>OY986983.1:3808103-4408103 GCA_963920545.1 Lepidium didymum | reverse complement strand
TGTAAGAAGAAGACGTAAGCTCTCTAACGAGTTATGTATATTTGTTTGCTTTATTTGCGTGTTGGCTGATCTGTTTGTGTCATGTTTCTGTAGGAGTGGTAGTACTGAAGGTGGAGGTGCGCTGTTCTACCAGCGAATTATGACGCCAAAGGCCATGTGGCCTTTAAATGATAGACAATTTGGTTGGCTGACTACTCATGTGAGTGTTTTGTAGATTTTTGTCTAATATTACGTAATGTTATATAGGATTGCTTGTAACACTGTCTTCTTCTTCTGCACAGCATATGTCAACTATCATGCAGATGTTTATCAAAAGATCGATGCTGCCAGTTACTCCGTACCGCACAACTCGATTAGCCTTCATTGACCCGCTCATAACCTCATATTGGTGTAAAGAGTATGTTAATGGCTTCTTGGGGAAGGAAAGTTCTTGGAAATTCCCTGCGGGTTATTACGAACAATACAAAGGAGAAGCATTTCCGTACATAACCCATAGGCAGTGGGTCAGAGACGTCGACACGTTGTACATAGCACATAATGTTGGAAATAGCCATTGGGTCGCCGTGGAAGTACAACTTATAAACAAGAGACTAAAGGTCTACGACTCGTACACGACCTGTAACACTGACAAACAAATCGAGGAGTCCTGCAAGGTACATGTTTTAAGTATTACGGTTTAACGTTATGTAGGAGTTTAGAATAGGTTCCATATGACTCTCAGTGAAATCTCGTAGGATTCTCTGTGATATCTCGTAGGAATCTAGTCTAGTTACGCAGGATTCTCAGTGACATCTCGCAGGAATCTGGTCTAGTCTCGTAGGATTCTATGGTGATATCTCGTAGGAATCTAGTATAGTTACGCAGGTTCTCAGTGACATCTCGCAGGAATCTGGTCTAGTCTCGTAGGTTTCTCTGTGATATCTCGTAGGAATCTAATATAGTTACGCAGGTTCTCTGTGACATCTCGCAGGAATCTGGTCTAGTATCGTAGGATTCTCTGTGATATCTCGTAGGAATCTAGTCTTGTTTCGCATGATTCTCTGTGACATCTCGCACGAATCTAGTCTCAGTGAATTTTTTTTTTTTTTAAAGGTGTACGCGAGGTTTATACCAATGCTTGTAGACAGAATGACCGCGCAAGGGACATGCAAGGTTTATTCCCGTAAAAAGACGATAGTGAAAGCTTACAGCTTTTACAAAGTTAAAGGGGTGCCGCAGCAAGCATTCGGTGGAGATTGTGGGCTCTATGTGTTGAAGTTCATTGAGTGTTTGGCCCTCGGCTGCAAATTCGACGGAGTAACAGATGATCACATGCCATTCATTCGGTTAAAGTACGCGGCCGAAGCCTTTGATGAGATTGAGAACGAAAGCGCTCTTGCATTAATTCCTCGTGATGCAAAGTAAGGTTAGTGTATGTAGTAGGACATGTTGTACATAGTGCATAGGTTATTATGTATTACGTAATAGGCTAGGTCATTCTATGCAAGTGTAAGCAATTCTAATTCTAATGCAAGTGTAAGTAATATTAATTCTAATGCAAGTGTATGTAAGTCTAATTCAATTCAAACTAAACTACAAATGACAACCTATGTTCGTGACATAAAACACTAAAGGCTCGTAGAATTCTAGACAAATTACGTATGATTCAAAGTGAAAGCTCGTAGGATTCTAGTATAATAACGTATGATTCTCAGTGAAAGTTCGGATGACTATAGTCTACTTACGTAGGATTTTCAGTGAAAGATCGTAGGAATCTAGTCCACCAACGTAGGATTCTCAGTGAAATACCGTAGGAATCTGGTCTAGTTACGTAGGATTCTCATTGAAAGGCCGTAGGAATCTAGTCTTGTTACGTAGGATTCTCCGTGACATATCGCAGGAATCTGGTCTTGTTACGTAGGATTCTCATTGAAAGACCGTAGGAATATGGTCTTGTTACGTAGGATTCTAGATAAAATATCGCAGGTTTGATTCTAGATTTTCGTAGGTTTCTTTAAACGTATTGTAGGAGACATTTTCAGGTCTCGCATGACTCTCAGTGTTTTCTATACCCTATATCAGGAAAAGACCTTATTACCCTAACATTATGCATCTACCTTCTTATCAAACTAACTGAGGTAGACATATCCATTCACGCATCTAGCATCTAGCATTCGGTTACAAGCATTCAGTCCACAAGTATTCAAGATCAATCACGCGTTTACACTTGCTTAGCCTGACGATGTATGAAGTTGAATTAATTTCTGGAGAATGGAGGGGTGAGAATGGGCGATGGCTTTTTTATTTGTGTACATCTCGTGGGAGTAAAATCATCATGTTGGGAGAACAATCAAATCTGGAGGATTTAGAAGCAAAGGTGTACGAAGCCTATGGGCTGTCTCGACGTCGTTACGATGTTGTACTAAGTTATAGGTACCCCGATGCCATCATGCGAAATCTACCACAAGATACTCAACCAGTTTTCATGCGAGATAGCAACTCAGTGCGTTTGTTTCTTGAGAAGTATTGGAAAGACACAAGACGTATCTGTGTTCAAGTCTACGAAGACTCAGACATGGAATCCGAAGTGGTTGGAGCAGAAGACCCGCATGGAAGTCGGGCTAGGGACGAGTCTCGCAGGATTCCTGAGCAGTCTTGTAGGACTCCTGATCAGCCTCGCAGGACTCCTGATCAGCCTCGCAGGACTCCTGAGCAGTCTTGTAGGACTCCTGATCAGCCTCGCAGGATTCCTGTATTGTCTCGTATGACTCCTAACCATCCTTGCAGGGCTACTGACCAGTATCGTAGGACTCCTGATGATCCTCGTAGGATTCCTGACGAGACTCGTAGGACTCCGGACCAGTCTCGTAGGACTCATGACCAGTCTCGTAGGACTCCGGACCAGTCTCGTAGGACTCAGGACCAGTCTCGTAGGACTCCTGATGGTGATGACGATGTAGCTGAAGAAATTGATGGTGAGGAAGATAGATTTGATTACTGTGATGATCAGGATGGTGCAAGTTCGGATGATGATGACTACATAAGCACTACTTACGTGAAGAACGGCGAGGAATATGAAGGTAGGACAAGTAACAGGGACGCGTATGTTGGAATAGAAATGGGCGCTGTTGAATTAGCAGTTGGGCAATGTTATTCAAACAAGGATGAGTTGGTTACAAGGCTGAAAATGCTCGCGGTTCTCCGTAGGTTTGATTTTGATGTTGTAGCTTCATCAAAGGTATTGTTGCGAGTCAAATGTTGGGTGCCAGGATGTCAATGGAAGGTACGTGCCTCGACAATCGATGAATCATCGTGCTTCTACGTCAAAATTTACGTCCACGAACACACGTGTTCTGTGATAGTGCGATCATGTCGTGCTAGACAGGCAACTCCGTATATTTTAGCTCGTCTTTACACAGATTTCGTGGGTGGTGTTGGTGCGTCTGTTTTGCCAGTTCATGTTGCTGATGCTTTGGCAAAACGTTATGGACTGAAGGTATGTTTTGAACCGCAACGCTAAGTTATGTAGGATTCAGTTTATGTTTCGTAGGATTCAGGCTAAGTTATGTAGGATTCAGTTCATGTTTCGTAGGACTCAGGTTATGTTTCGTAGGACTCAGATTGTGTTTCGTAGGACTTAGGTTATGTTTCGTAGGACTCAGGTTGTGTTTCGTAGGACTCAGGTTGTGTTTCGTAGGACTCAGGTTGTGTTTCGTAGGACTCAGGTTATGTTTCGTAGGACTCAGGTTGTGTTTCGTAGGACTCAGGTTTTGTTTCATAGGACTCAGGTTGTGTTTCGTAGGACTCAGGTTGTGTTTCGTAGGACTCAGGTTATGTTTCGTAGGACTCAGGTTGTGTTTCGTAGGACTCAGGTTATGTTTCGTAGGACTCAGTCTGTGTTTCGCAGGCCTCAGGTTATGTTTCGTAGGATTCTCTGATCTCTGTCGTAGGTTTCAGGCTACAAGTCGTAGGTTTCAGGTTACGTCTCGTAGGATTCGTGGTATGCCTCGTAGGACATGTCTCTGATATGCACTTATTCATGGCAGATTAAGTATTGGAAGGCTCATCGAACTCTGATCGCAGCACGAGAATTAGTAGGGGGGTCATCGGAGAGCAGTTATGAACAACTTCCATCTTACTTATATATGATAAGACGAGCAAATCCCGGAACTCTTATTAAGTTAGAAGTCGATGGAGCTCACCAATTCAAGTTCCTATTCCTTGCTTTCGATGCAAGTATACAAGGATTCCCATATATGAGGAAAGTCGTTGTGGTTGATGGAACCTTTTTGCAAGGGAAATATAAAGGCATTCTCCTAACAGCAACCATGCAAGATGGGAATTTCAACATATTCCCAATAGCTTTTGGAGTTGTTGATACAGAGAATGATGAGTCTTGGGAATGGTTTTTTAGACAACTCAACCGAATAATCCCTGATGATAAGGAACTAGTCATTATTTCCGACAGGCATAGATCAATAAGCAAAGCAATACAGACAGTCTTCCCTCTTTCAGCCCGGGGAATATGCACATACCATTTGCGTAAGAACATACTGTTGAAGTTCAAGGGAAGAGAGTCTTTCAAATTGTTTAAGAGGGCTGCTATGGCATATAAGATACAAGATTTCAATGATATTTTTGCGCAGATTCAAGAATTAAATCCGCGACTTCATTCTTATTTACTACAGGTAAACCCGTATGTTGGTTTCTTGTAACGTTACGTAGGTTCCAAATATGTAACGTAGGAATCAGGTTAACATCTCGTAGGATTCAGGTTATGTCTCGTAGGATTCAGGTTGTGTTTCGTAGGACTCAGTTTGTGTTTCGTAGGACTCAGGTTGTGTTTCGTAGGACTCAGGTTGTGTTTCGTAGGACTTAGGTTATGTTTCGTAGGACTCAGGTTGTGTTTCGTAGGACTCAGGTTATGTTTCGTAGGACTCAGGTTATGTTTCGTAGGACTCAGGTTGTGTTTCGTAGGACTCAGGTTGTGTTTCGTAGGACTCAGGTTATGTTTCGTAGGACTCAGGTTATGTTTCGTAGGACTCTGTTTATGTTTCGTAGGACTCAGGTTATGTTTCGTAGGACTCATGTTATGTTTCGTAGGACTCATGTTATGTTTCGTAGGACTCAGTTTATGTTTCGTAGGACTCAGGTTATGTTTCGTAGGTTCCTCTTATCGTATGATTCACTTTCTAGATATAATCATACATTTCTTTCCTTTTTACAGGCTGATGTCAGCATGTGGAGTCGTGTACATTTTCCTGGAAACAGATACAACTTAACCACGACAAACATAGCTGAATCTATAAATCATGCTTTGAGTGAAGCCAGAACTTATCCAATTGTGCGACTTATTGATTCAATACGGTCTATGTTGACACGGTGGTTCGCAACTAGGAGGAAGAATGCTAGTCTGATGACAACTGCTCTTACATCCGGGGTTGAGAAAGTGCTAAAGGTAATTCTCTGGTAGGTTGTATGTTTAGAGCCAACTGAGATTGGTTTATAGATGACGTTGTGTAGGTTTATAGTTTATGTTTTGACTGAACAGGGACGAATTGAGGAAGGTAGAAACTACGACGTCCAGACTATAGACGAACATCAAATTCAAGTGAGTAACCACGCATCAACCCATGTTGTCAATTTGACAGAGAAAACATGTTCATGCAAAAGATTTGACTTTGACAAAATCCCATGTGTCCACGCTCTAGCGGCAGCTGAACATGCATGTGTGCCAGTAGTCTCTCTTACTAATACGTTCTACCATACTAATTATCTATACAACGCGTACGCAAAAAGCGTCAAACCAAGGGATTCCGCTACGCCTGTTCCTGAAGAGGTGCGCACAAAGGTTTGCAAGCCTCCTTCTATCCGTAAACAAGCAGGTAGGCCAAAGAACTCACGAATCAAGAGTGCGTTGGAGAGTACGACACCTCCAAAACGCCCTAGGAAATCGTACACTTGTACAAAGTGTTCGAAAGCAGGCCACAACAGCAGAACATGCACTAATTGAATTGAACTATTACACAACTATTTTTCTACCATTACTCCATATTTGTTTCATAACATTACGTGTTTTCTTATACGAAAGATAATCAGAATACTACGGAAAGACACTCCACTCCTACATAACAAGACCAGAAGCTTACGTTATTAAACTGAGAATCCTACGAGCTTTAATACAGAAGCCTACATAACTAGAACAGTTTCCTACAGTATTCAATTAAAACTCCTAGGAAACTATTTTAGATGCCTACGATCTTTCACAGAGCATCCTACGTTACTAGAAGAGATTCCTACGAGCTTTCACTGAGCATCCTACTTTACCAGACCAGATTCCTACGAACTTCATCGAGAATCCTACGTACCGAGAAAAGATTCCTACGATCTTTCATTGGGGATTCTACTTAACTGGACCATAAACCTACGAAATTTCATTGTGAAACCTACATAACTAGAACAGATACATACGATCTTTCACCGAGGATCCTACGTAACTAGACCAGATACCTACGAAGTTTCATTGCGAAACCTACGTAACAAGAACAGATACCTACGGTCTTTCACTGAGAAGCCTACGTAACTAGACCAGATACCTACGAAATTTCATTGAGAAGCCTACGTAACAAGACCAGATACCTACGAAATTTCATTGAGAAACCTACGCAACAAGAACAGATACCTACGGTCTTTCACTAAAACCTACGTAACTAGACCAGATACCTACAAAATTTCATTGACTTAACTTGATCAGATGCCTACGAGCTTTCATTGTGAAACCTACGTTACTAGAACAGATACCTACGATATTTCATTGAGAATCCTACGTAACTAGATTAGATTCCTACGAGCTTTCATTGAGATTTCTACGAGCTTTCATTGTGAATCCTACTCTATTAGACCAGAATCCTACGACCTTCAATGAGAAGCCTACGTTACTAGACCAGATCCTACGATGCATCATACTCATTCCTACATTACATGGGGAAGAATGACCTACGTTACATTGTTATGAATTCTACATAACGTGGTATATAATCCTACGTTCGAGAAGCCTACGTTAGGTATGCTGACGTGGATTTATTCATTAATGGCACTTTCGTGATTTTTTTTTTTTTACAAAGGATACAGGGGTAAAACGGTATTAAAAACACTAAAAAACTAGTCTAGTAATTTCAATCTTTCTGGACCACTACAGTAAGAGGTAGAATAATAATAGACTAGATAAGTAAATCACCCTAAATTATATGATATAGAATGTATGACAAACTTTGCTATGATTCACTCATTAAAGATTGCAATTTGGAATAATCAAAGAAGCAGACGCAACATATCATATTCATATTCCTAAGACAATGTGTTGACCTATTTTTACGGATGTTCAAATTTGAAATTTCAGGAATTATGTTCTAATCTTCCTCTTTGAACGATATGATTTTCTTTTAATTAAGGTTTGAATAGTAACAATGATCTTTGTTGCTTTAGTTTATGGTTGTATATATCAAAACCATATGATGATGAATGGATCTCCAAATTTTATAAAAACAAATAAAATAATTCATGTTAGAAACCATACAAGGATTGTATAGCATCTTCTTTAAACCATTCTTCAATCTCATTCTTCATATAACAGTTGAAATATTTGGGGTAACAGCACAAAACGTTTTCTATGCAATCCCCAAGAACGAGATTGGAGAAATGCACACAAGTTTTATTTTACCTCCAAATGTAATCCTTTAGTATTTAATATTATGTGCTTCAGATTCTGGAGTCTGGAGAGTGATAATGTTTGATTGAAAGGATTGCATCTGTTTCAAAGTTGCGTGCTCCTGACACATCGCCATTTCCGTGACCGAGGGACTTTTTCTAGAAGAATTTGTAGGCCGATTTTCTTTGTTGATATCCCAAACATGTACCTGTACATTTCCATTGGAACATAGATGAGTGTAAGTTGTTTTACACATTCTACTAGTGAATATTCAACGAAGAGATTCCACTGCTAAAGGGCAGTGGATTCAAAATTATTTTCCTCTTTGGTTCAATGTTTTGAATCTCAAACAGATTTCAATGTAGAACAATTAGTGCAACAAAATGTTGAACATGGAATTTGTTAGACTACTTACTTGCTTCGACGAGCCTTTCTTCTCCATGAAACAAAAGATGTAATCCACTACAAAGGAATAGTAATCATAAGAACAAGTGTTAAGAGAGTGAGATAAAGTAGAAGACAATACACAGAAGAAGTTGCTTCAAATCAGTAAGTTTTGTGATAACAACCTAAGAATTTGGGATTTAAGAGAGCAAACTCACCTTAAAGACCGGCGTGAAGGACAATGGTCCAGCGGTGGATGCTTTACGTAGAGGCAAACGCCGTTGTGGAACAACTTCCTTTGACCAATGTTGAGCAATTTTTTCCAACAGTACCATTTGAGCCTTATCGGTCCTCATAGAGATAAGCGCCTGTTTCATTGATTCCCTGTCAGCCTCCAGTGCTTGAAGCCTCATGTACAGTTTCGTTATATCAGGATCACCAAGTTCCGTTTGTTCTTTCCGGTAACCCACATTGCCATCAAAAGTGCCATCCTCAAGCTTCTGCTCATTTACACCACTATGTGACACACTGCTATGATGAACAGAATCAATGGTATAAACTCTATCACTCATGTCATCTCCTATTTCAGATGAGTCGTCTTTAGCATTATTATTCTCTGTATACGGGAATTTCTCCACATTCTTAGTGTACCATCTTTCGGACCTCGGGGAATCAATGAAAACATCAGATCTTAGTTCTTTAGATGCTTTCAAGTGTGAACTGGAACCAGCGGGGGAAGTCCTCCTTGTATGTCTTTGACGCCTAGGACTCTGACCAACCATTGCCTTTTCCGAAACATCTCTCCCTCTTGCACTCTGGAAATCACCATTCAACTGACTGAAGCTAGGATATTTCTCCATCTGGCTAAGTCTTCTATCTAAAGTCTTTAAATATTCTCGCCCACGAGGTGAATCAGCTGGTGGGTAGTTTTCATCATCAGCAACATAGATATCAGCCTCCAGAGGATCTTGGTTCACATTTGTATTGCACGTAAGAGGAGGATAGTCATAGGTATGGAAGTCATATTCGGAATTCGTGTCGATCATGCTCGGGTTATGACTTAACAAGCTCTTCTTACCATCAGCTTCTGCCTCAGTGAGCCCGTAACTCATCATTCTATGCTTATAAGCCTGAGTTTCAAATGTAAGAGCCTGAATCCTCTGATCCCTCTGATAGATGACATCTTCCAATGTTACAATCTCTTGTTGGTCATGTTCCATCTTTTCCTTAACATAAAGTTGGAATTGTCTCAATTCCATCTGAATATCAGCTTTTTCAGTCTGCAGCCTCTGTATCATAGACATTGCTTCATCTGCAGCTGTTGATGAAGCATTCCTCTCTTTCTCGAGTTCATCATACAACTCCTGAATGGATTGCTGTTGGATGCTAACAGTCTCACGTAGTAATTCACATTCGTTCTCTATATGAATTTTGGGAGTAGCAAACATATCTATATCGTCCAGTTCCGGTATAGCGAATCGTTTGACGTTCTCTAATTCCTCGTGTCTTCTCTTCACAGATCGACTCCAGGAACCTGAGGAACAATCGCACCCACAGTCACAACATTTGACCGGAGACTCCATTCCTAATTCCAGTCAATTATAATATATCGTATCCAATCTTCCAATTCCAATTTTCTCACAAACAATCCAGAAATCGAGACCTAAACCGCACTAAGCCCTACATATTGAATGAGATACATCATTAGAAGAATTCTAAACAACAGATGCTGCTTTGTTGAAGCCAATTCTGCGGAAACCACAAAACAACACTCAAATTCTTCAAAACAATGCAGAGAACAAAACAAAATGAAGCTCTTATCAAATCGTAAAATCACAATCGGAAGAGAGAAAACATATCCAAAAATGCAAATTGAAATGGCCTCACCATTTAGCCACCAAGAAAATTTGACGAAGCTAACAAAACGAGATTATTTCTCCTCCACGAAACAGAAACAACAAAAACCAAAAACAATTTCTCTGCGCGCTCCTTGTTTTTTGTTCGCGTAAACCAAAAAGGAAAAAACGAAAAAAAATAAAATCGTAATGAATATACAATCAAATTGTGTTAGAAATAAAAAAGAAGTTATTTGATTTTTGAAACTCTAAAAAAATCTGTTAGTTTTCTGATTTTTGGTTTTTTGTAAATTGGCGCAGGAAATTGAATTTTGGCTTTGTTTTGTTTTACTAAAAAAAACGGCGAAGAAAGGTTTTCATGGAGGCTCATGTCTGTCTAAGTGTTGAGATGGTTGTCAGACTCTATTTTTGGTATAAACGAGGGGACGATGCTTAATCAACGTTCAGGATGAAGGTATTGGATCAGATTAACGGCTGAGATTTTATTAAGTAAGTTGTCATTACCTCCGAAAATAAAGTGCGTGGCGGCATGTCCTCAATATTATATTTATATATTCAGATACTTTTTTTTTTACTTCATATATTCAGATGTTTTTTTTTTTCCGTCTAATTGAACTTTATTACTCATAGTGAAGAGTGTCAGACACAACAGCCGATTGTAAAAACCTTGGACATGAATCAAAGAGAGACCAAATATTGTTGTCATTGACAATATACTTGGCCAACAAATCAGCACAAAGATTCTTAGACCTAGGTACTTGACAAAAGCTTATATCTAGAAACAGTTGAGCCCACGCTTTAATAGTAGAGATAAAAGGCTGTAAGCGCAGATTTGTATTCGGCTGTTGCAAAGCTCGGTTGAGAAGCAAGCTATCACCCTCAAATATGACTCGTGTATAACCCTTAGCCCAGTCAGTTTGTAATGCCCACACCAAAGGCGTTCCTTCCGCCTCTTCGACTGAATTTCGACTTTGGAACTTCCCCATTCCATTATGTATTAAAGCACCACTTAAATCCCTGAAAAGATAGCCCAAACCAGATGGAACTGGTCCATCATAATGTGAAATATCGTGTTACATTTTAGCCAACCTGATGGTGGTCTCTCCCAATGTGTGTGTATCATGTGTTAGCCGATGTTGAGAAATATGGCAATTTGATGTGTCCAATTCCCGATTCAACCACTCTTGAGTATCATAAATGGCTTTATCCAAAGTCTCAGTAAAAGTACGAGAGAGGGTACCACTCTCCAAAGGAAATGTTTCAACTTTGATGGAACTGACAATTGCCAGAGATGTCTTGTAAACTCCAGATTATCAGCAACTTTGGTGGAAATGTTTCAGATGCTTTTAAATTGAAAATTTTCTCTTTTCTTTTTGTTCATTTTTTCCCTAAAGGTCTTTTGTTCATTTTTAAGTCAATTTTTAATCTTTTGACCTAGAAATTCAACCCGAAGATTAAATAGCATCAAAAATTCGATTTCTTTCTTTCATACGTAAAAGATTAAAAAAATATTTTATAAAATAGATTTTAAGTTATGAATAGAACGAAAATAATAGCTATGAATGGATTTTCTTTTTCCAAATGGATGTCTCATTATTTATTGGTAATCACAAAAATCAAGATCTTTAAAGTGTGGTGGTTAAATATCCCAAGTAATAGATTATATACTTAAAGTTTGATTATATCTCACTATATATTCTAGGAATAAATTTGGATCTAGATCCATTTGTTGAGAAAAG
This sequence comes from Lepidium didymum, assembly GCA_963920545.1. Lineage (NCBI taxonomy): Eukaryota > Viridiplantae > Streptophyta > Magnoliopsida > Brassicales > Brassicaceae > Lepidium > Lepidium didymum. The sequence continues at coordinate 4,396,437 of OY986983.1, read as the reverse complement.
GAGTTTTACACAAAAGTTGTAATTGGTAACTATTTTTCGTCGATTCAACTCGATTTCACATATTTCACCATTTAAAACATACAATTTGTGCATGTGCCATTTAATCAAGTGGCAGGTCGGAAATTCACTAAAGGCAAACATACTTGCACATTTAGGGATCAATTCATATTTCCTACATTATATAGAAACTTGACTATTGGCCAACCCGTTATGGTTCAGTGTAGACAAAAAAAAACAATACAACAATTCCACATATTTATAATTTATTATTATTTAATTTCTGAACTAATATTTAAATAAAATATGTAATTAACTATAAACAACAAACTAATATATTAATAAGTTTTTATAACATAATTTGATTCTAGGTGATTATCTATTTCCATGTTAAAAATGGATAATAGGGTATCTGTTTGGATTCAAGTCAGATGTTTCAAGATTTTATTCTCAGCCAAATTTCTTGTTTACCATTTGATTTTAACTAATTCGGTTAGATTCTACAATAAAAAAAATCTAGTAAATTTCATATTCAGCAAAATTGAGTATTATTTACATTTAAAACCAAAAGTTAATGTCTAAAACTACGAGTAAAGAAGTCTGATTCAGCGAACGATGAATTATATTAAAAGAAAAATTTCTAAACGGACTCTTGAGCATTGAAAAATCTTCTAGGAAAGAGGACAAAACATGCAAATCGTCAAGCTTGGATACTATCTTCAAGACATTTGAGCAATTAGTTGCGAGATCAACCTCTTAAAATCCAAAAAGATGAGATACCATATTGCCCATAAAACCGCTTTTATTTTTGAGTGGAACGTTAAAAGATACCTTAAAATTGATTTGGCGCGTTCACAAATACCTACTAAATCGAGAAAACAAATCTAACCAATACTAAAATAAGATCTATGCTCCATCGACAAAACAGTGATAGTCGGTAAAGGCATCGCATTATTATTAGACATTCTTTACTACGATGAAACCATTTGACCGATATTTTGTCATTTTACTCTATCTTTTTATGTAAGAAATGACAAAAGGAATAGTAGTTTATAATTTAGTCTAACCTTTTTTTTTTTAACAATTGGATCGACAAAGTTCGATTCATAACCTAAAGTTCACTCCTATAATTTCGTTTTTAATCTACCATAATACAGAGGATAGGAAGCGAACTCTGTACCAAATCATTAGCTACATCATACTAATCACTAGATTGAGAGCAATTCGGCTCCAACCCAACCTTTAATTTATAGACAACCTTTAATTTATAGACAAAACAATTTTTAAAAAAAATTTAAAAGAGATTTGTTCTGATCAAAGAGAGGGCTCAGGGATAGTCATCGTCACTCTTCGAAGAAGCTCAAAGGTAAGAGTCGTTGACATTATACGTTCAAGCTTTAGTTTAGGCACTTCTGCATCACAAAGCGTCCCGATATGTTTCCCCAGTCTCCCTGTTTCTCTTTGCTAAGAAAGATTTTGTAATCTAGGGTTTGTTCCACTCTTTCGAAAGTCGCGAATATACTGGGTTAGTCTTATATTTGATTGTTATTTCTTCACCCCTATAAAAAAATTGTGTTGTTACTCCGATTTATACAAAAAATACAAGTTAAGAAATGGATTTGACAAATTTTCCATCGTTTGCACTACTGTGATAGGCTTCTTCTTATTGTGATTGTGTCTTTAAGAGCATAGTTCTCCATCATTCTATGGCTTCTTGCTTATGGTTTATGAAGAATTTGCAGCAGATGTGAATACTTGGGAACGTTGAGCTTAACATTGTTTTGAGATTTCAGGTTTAATGGCAAGGCAAAGGCCGAAACAATTGGAACCGAGCAAGATTGGTCATTCGAAGTTGGGTTTTGATGGAGAAGAAGACGGTTGGGTCTTTGTTAAGAAACAGAGAGTCATCATTATATTGCCTTCTCTTCCGGTAACTGAACCTTTCACTTTGGAGAAACCTGCAACAACTTCTCAATCACAAGCTGAGTTAAAAGACAACATAGTGGATACGCAAGAAAGTACTTTCGTTCACACTGTAGTGCCTTCACTTCCTCTTCCTGAACGTTTCATATTGCAGAAGCCTGAAACTACTCAATCACAAGCCGAGTTAAGAGACGTTACTCCAGATACACAGGACACTACTCCTGTTCACATTGTGTTGCCTTCTCTACCTGTACCTGAAGAAATTTTGCAGAAGCCTGAAACTTTTCAATCACAAGTCGAGTTTGGAGATTGTATTGTGAATACACATGATACTAGTCCTCTCCATGCAGTGGTGCCTTCTCTTCCGGTAACTGAACATTTCACTTTGCAGAAGCCTGCAACTACTCAGTCAGAAGAAGCTGAGTTAAGAGACTTTACTGCGGATACACGTGAATATACTCATATTCACACAGTGGTGCCTTCTCTTCGTCTACTTGAACAATACAATATGCAGAAGCCTGCAACTTCTCAATCAGAAGCTGAGTTAGGAGTGGATTCGCACAAAGGTACTCTTGTTCACACAATGGTACCTTCTATTCCTGGACCTAGACATTGCACTTCGCAGAAGGCTGCCACTTCTCAATCACAAGCTGAGTTAACATTCAGCATTGCGGATACACACGAAACTACACATGTTTACGCAATGGTGCCTGCCCTTCCTGGAACTGAAGATTTCACTTTGCAGAAACCTGTAGCTTCTCAATCACAACCTGAGTCGAGAGACCTAGTTGCGGATACTCATGTTCTCACTATGGAACCTGAGGCCTGTCCTGATTTCACTCCAGTAGACAAACCGGAGATAGTCACAGGTCGCAATCGCACAACCAGGAAAGCTCCAGCTCGAGCTCCAAGGAGATCATTTCAAGATTGTAGAATGAACCCGGATAGAAGAGTTGAGATTCACAGGAGCCGTATGGGTCACAAGCCCTTAAGGTTTCCTAGAGTGATGTGCACCTCTGTTGTGATGGATAACGAGAAGCTGATAGTGTTGAATCTGGAGAGGAAGGTTGAGAAAGCGGGAGGACTGAATGAATGGGTTGGATCAATAGGGTTGGGGAGAGAGTTTGAGAGGTTGTTAAGAGGACAGAAGATGAGTAAGTTTCAGATGGCGAACTTGACAATGGAGAAGCTCAAGCATATGGGTGCTTTAGCCGTTGGGCCAAGAAGAAAGCTTATACATGCAATTCGTTGTGTATATCACCCACATTGTCTCCGAGCTTCCTTAATCTGAGCACAAGCTACTGAAATTTAGTCATGCTTGTTTTGATGTTATAGATTTTCAATCTTAGTAGTTGCTTAGAGACGTTAGGTGGTGGTAATAAAACGCTTAAACCTCGGTTATTCCGGTAGAATCAGGCATTTCTAAATTGTTTGGGACAATTTGGAGAGGTGGAAATACATCAATTGGTGAATGCAACATGTCACTATCTGATGTGATAACGTATCATGTGGTGAATACAACATGTCACTGTTTGATGTGATCATATATCTTCTCATTTGTCTTGATGATAAGTTGTCTATCTGTAATATCAACGTGGCACATGCAAATATGCAGTATATCAAATGACAAATGCGTATAATATATATAAAGTCAGGTACTAGCTTTTCTTTTTTTGTCACTAGTTAAGTACAAGAACATGTAAAAAATTAAATGGTGATTTACTGAACTAGTCTATTATGATTCTAGGTCGTATTGAAATAGTATAAAAAGATTGAAATTACTAGTCTAGTTTTTTGACCTTTTTAATACCGTTTTATCCCTGTATTCTTTGAAAAGAAAAAAAAATTATGAAACTGCCATTAATGAATAATTCCACGTCAGCATATTTTATGTAGGTTTTTTTTTCGTAGGTTTTTTGTTTCGTAGGTTTTAGTTTATGTTATTTAGGTTTTTTTTTCGTAGGTTTTTTGTTTCGTAGGTTTTAGTTTATGTTATGTAGGTTTTTTGTTTCGTAGGTTTTTAGTTTATGTTATGTATGTTTTTTGTTTCGTAAGTTTTTAGTTTATGTTATGTAGATTTTTTGTTTCGTAGGTTTTTGGTTTATGTTATGTAGGTTTTTTGTTTCGTAGGTTTTTTATTTATGTTTCGGTTTTTTACATTAAACTGATCATAACTTTCTCAATACAACTCCGATCAACGAACGGTTTGAAACTACGGATTCTTGAGATCGAAATCTTTCCAACCATACCAAAAACACTACGAACGGATCATGACCAAAGAGTTATAACCCCCGAAAATAAGTCCACTAAAAACCTACATAACATTGTGTAGGTTTTTAGTTTGTGTTATGTAGGTTTTTAGTTTATGTTATGTAGGTTTTTAGTTCATGTTATGTAGGTTTTTAGTTCATGTTATGTAGGTTTTTAGTTCATGTTATGTAGGTTTTTAGTTCATCTTATATATGTTTTTAGTTCATGTTATGTAGGTTTTTAGTTTATGTTTCGGCCTCTTACATTAAATTGATCATAACTTTCTTATTACAACTCCGATCAACAAACGGTTTAAAGCTACGGATTCTTGAGATCAAAATCTTTCCAACCATACCAAAAACACGACGAACATATCAGTGACGAAAGAGCTATAGACCCCGAAAAACAACGGCGGAGAGAGAAGAAAGACAATGACAGAGAGGAGAAAAAAAAATTAATAAGAATGACATTCTTTAATAAATGGATCATGGATCATTGTGGAAAATTATGGACATTTTCTACACCTTGACACTATTCATGGATCAAAAGAAACTATTCTAATAATTACATGATTATAATGAACTATTTGAGTAATTATCAAAAAGAGTGGCTATTTGTTAGGTACACGTTTAAAACATACTAATTTAGACGTTACCCTTTTTTTTTGGGCTAAAGACGTTACCTAATATTCCTTATTAGTAGTACATTATTGAGAAGATGAAGGACAAACGAGAGAAGATAACGAAGATATTTTGTTCTGTTTTTTTCTATGTAAGTTATTATATCAGAAAGAGAGAACTGTATGGATAATTGAGTTGTATGGGTTTCCATTAGAACAGAGTCAACCAGATCTATCCATGTAAAGGACGTTACGGTGCCACGTCATATGGATTATTTTTTTCCTATAAAAATGGTATCGGCAAAGTTTAGTACGTCTCATGTTTATATACACAGTAGAAACTAGAAACCCGCAGGAAAGAAGAAAAAAGAAAAGAGAACTGAATCTCGACGATGGCTATCAAGGACCTGGCGGCGAATAACGGTGATTCATCTCTTCCTTTGATTAAATCGTCGCCATCTGAAACGACCGGCGGCGATAGAACCTCGGCTCTTCAGACGCTCGGGAACATTATCGTCTCTATCGTCGGTACAGGCGTCCTTGGGCTTCCTTACGCATTCCGAATCGCTGGATGGTTTGCTGGATCTCTCGGCGTCATTATCGTCGGATTTGCTACCTATTACTGCATGCTTCTCCTCGTTAGTTCCTTTTCCAAATCCTTAATCTCTCTCTCCGACCTGAAAATGAAACTCAATTTGCTCTCTGTGGTAGCAAACTAGCAATTATCGATCCTGGAATGATTTGAAATCTCTCTGGAGAATTTTATTAAGTGTTCGTGATCTCCTGAAATCTCATCAATGTGTATATTTCGATTTCTGGAATCGTATCACAAAACAATAAGTAATCATTGTATTGATATCTATAAATGCAGATTCAGTGCAGAGACAAGCTAGAATCGGAAGGAGAAGAAGGATCCAAAACATATGGTGATTTAGGTTTCAAGTGTATGGGAACAAAAGGTCGATACCTAACCGAATTCCTCATTTTTGCTGCTCAATGTGGTGGATCAGTAGCGTATCTAGTGTTCATAGGCCAGAATATGTCATCCATATTCAAATCGTATGGATTAAGTATGGTCTTTTTCATTTTGATTCTGGTTCCAATCGAAGTTGGATTGTCGTGGATCACTTCTTTATCAGCTCTCTCGCCCTTCAGCATCTTTGCTGATATATGCAACATAATAGCAATGTGTTTCGTTGTGAAAGAAAATGTGGAAATGGTGATTGAAGGAGACTTCTCGTTTAGTGATAGAGCCGCCATTTCGTCTACCATTGGTGGTTTACCATTTGCTGGAGGAGTTGCAGTGTTCTGTTTTGAGGGTTTTGCAATGACGTTGGCTCTAGAAAGTTCTATGAGGGATAAAGAAGCTTTCCCTAAGTTGTTAGCTAAAGTGCTTGCAGGAATAACTTCTGTCTACGTGTTGTTTGGGTTCTGCGGTTATATGGCTTACGGTGATCAAACCAAGGATATGATCACACTCAATCTCCCCAATAATTGGTCTGCCATTGCTGTGCAGGTGAAATTTTGTTTTACTATTGTTATAAGACTTACATTTCTTGCACCTCATTATGATTATTGATGCATAATATGATTTGCCCTTAGAGTACTTGTATGTAAATCATTTGAATTCTAATTTTGGTTTTGTAAATGATTTGTTCTTAGCATTTCAGCATCTTGGTGTTGCTTGATATTGTTAAATGTCTCACTCAATACTTTTCTGTTTCCTTGGTTTAAACAGATTGGGTTATGTGTGGGATTGACGTTTACATTCCCGATTATGGTACATCCGCTTAACGAGATCATAGAGCAGAAACTGAAGAGGGATTGGTTTCAAAAGCATTATCATCAGAACAACAACGAAACGGGTTCAGTATCAAAATGTGTGATCTTCATGACAAGGACGCTTTTGGTGGTAGGACTTGCCGCGATAGCAAGCTTAGTCCCAGGTTTTGGTACGTTTGCATCTCTTGTTGGAAGTACATTGTGTGCACTCATATCCTTTGTGTTGCCGGCTTCTTACCACCTCACGCTGCTCGGTCCATCACTAAATGTATGGAACAAATGCGTCGATGTATTCATCGTGATTTGTGGGTTGCTGTTTGCTGTTTATGGTACGTACAACACAATCGTCGGAGTGTGAAAAGGGAAAGCAAGTGATCTGTGTAAAACACGAATACAGCTACAAGTAGTTTGGTAAGAAAAACAGAAAGAAAAAAGATGTATAGATGATAGAAAAATGCTAAGAAAATGTGAGATTGTTGTAATGGTGTTCAGGAAAATTGGTGACCACTTCTTTTATCTGGCAAAGCCTTTAAAATAATGAGAAAACAAAAATAAAAGAGAACGCGCCAGGTAGGGGTCGAACCTACGGCCTTCTGCTTAGGAAACAGACGCTCTATCCACTGAGCTACAGGCGCAAGTTTTGATTACTTACGCCTGTGGAGGTACTTTTAATGAATAATTTTATATTTACAATCGCTTTTAACAATCTCCGATTCTCATGTGTAAAGATCGGCTCTTGAATATAATTTTTATTTTCCCAATATATTAATCTAGAACGGCTATAACGAAATATCCAATCAAGACTAACAAATGATGGCCCGAAGGAGCCTAGTAATTTGTATTTTCGTTGTTAGGGCCTATAGGATCAAGCTTAGAACAATAAATTTAGACTTTGCATGTATTGTGAAAGTGTGTGCAGGAGAAGACCGTGGGTGAACACAAGGACATGAGTACGAAGCTCAGAAAAAGAGTAGGTAATGAGAGAAAAAAAAGTCAACAAAAAAAGAAACGCAGTACATATTTTGAACATAAAAACTATACCTCGGAGTACAATGCTAGTTTAGAACCAAAAAAGCCAACACCCTCCCAAATCCAAGAGCGGGGCTTTTGTCTTCAAAATGACAAATTTTGCAGAGATAGAAAGGAGAGAGAGTCTCAGACAATACTATATTAACACCAAAACCGCAGTTTTTTGTTTGGAAGCAAAACAGACCAACGACCATACTTACTACCGTTAGGGCCAAAAATCAAAACCCTTTGCCTTGGAAGATTATATTCATTTTGGTTATCAGATTCTAAACTGAGACTCTCTACATCCTACCATCGCACCAAATCACCCTTAGATTCATCCACGGTTAGCCACGGTAGTCTCTCTCTCTCTCCCCTAATTGTATATTTTCACCGGCTTCTCATATGCATGTCGGTTCTACAACAAAAGAGCATTCAAACAGATTAACATACATTTATGAGTGACAGAGCGGCTTAGAGAAGCTGAGTGAAAGCCCCTTACCTGATTTGCAGCATAAGCCCTTTTAGGAGCATTATCAATGTGTTCCAACCCAAGATACTGCTCCCATGCACCATATACATCTCTTCTCTGTTGACATTTTAGTTTCCAAAAAATGTAATGAGTAAATTCTCGAATATCTTTTTGAGAACTAGAAAAATATAAAATCTTTACCTGAAAACGATTATAAACGACATCTGTGTCCTGCAAATAATCGGGACGTCCCATTGAAAAAGATGCAAATTTCCACTGGATATCATAAGACAAAAAAAAAACGCATTAACAACAATAATCCAATTCGGCCACCAATAATAATAATAATAATTACAAAGAAAACTTAACATTTTGGTAGCTATTATTAAATCGGACAACAGACATGTATACCTTGGCAAAGTCCTCATCAGGGACATGAAGTTTCTTTTGAATACGGGTCTTGATTTCTTCTAAAGTTTCACCTTCGTGGATTACCAAAAAGAAGGGCTCCCCGAAATTTTGTACTTGCTGCAAAGAAACTGTGGTTCAGAAAGTTTTCAAAATCTCCGATCCAAGACACATAACCCTCATATATAGCTTTATAAGTAACTTAAAGCGTGACCTGGACTACCACCTGATTTTGTCCGGGCTCTTTAGTAAAATGATATACGTGGATTAACCGATCATTGGGACCTATATTTTTCTCTTCGTCAGGTACCTGATATTTCAGAGGATAACAGTATTGTTGAGTCATTAACGCAGCTCAAAAGGAATTATTCATCTCAAGCATTCAGATAACCTACACAACTAGGTCGAACTATGTAGATGCTCCTCTAATGCTATTATCAAGCCAAGGAGAACTTATGCCTCCGAAAAGGCTCCACTATTGGCGAAAAGAATAAGAAGATTGTCTCATTCAGTTACTAAAAATTTAAAATACTCCAGCTATAGCATGACTATCATATCAGTTTAGTTTTTAAGGTCTAACCTAAAAAAGAATTAAGAGATAAGTCACAACCAAATACAGAAAAATCTAGGACAATGACGGAACCAGTGAAAAAGAAAGCGAGGCAGATTAATATACCTCCTCTGCTCTTAGAGTCCAGTACTGGTCATTGATGTTCTCAATTCTTTCAGTAGATGGAAAAATCTGCAACCAGGCACAGTGGATCAAAATTTGTATGTTCCCAGAGTTTGCAAAAGTATATCTCATAAAATGGGGTACAGTCAAAAAGCCATCATCTTAAAATAGTCAAAAAGCTCAGCACAATGTAAAAGACATGAAGTTAGCCAGTTACCTTGTAGATCTTGTGGAAAAAGACCTCAAGTAACCTCAGTTCTGCATCTTGATGCGAAAGCTCCACCTGATGCACACGTGTAGATAATATTTAAACTAAGAAAGAAATTACAAAACAGAATCTATAAAAAACAAGCCCTACGTAAAGTGAAAATAACGCTCAGTATGTGCCCAATAAGCAGATATGCGTGCAAAAACATAAAAACAAAATTGAAACTAGATTGACCCACCTTTGTTTTAAGTTCGTTGATAACATCTCCAACAGTACTCTGCTTAGGTAGTCTGATATTGTGAATTACCACCTGAAAATTTAAGAGCTAATGAGGCTTGAAAGACAACTATATGTGGGAGCTACAAATCACAAAAATAAGTTCAATTCATACATCCTCTTTTGTAGCACTATGGAAAGCAACTTTTAGAGTCTTAAGACCTTGCAATTCTGGAAGCGGAATATCCAGAACTTCATAGTACAAAATGTCAGACGTCTGAAAAAGAAGTAACACTTACAATAAGCAATTTTGCATTGGAATCAAGAAAAAAATATACAAGTCCAGTCAAACCAACGTAAAGTACCTGATTATAGTGAACTAACATATCTGAAAGATGATCTACTCCACGGAATTTGATAGCCTGAGGCTTGGGTTGTTGTGAGTAACAATTGTGAGATGTAAGCCTAATTTTCGTTGGATCATCAAGTCCAAGCTTCTCAGCCAACCTTTCCACAACATCGTCATACGTGTGCAGCTTTGACCTGAAAGTAGAAGCATTATGAATTCTGATACTGGATTCAACGACACAAAATTGTCCATGTAGGTACTTACAACTCCAGAATAAACTCGTCTTCTTTTGGTTTATCCAAGGTACGAAAACGCACCAACTACAAAATAACAAATATAAGTTAGTTAACAACAAAACTTCACAACAACTACTAAAATTCAAGAAACATAAATCATCACAGAATAACAGGGATATACTGGGGTACATCCTACTGCGCACCAGAGCAAAAAAAAGTATGGTGTATCCTCATCTTTTCCACTTCAAGATGCCATAGCTAAATAATAAATTTTTATCTGAAACTTAAAACCCTAACAACTGTTGCTTTACTGTTACATTTAGCTCTAACATGAAACTATAGCCCCCGTTTGACTATTGCTAACAGTGCTCAGTCTAATATTTACACCTCCATTATTTACATACTCCACAATGATGACACAAGTGGGTCTTAAATGAAACTTTAAAACTATAATAACTGTTGCTCTACTGTTAGCACATAGCTCGAACATGAAACACTAGCCCCCATTTGACTACTGCTTGCAGTGCCCAGTCAAATTATACCTCTCGATTCTGTACATACTCCAAAAATGATGGCACATCTGGGTATTTACATTCGCTCTCCTGGATGGGAAGAGATTTCTGATAGCAAATGATATCTCCATCTTCAATCTGTACGCCGGAATCCCATTTCAATAGAGGAAAACAAACTATGCAACATAACATTTGATACAATTTGATGAACATACTTGACACAGCCTAAAAGAAGTCTTCTTATCCAGATGTTCGCACATTACACAAGGCTCAAACTTAATTTCCTGTAAATGGGCACAGAAAGCATTTACATAGAATGTTACATGACAATATGCATGATGGAAAGGTAAAATTAGAAGGCACCAGCACCAACCTCAAAAAGTTCTATTTCCTCGTCAGGAGCAAAACCAGCCATTTTATTCAGTTGACCTACTATATCCATGGGCTTACTGGAACTTTTCACCATGAGCCTGCCCACATATCTGCAACATATGAACAAAATAATGTCACAATGATGAAAGATGCAAATTCTGTGAAACAATGAAAAACAAGGAAGAATAGGAGAGGAAACAACTTCTCTATTAAAGAGGAAACAAAAGAACAAAATAATGATTTTAAAATAAAGAATATACAAGAGCATACCACCTTTTGTTTGAGCAAATGTTAAAGTGGAAAATTAGAGGGTACTGGAATTACCTTAGTATTGCGTTCTCAGGGTCATAAAGCTTAAAGAAAAGAAGAATATCCTCCGATGATTTTTCTGGGGGAGGAATAGGACGGTCATCCTGAATAATTCAAGAATTAGTAAGGCTATTTGCTTTTTTCCCTTTCACCAATTAGAATCAGAATTTTATTCAATGAAAAGGAAAACAATTAAACTTCACAGCAGGTAAGCATTACCAGTCCACGTTCTATTTCCAAGAAGAGCTTTAGTTCAGCATTGTTTGCCTTGTTCGATGCCTCTCTTATTTGTCCAACCTACAATATCATATTCAAATTTTAATATATACCTCTCGTTGGCAGGGTGTAGCTGGTCCACTGATGATGAGTATGAGACAGTAAAAAATGATATATACAGAGACCATGACAAACTTTTGTTCGTGAGAAACAAAATATACAAAGGCATGAAACTTATGAGAAACTAGTGTAACAACAAAAAGGCGCAAAACAAGAGTAATCCCAACTCGTGATGCCTTAGAGCAGATAAGTAGACCGCAGAAAATAAGTCAGTGATGGTTTTTATGTGTTGCATATATTTATGTCCAGTACAAGAACAATACTAAATGAAAGAAGCTAAAAATATGCATGAAAACAATGAAAAAGAATAGCCACCGTCTGTAGTTCTTCATGAAGCAATAGCGGACGGTTGGGACGATATGTATGGTTCTGACGCTTTGCCCAAATCCAGAACCGCTGTAGATGAACCGGGACGCCAAACTCTTTGGCTACCTCTTCCTACATGAGGATAAATTTTAAACAATGTTATAGCTACTTGTACACAATAAACTAGGCTCCTTCGAAACAAAAATCTCCTGCTGTGATAAAGTACATTTTTCTGGAACTAAATAGGAAGATACATGCATGTATGTACCTTGAATTGTTGGAAAGGGGTTTGTTTTTGGACGCGAAAACTTTGAACTTTTTCATGATCAACAAGATCAAAATATATATTCTTTCCAATTTGCTCAGTGATGTCATCATCTCTTGCAACCTTTGTAAAAAGTATAAATTGCATTGTAACATCAGTATCAAATCTATACTAGCACTTGGTAATTGCGTCTGAAAATGTAACATTTTCACACCCAAAATTAAGTAGAAGTAGAAAACCTTGATTGTTGTGAAAAGGTGAGCTTGAGCCTTGTATTTTCTTTTATCTTCCTTTTCTTCTTGTTCTTTTTTCAGCCTCACCTGTCGGAATTATTTAACGGATTCAAGGAAAAGCAAGATAGATAAACAGGAAAAGGCGTTAAATAGATCTCTTACCCGCAAATGTTCTGCAATGTCTTTTTCATCAACGTTGCAGATTATTTTATCTGTGTCACTTTCCCGAATGTAAACAAGCATGTACGCATTCGAGTATTTTGTGAATTTGAAAGGTGGATTATTGAAACCAGGATTATTCTGCGGCAACTGACGAGACACCAAATTTGAAAGTACATAAAGTGAGAAAAATAAGAAACAGAGCAAGAAAAAGAAAACCTAGAAGGAGAGTGTTACCTCTTCTTCACCGCCATACTGCTCTTCCAGTGCCCTTTTCACATCTTCCTTTGTTACCCGCTCATCATCAAATTTATACCTGAAAGAATTAGAAGTTTAGATGGTCTAAAAGTAAAGCAAGGACAATAAAAATTCATCAGTGCCATCTAAACCCACACCAGAAACCACATGAAGGCATACTATAATTTTCAGCGGATATTTGGGAGAAAAGGGAAACAAAACAAAACTATAAAAATCACTTATATAGTGAATCTTAAGCGTGAGTCTAGTAACAGTACATGCACATTTAGAGAGGTGGATAGAAGAGCCAAAAGAAATTTGATGACATTTTCAGTATCACAAGACCATGGCCTGGGCCTTAATAGCCTAAATGATGAGGAAGATAGTTTTCAATTGCAAATACATCAAAGAGTATAAAACACAAAACGTATTTTAGCATCACAGAGAAAAAAAACATGCATACCACTGATCTGAAAGTGTTGGCCTAATAAAAGCATAATAGTGCCCTCCATGCACTCCTCCACTGTGAACTAAAACACTGCATAGAAAATGAGCAGCAAACAATTGAGGCCGTCCCGTTATGCAACACAAATACTACTACAACATAATTCATCATCTTTCACTCTCATTAAAAGAAAATGAACTGTCTGTCTACTTAGGATAACCTACGCTACAGCACCAGTCCTTAGAAGAGGAACCTAGAGTAGAATCAGAAGAAAGTGATACTAAAGAAGAAAAAAACCTACTATATATATATATAGCCTTGTCTGAACTTGTGCATCTCAAATTAAAAAACAGAGATGCAATAAAAATATATACCTGTGGAGGGTGTAGAGATTGCGGACACTCTTGTCTGCATCAGGGGATAAATATTTTCCATTCTCTCTATCGAGATCCAATTGAAGAGGAAACTCATACCGATCATTGATCTGTAAATAAGCAACGTCAGCCTAAAATCAAGTCTAAGCGCAGTCAGCAGTACAAAATATATTTGTTGGGTACGTGGAATTTTGATACTAACCTTTACCATTGTGTCCCGCATAAAATCGTATTCAAACCTCTTGAGCTGAAGTTGAAGTACTGGTGGAAAGTCAATAAAAAGGACACCTTTTTTTGCGTCCTGAAAATAAATAATTCCATTACATGGTTAGATAAGCACACTATATTCCATAGTAACATTGAAAACTATTCAACCATAACTTTGTAAGCTGATTCGGAAAATACTAAGTTAAAAACTTTCTTAAGTTTCCTAATTTAGCTTGCTTGGTAGCATCTACAGGGATTATGAACCCCTCCACCAAATAATATGGAGAAAGTAATGGACTAGATGGACTTCCGTAATACCCAGATAGGGACATTGACACTTCCCAACATCCCCAAGAACCAATAAAAGAAAGAAAAAAAGACAGCCGACCTGCAAATCATGTCCTTCTGCATGGTACTTGTTATCCCCTTCAAGCCGTTCAACTTCAACATACTTGTCAAAAGAAGCATATACATCTTGGCAGCCTTTAACGTCGAGCTGGAGGTCTGTCGTAAGTCAAAGTACAGTTAGTTTGATAACAATATATTAGTTTCCAAAATTATTAGTCAACAAAAGATGGGTTACTCTTAAAAACTACATACCATAGAATGATTCTTTTCGTGTAGATTTATAATCTACATTAATGCACTCAATGTAATTCATGTGGTGACCCTCAAATAGCTTTTGTATTGTTCCCTCCACAACAGTTCCCTTGAAAACGGAAAAAAAAGTAAAACATAAAAACACAACAGAGAATAAAAGGCTGAGCTAAAGAAGATAATTTACCTTCATCTTATCCTCAAGCTTTTCACAGAGAACTCGGTTGAGTTCTTGGACATCATGTTGCATGAAAGAATCATATGTATCCCAACCAAACGACTTCGTCAGCTCCTTTGTTGCTACACTGGTGTCATTATACTGAAGCTTGTAAAACAAACTCTGGAGCGCCAATGGTATACTAGCGGTAGGTGCATCATTTTCAGTCGTTGGCATGTGGTACACAGCCTACAAGCATGGGTGCAATATTCAGATGTCTTTAACTCGAATTTAGTAAAGTCATGATTAAGCAAATTATAAATAAATAAATAAAACTTGACATGCATATAACCTTTCTGAAGTAAGGTATGTGGTACAACGTCTGCAGGAGAGAATTCATGTAACAGGTCGCACCTTGGTTTTTAAGTCCAACAAAACCAGTCTCTTTTTTTGAGTCATATGACCAGTAATCAAGAACTTTACGCACAGCCACTTCAGCTTCAATCAGAACAGTGTCATTCACTAAATATCCTCGACTAGGATCATAGAGCTCGCTGAGAGGCATGAATGATGTAAACCCCCAATCACTTTCTCTTGAATTGAATTGATGTTGAGTCTCTGTACCCGTAAAAAAGTTAATAGCAGGTTGACCAGAAAACAAGTAAAAAAGCCATTGGCGGTTTAGAAAGTTTGAAAAGTGCATAAAACACATATTATATTATTTTAATTCAATTTTCAGGTAAAGATGTTCAATGTTTAAGAAAGCGGTAGCTTGACTCCATTCCAAGGTCTACCATATATAGTCTTTTAACAAAACCAAAATTGTAACTCCAGGAAACGTAAAAACTGCCAGGACATTCACAGTTTACGCATGGATTCAGAATTATGTATATTGTACAAAATTGATAAACTAAGATACCCTTTCTGATGGAATATCTGCTGTGGACTTGATTCACTACAGCCAGACTGAACTGTGAATATCTGCTCCACCCGTACGGCAAATTTGCAGCGTCAGCGACATCCAAATACATGGACAAATGGTCCACATTGTTTCCTTTAGGAAAAATCAATATTCGCCTGCAAGAGAAAAGGGAAATTAGTTCAGCTGACATCAACTAATGAAATGCACATCAGGAAATCAAATTGCTAAAAAGCATCAAAAAAATATGCTACTACCATTTATAACCTCCAACAACAAATACATCAGAGTAATGCTTCCTGGTATTGAGCCTCGTAAAACTTGGGATGGTCCACGTGAATTTCAGAGTTGGAGGATCCTCGGCTGGTGGATTCTCCACAGTGGTAGCAACAGGATCGGTTTGGGCAACTACGAATGCATCAACAATGATTATAAAAATCACAACTCAAAATTTGACAAAGCCCTAGGGCACAGCGAAACATCAATTTTATCCTCCAGTATTATCCACGAGTGAATTAGCATCTATACCATCCAATCAGAGTAGAAAAGAGACGAGAATAGAAGAAGCAGATCGAATTCAATTAAACACGAAAATATTACCTTCCATTGGCTGAGGTCCTTCGACCAAATCCGGATGCGGGACAAGCATCTCCTCGTCTTCCTGCTGCTGTCAAATCAACAAGAAGAAAAATTAGGCTTCCGACTGATGAAGCCCTAATCACCCAACCACGTGATCAGAACGTCGAGAAGAGAAACCGCAATAACCAAAAATAAGAAGTCACGGCATGTTCTCGATGATTGCACACTGCTTCGAGATACAGAGAAAATAAAATTATTAAAGAAAATACGCGAAGTAGCCCACTAAACACGACTTAAATTGACACAAACAAACAGGGCAAAGGATAATCGGGAATTACATCCAGCGGCGGCGGAGTCATCATAGTCATTGCTGCGGGAGCGATTGACGGTCAGATCAACGAGTAAAAGAGAGCGCGGAACAAAGAGAAAAATCTAGAGCTAGAAGAAGAAGTGAGGAAAAAAATAGAGAACTGGCAGGGAGAGATCAATCGCTATTTCTTCTTACTCTTTCTTTGCTTTTCGAAAAGATAATTACGATAATTTCGCAAAATTAAAGGGTTTGTTTTGTAATTTCAAATACTCTCAGATTTATATGTTCTCCTGACTGTTCGTCTGAGAAACGTGACAGGCTAATGAGATTTCGACAGATGAGAGTCTTCAGATACTGACACCAATTATTATCTCCCACGTGGCTTTACCGTGACTGTGACCGTACCGGTGTGGGAGGTATTCGGTGGACTTCTATGCTTCTTCTACTCTCAAGTTTGTAACCAAGTTTCAAAATGGCCCAAATTGGTTTTAATTTAAATTTTTCTCTCCAATCTCTTTTTGTTCTTTTTTTTTGTGAATGTTAAAAATAAACTTTCACATATTTTGTGAAATTTGTACTTAGGAAGTGTTATTGAATATAGTATCCATTAAAATTAATTGTTATTGAAAAATGATTAAAAATTCATTGGATTTTATTAACATTGGATTCTGATGGATTGTATCAGGCTTCAATTGACAATTATTTTTGTTGTTTTAAAAAATAAATTAAAATATAATTGATTTAATTTCAACGCGAAAACAATTACCAATCATAATGCATGTACGTTGAAATCTATAAGATTCTCAAACAAAATACTCCTACGGTAACGACGCTATATTAAAAGTTATATGTGACTCAAAACAATATGTACTGACATATAACAAGATTTGGATTCAATTATGATTGGGTTATTATATCTACAGATTTCGATCAAAATCATATACTACTTATCATATTACTTTCGGTTAGTATCAAAATTTTACATATTGTCCATATATTTTGTGAATAACTTCATTAATTTTAGTTTACATTAAATATTTAAATTTATTACAAGATTTAATTCAGAGTTTATTTTCTTTACCCAACTCACTAGAAGTAGAATGGTGGAGAAATCACTTCCCCAATTTTGACAAGTTAATAAATGAGTGATATGCATTATGCAATAGTTGACTATGGAGATATGCATGAAACTTATTTATTAACATTTACCAAAAATCTTCTTATTTTTAACATTTTCTTTGAATACAGAGAACTCTAGAGATGGACTTCTCAGAATTTGGAAAATATTACAATGGGGAAAATGAATTTTCTGGTAAAAATCCGAGAAAATTTGAAAACGGTATCGATTACGAAGAAGAATTCAAAAGATGCACTGTCTCTTCGGATTCTGTTTCTTCAGATTTAGATTCAAACTCCAATCGTGATCATCGTCATCCCGCCACATCCTTTTGTAAAGCCGTCGTTGATTCGAAATCTCCGGGAGCTCAAAATCCGATGAAGCAGATTTCAATCGATGGTTCGTATCTCCAGAAGATTCTCCCACCACATCCTCAGCTACCGAAACTCGTGCCGCCACGTGGCCGCTGTGTTTCGTTAGATGAATCGTTGAACCAGTCGGAGAAATTCAACGTCGATATGATGAAATTCATCAGTCATAGCCGGAACGCGCTTTCTAAACGGCTCTCGTTTTTGCATGAGGACAACGATTCAAAGAAGGTGAGTGACGTCGCTGAATCCGACGTGACTGAGTTTAAAATCCCTGGAGTCAAAATTCTCGTCATGCAGAAAAACGAAGAAGAAATCAAAGGCCGAATAACTTTCTTCTCGAGATCAAATTGCCGAGATTCAACCGCCGTACGATTGTTTCTCCGGGAACGAGGCTTTAATTTCTCGGAGATCAACATTGATGTGTATACAGAGAGAGGGAAGGAGCTAGTTGAGAGAACAAGGACTTCTCAAGTCCCTCAGATTTTCTTCAACGAGAAACACTTTGGTGGACTTATGGCGCTGAATTCTCTAAGAAACAGTGGAGAATTCGATCGCAGGATCAAGGAATTCCTGACAGAGAAGTGTTGTGGCGATGCACCGTCGCCAGTTATGTACGGATTCGTCGAAGAGAATAATAAGAACACTGTCGAAGACGATATGCTGAGCTTCGTTAGGGTTTTGAGGATGAAGTTACCGATAAAGGACCGTTTGATGAAGATGAAGATCGTCAAGAACTGTTTCTCCGGCGATAAGATGATTGAGATAATCATCGATCACTTGGATTGCGGGAGAAAGAAGGTACGTGAATTCAAAATTCTAATCCTCTGTTACGCACCTATGTTATCTTTAGGTAGACATTACCACGTTTTGTTTGATTATAATTCAAAGCACGTTTGTTATTTTATAGGCCATCCAAATTGGCAAGAAGCTAGCCAACAAACACTTCATCCACCATGTCTTTGGGTACATATATAAATCTTCTCATTCTTCTTTTGTAGACACACATATACAGATTACCCGACAAATCCTATGGATATGAAAACTCGTTGGATACTGTGATATAGTGTAATGTTCTACTTTTGTAGAGAAAACGAGTTTGAAGATGGAAATCATTACTACCGTTTCCTAGAGCACGAGCCATTTATATCAAAATGTTACAACTTCAGAGGATCTACCAACGTCATGGAGCCACAAAGTGCAGCCATGGTTGGGCAGAAGCTTTTCAAAATTATGACTGCTATTATCGAGTCCTATTCGTCCAATGATCATTCTCGTGTTGATTACATGAGAATCAACCAGAGCGAAGAATTCCGAAGGTACAACGTTCTTAAATGGTGATTAACGTAATTTAATCTATCTATACAATATATAGAATTCTAATTTCGTTAGGCTTAAATTTATGGATTGCTAAAGGTACTTGAATATGGCTCGAGAACTTCACCGTTTGAATCTGATGGAACTTTCAAGGGAGGAGAAGTTAGCATTTTTCTTGAACTTGTACAATGCAATGGTGATACATGCTTTGATCAGAATCGGAGTCCCGGAAGGAATGATCGCAAGAAGGTCCTTCTTTACTGATTTTCAGTATGTAGTAGGAGGCTACTCTTATTCCCTTAGCTCCATCCGAAATGACATCCTTCGAGCTCGTCGCAGACCTTCTTATCCATTTAATAGGTTGTTTATGAACATCAATACACGACATGAGGTAATAATTTTAAGAGTTTTTGATATCTGATTTGATACTCACTTATAATATCCTTTAGAGCTCTGATTTGATGGTTTTGTTATGTGGCCTTTCTTTTGTATTGCCCTCTTTGAATGACAGCTTGGTCTTCAAAAATTGAATCCATTTGTACATTTTGGGCTTTGTGATGGGACCAAATCAAGTCCAGTAGTAAGGTTTTTCACACCACAAAGTGTTGAAGCTGAGCTCAAACGAGCAGCTAGAGAGTTTTTCCAAAATGGTGGAATTGAGATTGTCTTGGACAAGAGAACCATTCATCTATCAAGAATCATTAAGTGGTAACTAAACTTCTTCACAATAAGACCAAGTCAAGAGTTATTGATAGTGATCAAAGGCTTATTAATTTCTGATTCTTATTATAGGTACAAAGAGGATTTCAATGAAGATAAACAAATGTTGAAGTGGATAATGAATTATATAGATGCAAACCAAGCTGGTCTTATAGTTCATCTTCTTGGTGGTGGGGGTGGTTCTATTAACATTGTTTACCAAGGCTATGATTGGTCAATCAACAGTTGATATTAAACTATTCATGATCCATCTCATGGAGATATTTTTATATTATATTGGGAATTTATCTATTGTTTATGAACAGATAATACTCTTTTTATTGCTTTGATTCTACTTGTCAACTTGGTTGCAAATGAAAAGGACATGAAGTGATATAAAGACAAGAGCTTTCTAGATATTTTGGCATAATTTACATTAGATCCAATCATGATTGATTTAACAATTAAACCACATAAGTTAGAATTCAACTTAATTTTAATATTATGTTATTTCCAGATGTTACTGCTAAATTGCTCTTAATTCGGATTGGTGTATGAAAGTTATGGGGAGAAATAGATTTTGGTTGAGAAGTTACGATGGGGGGATTTAGGTCGAGATGAAAGTTTCTGGGAAGATTTAGATCATTTACCCAAATAAAATTGGTAGAAGCTTTATGTTTATCAATTACCATATCTACATCGTCTTGCTTTTCTTCTTTTTCTTTCTTTTCTTCACTTTTTACATTTTGTTATTTATTATCAAAGCTTTCGAGACACTAAATTTTTAATACTAAAAGTGTTCAATGATTTTATCAAAAAAAAAAGTGTCCAATGATTCAAGAGGCAATTTCTTTATAAATAGAAAAATGGAAATAAACGGTTCAATAAGATCTGATTTGTGGCTCCTAATTATGTGTTTATAATAGTATTAAAATTTTCATGTTAAATTCGGATGTACCTTTAGTTTAAGTGTCATCTCTGCAAACTTTTTTTCACTCTTAGTTGATTTCAGAGAATCAAATTATCCAGCAAATAATTGTTACGAGATTTGACTTATCGGTCCAGTTAATAAAAAAAATTAAACTATGAAAATTGGATAATCATCCAACATAAAAGCATATCATGACAAATAAAAATTAGCATAGTACATATACATCAAATCAGAATTGATCACATATTATAAAGAGTAATTTAGTAAATATACATAAATAAATCTGAAATTAAGAGTTTTGTACAAAATCCAAAGAGTTCAAATCAATTAAAAGAAAGAGTCATATTCATCAGAGAAATGGAGGCGATTCCCGGTGATAACACAATTTGATGGATCAATCACCAAATACAGTGATGGCGGCTAGCGAGGGGTTTTGGACTGACACTACGGAGATCGTAGAGGTCACAAAGAGGTTTTATCGACGATTATCTGGGCTATCTCCTGACATGAACCCCAAGATTCTTTCGCGGCGGCTTCCTCTGTCAATGGAGATACGATACCAAGCAATTACACGAACGCGAGGAAAGCAAAGATCTGGTCCAGATCTTCACAGGCAGGGTTATTGGGAGGAGAAAGAAGTAACAATGGCCACCATCATTAGGAATCTGGTTCTACAGAGAGAGAGAATTCACAAATCAGATTTGCTAGGGTTCCTCCGCGACAAAGAAATTGACGGTCCAATTTTGCTCTGGCTTACAATTGATTTTATTGAGTTTAGTAATTGGGGTAATACTAACCTTTCAGATGTATTACCCTATAATCCTATCCTTATATCAACCACTTGTTCTCAGAAAAAGTGTCCTCAAGAATCCATTATGGTTTCATCGGATGCACAGCTGTCTCAAGCCCACATTAGATCCGACACTAAACCTTCGGGATGTCGGATAAAGTCAAAAAGTGGAGTTTATTGTACAAGACCAGAATCAGGAAACATCCCGAGCAAAAGGAAGTTAGGTTCGGAGGGGGGCTCCATAAATTGGGAGTTTTCACAAACAGCACTAGCTACCAATTCATCGGAGAGTCCTGGTTCATTTCATGGCCCAACGGCAACAGTTTCCCGTCGGCGTAAACGATCACAATTAAGGGAGCTTGCCATGTTGTCAAGGACGCATATCAAGGGGTATTCTAATTTTCCAAAGAGGAGCAATATTCACAAAGAGTGCGCGATCAACACAGATCGTACATGCCGAAATTTGGTAACGAAGAAACATAAAAGGAAAGTCTTTATTTTCCAATTCTCGTTATTCAATGACAAGATTAATTTGCCTCAAAGCGTGGAGGTATTACAATCAATCTTTGATGTTTTTACAGAATATAAAAGGCAACTAACAGGAACAGAATATCAACGAGATCACCGAAAAGTTCGGGGAATCACAAGTCAAAGAATATTCACCAACCAAGAAAGGAAGTTATCTTTTACATTGGTGATCATATTTCGTATATTAGGAAAAGTTTCCAAAATACATTATTTTGAAAGGCATTCATCAATTAATGAAACTTTTTCACGAATACTATTAAGTACATATCTCTGGTTTTGGGCAAACACAAGTTCTTTAACTATCAAAGCTTTTTCTTTGTTTTGTGAGCTTTACAGAAGAATCCAAATGGCTCAACTCAATGCCAAGAAAAAGTTGAATCTTGGCGTGTCCCCAGCTCCAATCCCGTGTATCCGGATTCCAAAATTTGATAACTCTGCACTTTTGGAGAAGTGTTCTAAGGCTCTACTGGGCAGATGCCTCAATCCAGCCAAGCAAGATGTGGGAGCTTTGATACAGCGATTCCCACGAATTTGGAGAATGGAGGACAGAGTCACAGGAACAGATTTGGGAGCGAGACGTTTCCAATTTACGTTTAAGAAAAGAGAGGACATGGAGGAGGTCCTAAAATTAGGACCAACGCATTTAGATGGGTGGATGATCTCCCTGGATAAATGGATAGCTAAAGCTCCTGAAGACTACCCATCATCAATCACTTTGTGGGCTCATATCGCAAATATCCCCCCTGAATATGCGGCAGAGAGTGTATTCCGAACGATTGGTCAACAACTTGGCAAGGTCGTGAAAGTGGATGCGGACAACGCTAGGATTCTGGTGGTCATCAATGTCATGAAGGCATTGGTGCTTAAAACATTGGTTGATTTCGAAGACGTAGGAGAAATTTTGGTCAAAATACGTTACGAGTGTCATCAAGGAATATGTAGCTTTTGTAACTATATAAACCATGACGTCTCACGCTGTAAGAGACTAATGGAACAGGAAAATAAGAAGGCAGACAAGGAGAAGATTAAACGAGCAGAGAGACAATCAAACCGTAACCAAAGTTTCAAGGGAGCTCTAATGAACAATGTGAAGAACGACGTTGAAGGTTGGAACGCAAACAAGGCTGTTGCACAGAATAATTTGGATCAACATGGCTCTAATTTTCCCCAGACTCAACGGGAAAGTCGTTCCCCAACACACCATATGACTCAGCCAGAAATAGTGAAACAGCATAATAAGGTACCCCTTAATGCTGTAATTGATGATTTAAATGACGGTAGTAGAAATACAATTGCTGGCAGTCAAAAATGCAAGGCAACAGGAGCAGATAATTTACAACTTCTACCGCAGGAAAATAAAGAGGAAGAGATACTTGAGGCAGCTCTCTCATCCTCGAAAAAGTCAAAGAGAATAATCTCAAAGGCAGATGAGAAGGAGATAATCTCAAAATCTGATTATTTGACAGGTTTGATGGATGAAAATGTCATTAACTCGAGCTCCAATGAGGAAAATTCAGATCCCATGAATTGTGATCTCTTCCCGGAAAGCAAGTACGAAGGAGAAGGTAAAGAACTCGTCACTTTATCGGTTGAGGAATTAAATAAGTTGCAGTCTTATGGAACCATCACAGCGGAGGAACGTTTAAAAATGTTACAAGCAAATGACACTCTAAGTAACATGGCTAAGCCATCTGTACCACCAACAAGGTCAGCTACCAATGAGATAACACGTGCATTACCTATGGGGCCAAGTAAGAAGAGTTCGAAGGTGTCGGGGGGACTTAAGGGAATCAGCTCCAAAAAGCTAAATCTTGTGGGGGCTGCGATTCCACAAAAACGAGCTGAAGGAACCAACAAAGGTGGTAAGCCACCTAGGGGCCCCAGCGAGAGTGCCACGCTTCAAAATTCGGCATCGTCCATTTAATTTTTTCGTTTATTTCTATGTTTAGAATATTATCTTGGAATTGTCAAGGTATTGAGAACCCTATTTCCCTTAGTTATTTGAAAGACATTAATAAGAAGTTTTATTTTGAATTTCTATTTTTAATGGAGACAAAAAAACAAGATTCTTATATGGAGAGAATAATGAGTGATTTACATTTTGATAACGTAATCACAGTAAATCCTAATGGAGCAAGTGGAGGTCTCACTCTTTTCCATAAAAATAACTATAATATAATCCTGTCTTATAAAGATAAGAATATTATAGACATTTCGTTAGAATTACGGGGAAAGAAGTCATATATCTCATTTGTTTACGAGGAACCTAATTTTAATCTACGAGACAAGGTTTGGGAACGTCTAACGAGAATGGGCACTCAGAGATCGGAACCGTGGTTCATTATAGGAGACTTTAATGAACTGTCGGGTCACCATGAAAAGAAAGGCGGAAGATTGCGGAGCCTCAGTTCATTTGTTCCGTTTAATAAAATGCTACAAAACTGTGGGTTCATCGAATTTCCGTGCATTGGGGACACGTGGTCCTGGCGGGGAGTAAGGCAAAATGAGATCATTCGATGCAAATTGGATAAAGCTTTTGGCAATGAGGAGTGGCATACCTTTTTTCCTCAGTCCAAAACCGAATATCTCCCGATGATTGGTTCAGACCATAGACCAATCTTCACAGAAATGAAATATTCCGAGAACAAACGAAGATCGGGTTTTCATTTTGATAGGAGATGGTTGGACAAACCGGGTTTGGATCACACAATCGAAAGGGGATGGAATCGGTATGCAAACCTACGAGAGAATCGAGTCTCTGATAAGATCCGAAATTGTAGACGCGAAATTGCGAGGTGGCGGAAAAAACAAATTCCCTTTGGAATACAAAGAATCGAAGAACTTAAAGATAAGCTGGAAAAAATGAAATCCTTGGACTCTTGTCCAACATCAGATATCCAGAGAGTCGCTTTAGACCTGAGTATAACATATAAAGAGGAAGAAACATATTGGAAACAAAAAAACCGGAATAGATGGCTAGAGGAGGGTGATAAAAACACAAAATATTTTCACGCACAAACGAAACAAAGACGTGCAAAAAATAGAGTCATCGGTCTTTTCGATGACCAAGGTAATTGGGTGGATCAGGAAGAAAACATTGAAGCTGAAGCTCTTCACTTCCAATGGTACTACTGATTTTGACGAATTGTTGGGTGGTATAAACGGTCTAGTTACAGAAGAACAAAACCGACATCTGATGAGACCAGTGACAGTGGAGGAAGTCAGGAGAGCGTTATTTATGATGGATCCGGGGAAAGCGCCGAGACCGGACGAGATGACGGCCCTATTTTTTCAAAAGTCATGGCCTGCCATCAGGACTGACATAGTAAATGTGGTTAACAAATTCATTGTGACCGGCTGGTTTGAACAAGAATTGAATCAAACCAACATATGTCTTATACCAAAGACAGCCAGACCAACAACCATGGCGGCTTTTCGTCCGATCAGTCTATGCAATGTCATTTATAAGATCATTTCTAAAGTCGTGTGTTTGCGATTACGAAAGATCCTACCACACCTAATTTCAGCTACTCAGTCCGCTTTTGTTTCAGGACGATTAATTTCGGACAACATCCTGATTGCCCAAGAAATGTTTCACGCCCTTAAAACAAACAAAAAGATCAAAGGGGGTTACATGACAATCAAAACAGATATGAGTAAAGCGTATGTTCGCATTGAATGGGACTTCCTACGACATGTGCTTCTTAAGATGGGATTTCATGAGATTTGGGTCAAAGGGATATTACATTGTGTGAGCACGGTGAGATATGTCATCCTATTAAACGGAACTCCTCGGGGTTGTGTTAGACCCAGGAGGGGGCTTCGCCAAGGCGATCCCCTCTCCCCATACCTCTTTATTCTATGTACAGAGGTTCTTATCTCTTATCTCAGATGTGCTGAGTCTCAAAAACAGTTGACTGGGATATCAATCGCACGATCAAGTCCAGCAGTCTCTCATCTGCTATTTGCGGACGACAGCCTATTTTTCTGCAAGGCTAACATGGAGAAGTCCGAGACGATTCTCAGAACTCTAAAAGACTACGAGATGGTATCTGGACAACAAATCAATTTTGACAAATCTTCAATCCAATTTGGGAAAGAAGTAGACACATTGACAAGACTGGGGATCCAAAATCAATTGGGCATTCGGAATCTCGGTGGTATGAGAACTTACCTGGGACTCCCAGAGGGATTAGAAGGCTCAAAAACAAAGGTTTTTGCCTTTGTCTCGGAGAAGATAACCTCACGTGTTAATTCATGGTCGGCAAAGTTCTTGTCAAAAGGGGGCAAAGAAGTGTTAATTAAATCGGTTCTCTCTGCTATTCCATCTTACGTGATGTCCTGCTACCGCCTTCCTAAGATGATCACCGCAAAGATTTCTGCAGCCATTGCAGATTTCTGGTGGCACTCCTCTGGGACCTCAAAAGGCATACATTAGGTGAGATGGGAGAAGCTTTGCAAACCAAAAATCGAAGGGGGTTTAGGATTCCGGACGATCGAGGAGTTCAATTCGGGTTTGCTGGCCAAACAACTATGGCATTTACTGAACTACCCAGACTCCCTTTTATCGAAAGTTTTACGAGGAAGATATTATTATGGCACTAATCCACTAGACCCCCGGCGTGTGTACTCCCCATCGTATGGTTGGCGGAGTATTATTTCTGCCCGAGGATTAGTAATGAAGGGCCTAATCAAGAGAGTAGGAAATGGAGAATCCATCAGGGTCTGGACGGACCCGTGGATCCCAGACCACCACCCCAGACCAGCAAAGGGGTATGCCTCAGAACTTTATCCGGAGTTGCGTGTATCGGAGTTAATTGACCCAAATACGCGTCTATGGCGGGAGAGCTTAATACACCAATTATTCTTTCCGGATGATGCATATTTAATACTAGGCATCCATGTCCCACGCAGCCAAGGTTTGGACCGTTTGGGCTGGCACTATAATAAGAATGGACTATATTCGGTAAAATCAGGATACTGGGCGGAAAGGAATTTATCACTGTGTATGTTCAAGCCTCATGGACCACATATACACGAGCTACAGGCTCGAATATGGATGATAAGGGCTCCACAGAAGATTAAACATTTCATGTGGCAAGCGTTATCAGGTCAACTGACAGTGAACTCATCAGTCGAGGCATAAATTGTGACGATAGGTGCGACAGATGTGGGGCCAGAAATGAGTCAATAAATCATGTCCTCTTCGAATGTCCTCCAGCTATACAAACATGGGCTCTATCGAAGATCCTGGCGGGAGCGCACTTTCCGAGCAGAGCAATTCTCACAAATTTTGACCACCTAATCTGGCGATTACCTCGGGAAGGAGAATATATGAGTTATCCATGGATACTATGGCTCTTATGGAAAGCTCGAAATGATAAGACTTTTTCAAATAAAGACAGGAGTCCAAAAGACATGTCCAAATGGCGGAATCAAAGGCCAAAGCATGGGAAGAAGCACATAACGGATGTTCGATTGTGTCCATAAATATTCCCTTGCTTACCAAGGAATCATCGACGTCCATATCACGTCCTCTTACAGGTAATCTAGCATTCTCAGGATATAGGTGCATGGTTGACGCATCTTGGAAGGAATCAGATCTGTTTACAGGGTTAGGATGGTATTCATATCCAGACAGTATTGATGGCTCTAGTTATGGAGCACAAAGGATCAAACGCAGCTTATCGCCGCTACACTCAGAATTTGAAGCACTTATATGGGCAATGACGTGCCTGGTAGGTCAACAAACCAGGGAAGTCGAGTTTTGGTCGATTGTTCCGAGCTACTGAAGATAATCGATGAACCTGACGCGTGGCCGACCTTCCTTCCGTATCTCGAAGATTTCTCCAGACTAAGCAGATCCTTCAGGATGTGCTCGGTCACCCACATCCCCAGAGCACCTAATCACAAAGATGATCACCTCGCCCGCACAGCCAGAGGGTCGTCAAGATCGTTTGCTTTAGTGAACAATATGTCTTTTGTTTAGTTACCAACTTTTGGTTTCAATCGAGTTAAGTTGACAAAAAAAAAAAATCTGAAATTCACTATCTACTAACAAAATTTATTTAATTGGATCAATAACATTGACCCACAAGTAAAATTACAAACTTACCTTTCTAAAAGTGTGTTAGAAAAAAGAAAGAGTTGAAATGCATTAAATGCGGGGACATCGCATTTAATGTGTTATCTCCACACGTGTTAACCGCTAACACATACATTATCCGCTAATGCATATATTACATGATACAATATATGTTAACACATGTATTATAAGTTAACACTTTTATTACCCGTTACCATGTTTATTAGCTGATAAGATATGTATACAATTGCCACAAATATTGTACGTTAACATATACGGCTAACACATATTACCTATTAACATATTTTTTTTTTGTGTGTAACCCATGTTAACACATATATTATATGCTAAAACATATATCACATGTTAACAGATAAAATGTGTATTTAATTAACATAAAATATTATCAGATTATACGAATGACATATATTAACTGTTAAAACTGATAAAATGGCCTAAAGCATCAAAATTTATCTATTCAAAAGTAAGTTCAGACGAAATAAACTTCATGTAACAAAACCCGTTAACATCTGAGACATAATTCAATCTAATTGAAAATAAAACAGTAAACTCATTGATATGATTGTAACAACACACAGGGAAAACTGAATTTCCTTAACGATTAGCCTTGGCAACTCTTTCAATCTCATCCTTCTTCTTGATGGCGTAGCTGCAAGACATAACATTATAATTAGTAGCTTTTCGAATAATCCATAAGCACCATGGTGAAGTTTCAGTGAAGATCTGAAGTGTATTCACCTGTTGGAAGAGCCCTTGGCTGCGTTGATCAATTCATCAGCAAGGCACTCGGCAATCGTCTTGATGTTTCTAAAAGCAGCTTCACGAGCACCGGTGGTAATCAAGAAGATAGCTTGGTTAACGCGTCTTAGAGGAGAGATATCAACGGCTTGTCTTCTAACAACACCAGCAGATCCAATCCTGGTTGCATCTTCACGAGGACCACTGGATCAAGCAACAAACCAAACAATCATGAGTATAAAACAAGATCATGTCCAATAGATATACCAATCATAAACATACTGTTTGCTTTGTAAACCACAAGCTTAGTACCTGTTGACTATAGCATCAATGATGACCTGAATTGGGTTCAAGTCAGTCAAGAGGTGGATTATCTCCATGGCGTGCTTGATGATTCTCACAGCCATCAATTTCTTACCGTTGTTCCTTCCGTGCATCATGAGAGAGTTTGTGAGCCTCTCTACAATGGGGCATTGAGCCTTCCTGAACCTCTTCACAGAGTACCTTCCAGCGGTGTGGGGAACAAAGGTTGCATGTTTAGCTGCCTGAACTCCAATGTAGTCAACAAGACTGATATCTGTGACCTATAAGATATGAAGATGGAAAAAATTGTTACTTACAAAACTAACAAGTAGACCAAATGACATCAACATAAAAGTCCAAATTTTTATCGAACAAGAGGGTAAAACGTACAACAGTGAAATCTAGCAGACGCTAAGGTTCCTGCAAAACTAAGCTAAAAGAGCTCTAAGAAAAGAATCTCATTACCACCTAAAACAAGAGCACAAGATCATGCCAAGCGAAGCAAAATATGAACCACAAATGTCTTAAATGGATTGAAAATTAAAACAATCCACAGCCAAGGAGTACAGTTCAGTCTAACTTAACTAATAAAGCCAATGTAACTCCAATATCGAAGCCGAAAAATAAAGAAAATAACCACTAATCACATATTAGAGAAAGTTGCACAGTAAACAATGGAAAAGCTACATTTCAATCAAATCAAATACACCAAACGAAGAAAACAAAAGGATTGAATCTCAATCAGATGAAAGAGAAGCTGGAGAACCAAAGAAATTACCGAAACGTCATCATAGGTCCAGCGGTTGAAGAGCTTGACCTCGTTGGTAAGCTGCTGCTGAATCTCCGCGTCAACTTCTGCAGCGGAAGCCATTGCTAAGAGACGAGAAACAGAGTATGAGCCAAATCCAAAAATGTTAAAAGAGAGTGCGGAGAGACGGAGAATTTGGAGAAACAATCACCTGAGATAGTTAGCGTCGTGCGAATGAGAAAGACGGCAGAGAGACGGAATAGCTTTTAAGAGGACGAACAAAAACCCTAATAACAGTGTTTTTATATAGAAATTTAATTAGGGTTTTGGGCTCTATTACTCAAAATGGGCTTCCATTTGTTATGTCCATTAAAGAACCGGGTTAACGGGTTTCACGGTTTATTCGTGGTTTAGCGGTTCAATAATTAAATAAAAATACATTACATGGTTATGATTTATGAATCTCTATTGCAATTTGCAAATATCAGTTTTGAATTCATTAATACTATGTCTTGTAGATTTGTAGGATGGATTTTAGATTTTGATGTTATTTTATTCTTGTACGGTTGAGCGTAGCCAGTGACCATCAACGTCAAAAAGCTGATGTTTCCATTGGAACAAGCATTATTATTGCAAGATATCAAAATTCAACTGGTACAAAACATTATTATCATTGCATGCTTAAGGACTTATCCTTATTGGTATGTACACGAACAAAATGATTTTGACTCCAAGCTACAAAGAAGAAGAAGAAAGATATACAAAGAAAACTGCAAATGTTCACCACGAAAGCTAGTCAACTAGAGGAAGGGGAATAATAGATACTCTGCGTAGAAGAGATTCCATATAAACCGATAATATCCTGAGATAGCTTCCTGCAGTAATCACAAGTTTCTACACTTCATTAGATACAAAATCCATTGATCTTCGGAGGATAAGAAGTTTATGTTTGTACAAGTATTTTACCTTGGTGTAGTTTGCTTTTTCTAGTACCAATGTCTGCCAAAGATCAACAACAGAGGATATTAGAGATTGATGAATTTGGTAGTGCAAATGCAGAAAAGAAAAACAGAAGCATATAGTCATGAAGTTTGGCCATTATTATTATCTACGGCTAATGATACTATGAATATTTTACCTGGAAAATCAAGCATGAAGCTAAGATCACG
This sequence comes from Lepidium didymum, assembly GCA_963920545.1. Taxonomy (NCBI): domain Eukaryota; kingdom Viridiplantae; phylum Streptophyta; class Magnoliopsida; order Brassicales; family Brassicaceae; genus Lepidium; species Lepidium didymum. The sequence continues at coordinate 4,365,165 of OY986983.1, read as the reverse complement.
TGTGCAGGAATCATCAAGCTACTTCTGAAAACCTGTTGATTGTTAAGAGCATAAGCGGACTGGTGTTTTAAAGCTGCATACCAAGATAGTGACGACATTGCAGAATTTTTGTGTGGAAACAGCTTATTGAGCAGATACATGTAGTAATGGTGTTCATGCTTAGATTATTCAAAATAGTTAAAGAAAATTGGAGTGGGATGTGTTCACCTGAGGCATGTAGATAGCTAGTGATATGGCAGAAACATAGTTCACTAGCAGAAGTCCAGAACCAAGGAATGCAATGTTTCTTACTCCAAGTTTTGTTGCAAGGGTTGATATTTGAAACCTATTAAAAATTAATCAAACAAATAGGAAATTAACTAAACATGCTTGAACAGTTGCATTAAGATAATATATCAAACTGATCTATTTAATCCAGGACAAAATATTAATTGCGTTTTTGAAAAAGCACCAGGACTGTAAATAAAATGGTTTGAGCTCATGAGCGGAAAAAAAGTGGTATGTGTGCAATTACTTACTTGCGATCTCCTTCAACATCAGGAAGATCTTTTGTAATGGCAATGACCAGCGCAAACAATGTCACAAAAGATGTGATGAAGGCCACAGGTGCACTGCAAATGCCAAATAGAGAGTTGTGTGATATATATATATATATATATATATATATATATATATATCAGCTCAACTGTACTCACGGTGAAATCAAAGAACAACTGGTCCATCATATATTATAAAGCTTTATTTATACAAGCATGCAAAGTCCAATTCATTATTTCAATTTGTTCATCAAGTACATTGCATTTGAATACTAACCTCCACTGAAATGGAAGTCCAAGAGCAGCTCTTGTGGCATGGTACACACCAAAATTAAGAAGGAAACCTCGTACCTGACAAGGACATGTCATTACAGTATATAAATGCCAGTCCAAAATTCGAAAGCCACGAAAAATATTACATCTGGTAATAGTTGAATAATTATATTGAGAAGCATAAAATAGCCTTTACCGTTGCAATAATAAGAAATGCTGCAACCGCGAATCTTTTCATTCTGAATGGTGGAACAGAATAGATAGTCCCCAGGAAAAGGCCAAAAGAGTATAGGCATGTAATGAATGGACCAAAGTGAAACCCGACAACTAAAAGTCCTGCTATCGCAAAAAATATCACCAACAACCAGGCAGACTGCACTGAGAGATCTCCTGCTGCTATTGGCAAGTACGGTTTGTTAACTCTGCATAACAAATAATTCAAATTAAAACCAAAAGAAGTTGGATGAAATACCAACTCGGAAGTAGTGCTTGTATGCATGATTTTCACTAGAGGAAATACATTGCAGACGAGATTCTCCAAAAGCTTGAAATAATGATATTCAGGAAGCAAACAATAGAGAATCTAATAACAATTCAATTCTTTTCTCAAGACTCAAGATTCCAGAATAAAAAAATTGTAGATGCACATCAATGAAGAGTTTCGACAATTAGCTAAGAAAATCAGTGCACATATGTTTAGAACATGCTGCTTCATAGTGATGTTATATTGAGATAATATTAGTGACCAGTGTACATCTGCATCTAATGGTGCTACATACTTGTCGATTCCAATGTCGTAGATCTGATTAATGCCGACTATATAACCATTCCCACATGTAAGAGCAAAAAGACCTGAAAGTGCCTTGAGTACGAGACTCCATTTGATCAGATGAGTGTTCTCTATTAAAGCTCTAGTCACCAAGGCACTGCCATTAAAATGAAAGTCAAAGCTAAATGAGACCAAGGAATATGAAATACTTCATAAATCAATATTCAGCAAATACTGACGTGGATCCTAATGCTGTTCCGCGGATTGTATGTGGCCTAAGAAATCTCCAGCAAGCATTTTGGAATCGGGTAATTCTATCCAGCACTGGATCAGACCCAGCAGCATCGACCTGGGAACATGCCTGAAAGTATCTACATTTGTAAGTGCCATTGTAAAAAATATGTAAAACGCACAACTAATATTGAATAATAGTATTACATAAGAAATGAGAAAGTCTTAGAGAAGCAACAGAAGAAGTTGTTCAAGAGAATGAGGACACCAGATTCTACCACAAATATTCACCATTTTCAATCCCAGCAATCCTAAAATTTTAACTTTGTTTAACTTAACTGATTATAGAACTGCAGGCAAACTTTTGCCACAATTAAAGTTGAAATACCAAGAAATTGTACACAAAACATTGAACCATAATAGAGAAGACATTTTCCATTAGAACAGATCGATGGAAAAGAGATAGAAAAAGATTTGAACTTTCTGATTTTCCCAGTTCCAGATTAACACCAAGCTTTTAGTTGTAGAGATTGGAGAACTTTTGAGGAAATTCACCAAAGAAAAAACAAATTCTGAGTACCATTAGCGAGATTCTAATCTTTAGCAATCAAATCTCATATTGCAAAACAAGACAAATTGGAAAAATGTGATTATTATATATTCTAGATTGCAGGTCTTGTGGCTAAAAAGCTTTTCCCATTAAGTGCAAGCTATAGAGATGAATCTCTTAGTTTACCAAAACCAATCTTGACTAAAAGTCAAAGCAACGGCTATGCTCTGTCAACCAAAGAGAAAGTTAGGTAGAATGAAAACCATACCCGGATCGAGAATTTTCTATTGTTCATTGAAACAAATTTGGACCGCATTCTCGAAGTTGATAAGCTCGTGAAGCAAACATATCTTGAGGGGCTTATAGACTTCCTAGCTAAATGCACCGAAGGTCGATGATGGTGAAGATGAGAAGCTGATACGAAACGAGGCGCCATTGAAGGGAACTTCACACGCGGTGATTGCGACATCGAGAGCTCCATTGATGCCAGTAGCCACACAAAAGTTCTATTACTCCGCTACTTGCATTTGCAAGACGAAATTTGTTCGACTTGCTGCTGTTGTATCCAATCCTTTTTCCGGTTCGGAAGAAGAAAAAATGAAAAATATAGACCGAATCGGTTTAATTTCTTTTCGGTTTGGTTAATAAATTGTTTTTTTTTTGAGTAATAAGATATTGTTTTCGGTTCGACAAAACTCATCAGAATTGTCATCTGTGGGACAATCAATAATCAATTGATGAAGCAGTTGAAAAGAAAAAAATTTCAATTGATCAAGTAATACAAGATTGGATACAAATATTTTCAGACAGACAAAACAAACAATCTTAGTTATAAAAAAATAAAACATTTTGTGTTGTTAGCTTTTAAGAGTTGGGTCCTCTCCTTAACAAAAGATGTTAAGACAAATTCGGTACAGTTTCATCTTGCGCTTTAGCAAAACCTTGAGAGCTCTTTGACAGTGCTTCAGCTTCATCAGAAGCACGAGCCCTTACGTTCATTGTCTCTTCACCCTCTTCCTCCTTCTCCATGACTATTTTCGATGGAGCTTCGGTTTCGGTTGAATTCTTTGTCTTTTCATCAATCATGTCATTGACTTCAGTTTCTAAACCTCTGGTTGTTTCATTTGTTTTTGAGTCTTTTGTCTCTGCACTCTCCTCCTCTTCCACTCTATCTTCATCCATGACCACAACTTCTGGAGCTTTGGTTTCAGTTCTCTCTGATAAATCATCCGCAGAGTTGTTGTCGCCTTCTTTGATGAACTCGCCTATTTCTAATAGCTTTTGAGCTTTTAATTCGCCTTCTTCATTAACATTTTCTGCTATCTCAGCTTCTGAAACTTTCTCTACCCCAGCCAGTGTTGCATCATCTACTAAAACCTCAGCTTCTTTTGAAACCACTTCATCTTCCGGAGCTTCCCTTGTGCTTTGCTCCACAGAACCAGCTTTTAAGTTACTCTTATCTGGTTTTTCTTTAATTTCAGCTTCTTCTAGAGCTTTCTTTTCTGTATTTTCCGCTTTATCGGAGTCCGTGTCAGTCACAACCTTTGGTTTGATTACTAAAGGCCCCAGCTTTGCATCGATTTCCTTGACCATATTCGTTAGTGCTCTTGCATTCTGAGCTTCAGATAACCGAATAGACAACTGCAACATACCACAAAAGTTTTAGGCAAAAGTCAAGTTTCAAGCTCAAGCAATTTGGCTCAAAAAGATTGGAATGGAGATGCTGAAATTCACCTGCTGTATCTGTTCAGCCCGGGGTTTGAGATCATCCAAAGATGCCTCTTTGTAGATGCTCCGGAGAATGTACATCAAATGAGAGTTTACATTTTCCAAATGATGTTGCTGGAGCTCACATTGATGTACATCAGATAGACAACCAACAGCATGAAATGGACAGTTGACAAGTTTCATTGGACATACAGTAATACAATGCCTATCCATTTCGCGTCTCATGATACTCCCTGAGCAATTCTGCTCACACGGAATGATCTTGAACGGGCAAATCGAATCATGGTTCTCCATCTGATTGGCACAGAAAACTGCAGTGCAACCTTCGTTCTCACAGTTCATGGTTCTATACCCACAAGTCTCGGCGTGCTCAGCGAGGTCTCTCTCGGTTTGGAATTTCATCTCACAATGAGAAGCGCTTTTAAAGTCGACATTTTTGAGCAAGGCCTGAGATATCCCTTCTCTATGATCCTGCAACCAGAACCCACTTATCTCCATCTCTTGTGCAAAATCATCTATGTTATCTTCTCTCCTCTCACTAAGCATCCAACCCGAGACCCGGCTGAACAGATTCCGCTTAGAGGTGGCAAAATCGTCTATGAAATCAGATATAATGTCATACGGATCATGAGAAGCTTCAATCTCCGAACCACCTTGAAGAACAATGTGTTCAGCCACAAAACTTTCGCTTCTCCGAGTCAAATAATCAATCATTTCTTTTCGAATGTCAGCAGCCACAGAACCTGGACTCCTGAAGATATCCCCGGTAGTGTTATCGACACAAGCCGTGGCTAATCCAGGGAGAAAAAGCTGAGCAATCTTGTGAACTAGTTCTGTGTCATAAAGATCACAGTGAAAGGAAGGTCCACCTTCTTTCTGCTCTTCTATACTCTCAAGATCTGTCACAGGAGGATCCATTGCTGAAAAAGGAAGCGTCTGCAGAAAATACACACAGAATCAAGAACAAGCATCGTTGGATCAGATTAGAAATGCAAATCACTAGAAACAAAAACAACAAAACTCCATAAACATCCTAAAATCAAAGTCTCTACATTTTCTGGACGATCCTGAGGATCATCAGAGTAATTTAGACCGATTACAGGATTGATCCCATAGAAGAAATTCAGACAAAAAAACTCTTAATTCCGATCGCTGCATCAACCATCACGATCCAAATCCACAGAATTTAACCAAAAGTTTCAGAATTGAGTCAGTTTACAAGCAAAAAATTCAACTGTTGGATTGATTAAAAACGAATTATACTGTGTAATAAAAATTACCCTAGAATTTGGGTCCAAAACAAACAGGAACAAATAGCAACATGAACTAACAATGCTTGTAAGAAAATCGGACGGCGAGATCAAAAGAGGATGATCGAGAAAAAGCAGAACAAAGGAAGAAATGAAAAATTGGAAGAGAAAGAGAAAGAGAGACACCTCTGGTTTTGGCGCGATTATCGGGTCTCGTGTCTTTAACCACAACTTGGTCTCCTCTTCTTTAAACTCTCTCTCCGGTTTTTGTTACTGCTTCTCTTCTCTTCTTACATCATGAAGTCCAAAAACTGAATAATATGGATCAAAGTTCCGAACTTTTAATTTTGATACGAAGTATTTCGTTAAATCTTCTGTAGATTAGGGTAAATGTTAGTGATAAATAAATTATTGTTTATTACAAATATGAATTATTTGATTTTATATGAAACAGTGTCAGTGTGAGATTTTAATTCCCTTTAATTTCATAAGACAGAGAGAGAAATTGAAAAAGAAAGCACGAACATTTCCGTTTCTTGGATTTTGATGATGGCGGCTCCGGAAGATGAATCTTCCGCTCAGTCTCAATCTTCTTCTGCCACGGCGGCTCCCACGCCTCCTCCGTCCTCATCTCCTTCATCCGCCGGGGATCATTACCTCGCTAAGTGCGTCCTTCGCCCCAGCGTTGTTCTCCAGGTTGCTTATGGCTACTTCCGCTTTCGTTCTTCCCGCGACATAGTTTTCGGCAAGGTTCGAGTTTTACTCTTTCTTTATCTAATTTCCTACTTCTGGATTTGGATTTTGATTTTGTTACGTGGGAAATTCGTTCCCTTAATGTCCCTCGTTTAGGGATTAAGATTTTTTACAGTTGATATGCGAGTTATGTAACTGTGCACTTGCTTCAGCTTCTCGTTGTGCTTTTCTGTTGAGGGCATTGTGAAAAGACTAAAAACGTTGTATAATTTCCTTCTAAGTATGGTAGTTGCATCAGGATATTATAAAAGATTTGCAAATTTTTATTTCAAAATGATGTATGTTTATGGAGCAGAAATCGTGTCAGACCTAAATTTCAGAAAGCTTTCTGGTCCTAGGGCAATTTCTGTATGCCTGGAATAATACTATGTTAAATTCTTTGCTTAATCAGTACTAGAATGTATATATTTTTCTCACACCAGGAGACCTGCATAGAATTGGTGGTTATTGGTGAAGACGGGATTGTTGAGTCAGTGTGTGAACAGAATGTATTTGGAACAATTAAGGATTTGGCTGTCGTACCTCAGAGTCATAAACTATATCGAGATAGTTTGCAGGCAAGTATTTTCCATTTAGACACGGAAAAAATCATATTATTGTTCAGGTATTTAACTCGTGCAAAGATTTTTTAAATGGGTAACCACCGAGCTTTTGTTTTGTAAGTGATAGAAATGCAGATCTCTGTGATTTAATATCTCAACGATCTGTTGTCTTTTTCAGATGGGTAAAGACCTTTTGGCCGTTCTTTCTGATTCTGGAAAGCTCTCATTCCTCGCATTTAGCAATGAAATGCACAGGTTTCTTTCTAGTATACTCTTATTCATCCTGCAAACCGCATGTCATCGTGCTCATTTCACTACTATTTGGTGTAGGTTCTCGCCCATACAACATGTTCAACTTTCTAGTCCAGGTAACTCAAGGATTCAACTTGGAAGAATGCTCACTATAGATTCCAGGCAAGTTTCAATGCTGGTTCTAACAATCGTAATTTTTTACTTCATGATCCTAATACTGACTTGGATATTACTTTAAAAAGAGTGATAATCACTAGCATTTCTGTATATTTTGCCCATTGTCCAAGTACTAACTATTGATTTTTTTAGAAAATTGAATTCAGTGGAGCCTCATGTTACTAACCCACACCTTAATTACAATCTTACTATCTTGAATAGCAGAGTAATTTTGACACTGGTAATGCATTTTGCAGTGGTCTCTTTCTTGGCGTGAGTGCGTATGATGATTGTTTCGCTCTGTTTTCCCTCTCAATATCGTCTATGGGTGATATAATTCATGAGGTATTGATTTCTGCCACCAACATCGAGATCATCTTGTAACTTCGGTAGACAGTGGCTATCTTTAGCCATGGCATGACTGATATAGATTGGCTAAAAGTATATTTAATATCTTTAATTTTAGAGGATTTCATATCCTTCTGAAGATGGAGGGAATGCTAGCTCTGTACAACCATTATCTGGTACTATTTGGAGCATGTGTTTTATTTCTAAAGATTTTAATGACTCCAAGGAGTATGATCCTGTTCTTGCCATAGTTTTCAATAGGTATGAATCCTTGCAATTTGAAAAGCTTCATTCTCACTTATTGTGTTTGCTCCATAAGAGCGTCTGTCATCCCAGAGTTGCTTACCTCAGTATTTTTCTGATTGTATAGGAAAGGGTCTCTCATGAATGAGCTGCTATTGTTTAGATGGAATGTCAAAGAGGAATCCATATGCTTAATGTCAGAGTATGTTGAAGCTGGGGCTCTGGCACATAGTATAGTCGAAGTTCCTCACTCCTCTGGATATGCCTTTCTGTTCAGGATTGGTGATGCACTCTTAATGGACCTTAGAGATCCACAAAATCCTTGCTGTCTGTTTAGGACATCCTTAGATCTTGTTCCTGCTTCATTAGTGGAAGAGCATTTTGTTGAAGAGTCGTGTAGAGTACAAGATGGAGACGATGAGGGTCTTTTTAATGTTGCTGCATGTGCTTTGTTGGAGCTCAGGGATTATGATCCCATGTTCATAGATACCGAAAGTGATATTGGAAAGTTGAGTTCTAAGCATGTCTCTTCGTGGACTTGGGAACCAGAAAATAATCATAATCCCCGGATGATTATTTGCTTAGATGATGGTCAACTTTTTATGTTTGAACTCATTTATGAAGATGATGGGGTTAAAGTTAATCTGTCAGAGTGTTTATACAAAGGTTTACCTTGCAAGGAAATTTTATGGGTGGAAGGTGGATTCCTGGCTACGTTTGCCGAAATGACAGATGGTACGGTTTTCAAATTGGGAACTGAGAAGCTACATTGGATTAGTTCCATACAAAATATTGCTCCAATCTTGGATTTTTCGGTTATGGATGACCAGAATGAGAAACGAGACCAAATATTCGCTTGCTGTGGTGTAACACCTGAAGGTTCTTTAAGAATTATTCGCAGTGGTATTAATGTAGAAAAACTTCTGAAAACTGCCCCTGTTTATCAAGGAATTACTGGTACTTGGACTGTTAAAATGAAGCTTGCTGATGTGTACCATTCATTTCTTGTTTTGTCTTTTGTTGAGGAGACCAGGGTTTTATCAGTTGGATTAAGTTTTAAAGATATCACAGATTCAGTTGGTTTCCAGTCTGATGTTTGTACCTTGGCATGTGGGCTGGTGGCTGATGGTTTGTTGGTTCAGGTTCACCAAGATGCAATAAGGCTGTGCATGCCCACCATTGATGCTCATTCCGATGGTAGTCCTGTTTCCTCACCATTTTTCTCCTCTTGGTTTCCAGAAAATGTCAGTATCAGCTTGGGGGCAGTTGGTCAAAATTTGATAGTTGTCTCTACGTCTAGTCCTTGTTTCTTGTCTATTCTTGGGGTCAAATCACAATCATCTCAATGCTGCGAAATCTATGAACTTCAACGAGTAACATTGCAGTATGAAGTTTCCTGCATCTCAATTCCTCAGAAATATATTGGAAAAAAGAGATCTTCTAACCTGGATTATAGTTGCAAAGCTGTGATTCCTTCTGGTATGGAGCAAGGCTATACGTTTGTGATTGGCACACATAAGCCTTCTGTTGAGGTCCTCTCCTTCTCAGAAGATGGTGTTGGTGTTCAAGTCCTTGCTTCTGGGTCAGTATTGCTAACAAATACAATGGGAACTGTTATTAGTGGATGTATTCCTCAAGATGTAAGACTCGTGTTAGTTGATCAACTGTATGTCCTCTCTGGGTTGAGAAATGGGATGCTGCTCCGTTTTGAGTGGCCTCCCGTTTCACAGTCATCCGGGTTGAATTGTCCAGATTATTTTAGTCACTGTGAAGAAGTGATGGACATTGTTGTGGGCACAAAAGAAAATTTACCTATCAACCTTCTGTTGATTGCCACCCGACGCATTGGAATCACACCTGTTTTCCTGGTTCCGTTCAGTGATTCACTGGATTCAGACATCATAGCTCTCAGTGACAGGCCATGGTTGCTACAAACAGCTCGACAAAGCCTTTCTTATACTTCCATCTCATTCCAACCTTCGACTCATGCAACTCCTGTATGCTCAGCTGAATGCCCTCAAGGAGTTCTTTTCGTTTCAGAGAACTGTTTACATCTGGTAGATATATTCTCTTTTACAAATAATAATTTCAGATTTTCACAGACTATTGTGTCATGCTTGGACAAAGATATGCAAATTCCACCGACCAATGTAATTGAAAATTACCAACGAAAAACAACTGTATTCACTATCGCTTGCATTTATATTTTTTTATAGTCTTGTACACGATAGACAGTTGTGGGATTGCGTTGGAGTTATTATCTGGGTCCAAACTATGGTCACTTGATGTGTATAACTTCTTTTGTAGGTAGAGATGGTGCACAGCAAACGGCTTAACGCGCAAAAGTTTCACCTTGGAGGCACCCCGCGAAAGGTTATATACCATAGTGAAAGCAAATTATTGATTGTGATGAGAACAGATCTGTATGATGCATGTACGTCTGATATATGCTGTGTAGACCCGCTCAGTGGGTCAGTGTTATCATCATACAAGCTCAAACCTGGAGAAACTGCAAAGTCAATGGAGCTTGTACGTTTGGGAAATGAGCAGGTCCTTGTGGTTGGGACGAGTTTATCCTCTGGTCCTGCTATTCTACCCAGTGGTGAAGCTGAAAGGTTTGTAATCTGGTTCTTAGCGACTTTTAGTTTGACCATGGAGTGAAAGCGGTGACTAACATAATAAGAACTTTGTGCTTACCGTGTGTGTACCTTTGAATTCCTTTTTACAGCACAAAAGGGCGATTGATCATTCTTTGCTTTGAACACACTCAAAACTCGGATAGTGGCTCAATGACATTTTGTTCGAAGGTTGGTTCATCTTCCCGGACATCACCTTTTCGTGATGTTGTGGGATACACAACAGAACAACTATCAACCAGTAGTCTCTGCAGCAGTCCAGATGATAACAGCTATGATGGAATTAAGATTGACGAGGCTGAAACATGGCAGTTAAGATTGGCCTCTGCAACCACTTGGCCAGGAATGGTACTTGCGATCTGTCCATACCTTGATCATTACTTCCTGGCATCTGCTGGCAATGCTGTAAGCCTTACTTTGATGATCTATCGTTTTGTTGGAAATTGTTTAGCATGCTAATCTGCTAACAAATATTCTGGTCGTCCATAGTTCTATGTATGTGGCTTTCCGAACGATAGTCCTGAGAGAATGAAGAGGCTTGCGGTGGGAAGGACTCGTTTTATGATAACATCTCTACGAACATACTTCACTAGAATTGTCGTTGGAGATTGCCGTGATGGTGTTCTCTTTTATTCTTATCAAGAGGTTTGCCCTGTTGTCCATGTCATATATGTCTCTTCTTTGTTTGCCTATCTAATTTTGGCTAAATATATATGAGATTTTTTTCATGTTAATGAAGGACGTGAAGAAACTTCACCAAATATATTGTGATCCAGCGCAGAGGTTAGTTGCTGACTGCTTTCTAATGGATACCAATTCTGTTGCTGTATCTGATCGCAAGGGGAGTATAGCAATCTTGTCTTGCGAAGATCATTCCGACTTTGGTACGAAGCACATAGCCTTTTCTCGGCAGTTCAGAAATTACTTTCTTATAGAGGCTAATTGTTATAATTAAGAAGAATTTGCTAACTGAAATACCTCCTGCTGACCCAGAATATTCAAGTCCGGAGTCCAACCTGAATCTAAACTGTGCTTATTATATGGGTGAGATTGCCATGGCTATCAAAAAGGTAAATCCTGAATTTGCAGCGAGCCTTTCCCTTTATAACTACAAATTAAATGTCAATGCTGCTATCTTAATTGCTTTCTGTTCACTGAGTGGTGTGCTAATAGTGTAACAAACTTGATCTTATGTTACCTTTATCACATTTCATAGAAAAAAACTACTTGGCGCATTGGTCTAAATATTCGTTGGGATTAACCTAGTTACCTTGAATCTAATGCAATCACAATATCTCTATTAGGATTTATCACTGATAATCATAATTGGCATGGCAATAATGCACCTAGCCACTAGAGAGTTCTTGTCAAGTTTCTTGCTGGGCACTGCAGTTGCCTCATTAACCAATAAGAGTATAAGATTGGTATATGTATATATGTATGTCAATTCATTTCTGATTGCCCCTCATTTTTAACAGGGTTGCAACATATACAAACTTCCAGCTGATGATGTGTTGCGAAGTTATAGTCTAAGTAAAAGTATTGATACAGCTGATGATACTATCATAGCAGGCACGCTGTTGGGAAGTATATTTGTCTTTGCTCCTATTTCAAGGTATATGTGACTGAAGACATAGCTAGTTTTTGTGATTTCGTTTGTACACATCATGGAATAGTAGTAGTTTTGCAAAATAAATTGGTGTGACGACCTTTTCAACCAAATAGAGACTTTTCGGTCTTGTGATATACTTTTGCACCAGAGAGTCTGTTTGTACCTATTTCCTTGTTAACTTCAGTGACTGGTTAAAACTGTCTGTAGGGAGGAATATGAGCTCCTAGAAGCTGTCCAAGCAAAGCTCGTGGTCCATCCGCTGACTGCTCCTGTTCTTGGTAATGATCATAAGGAGTTCCGAGGTCGAGAGAATCCGGTAAGTGAATAAAAAACAGCTATTATTATATAAACTTGAGATGAAATAACATTTCTAATAGTCGAGTATACACTTCAATGTCTGCATTGGGTGGGTCTTTAAAGGTTTGCGTCTGTGGACACATGATGCTAAGAAAAAATACCTCTTATTCATTATTGCTAGTATGAAACATAAGTTTTTACTTGTTGCAGTCCCAAGCAAAAAAGATATTGGACGGTGACATGCTTGCTCAGTTCTTGGAGCTTACAAATATACAGCAGGAGTCAGTTCTATTGACACCTCATCCATCACCAAACGCATCGAAAGGAAGTTCAAAACAGCTTTCTTATCCGCCTCTCATTCTACACCAAGTTGTACGTTTGCTTGAGCGTGTCCACTACGCTTTGCACTAGTTTGTCCTCTTCTCAGCCCTCTTTCTTCCCGAGATTTGCAGCTTAAAGCACGGCAGTTTCACGAGTAACAAATTCAGTAATTCGATCTGGTGCGTAGCTGGAAACTAGATATGGAATTTCTGAAACAAGTGTTATTCAAGAGATGAATTTAGAACACTTACACGCTTATTGACATTTTTGATTATAGGATGCATAGAGTTGGAAAATACCTAGTCTCAGGAGCTGCCTTGTGTTGTTGAGGGTCGGTCGGTCACTATCTAACGACTAATCCTCTTTCTCTCCCTGCAACATTTTGTAGAGGAGCATACTTCCCTATGTACAGAGGTTGATAGGACTTGATGTCGTATTCTGTACATAAAGAGTAACCATATAATGTTGAAACAAAGGGGTACAAAATTGAAGTGGTTAATACTGAATTTGTTTCTTTTTACTCTATCGGTATTCTTAATTACAAAAGTAGCTAAAAATCATTGGCCTTTTCGGGAATGAACAATGACGAATGCTTTGCAACTTCTTTTATCAGGAAAAGATATTAGACGATGTAAAATAAGTTTTTAACAACCTTATTATATAGAATAGACCTTAACAAAAACTCAAAATTGTCGTTTTACAGTTTCGATTAGCTAATGAGTCTGTAATGGGTTGCAACTCTCGCAGCCTTGTTTAACGGCTGCTTCTCAAAATTTTTACAAAATCTGGTGATTTGTTACAACAAAAATCTCAGGCCAAGGCACTGTCTGCATACTCCATCGCCCTCTGCTTCACGTATTTGATTCTCTCCTCGTCACCAGCAGATTTCTCATATTCCAAGTACTTCTTGAACAAAAACTGAGAACACAAAGTACAAAATGGTTAAAATTCTGTACTCACTAACTACAGACACTATAAAGCAGATTTAATATTCAAGGCTATTTGGCACCTTCATCTTCTTGGGAGGTAAGCTCAAGCTAATGGCTCTCTCGAATAAAGATCTAATTAGATCCACCTCTCCCAACCGGATCTCCTGTACACAACAAACACGACAAACATAAGTTAAAATTGCAACAAAGATGGCAATGAAGAATAAATTTTGGAGAAGCTGAATATAACGAACTTGGTCAAGATAAACACTCCACAAGTCTGTTCGTTTCGGGTATTCCCTAAGGACGCCTTCAAACATTGATCTCCCTCTATCTGCAACTCCGCATTTGAACTCAAGGATAGCAGTCTGTGATATGAATTTAATGTGCTTATGCCGCGGAAGACATAGCAAGGCACGATTCACAATGGACTGAATGCCTTCTTCGTTTTGCTTTAAAGAATTTTGTACTTTCCTTAACCATATCTAAAAAGCAAACATCACATAAAACATTTAAAAAGAGTAAAGAGTCAAACCTTTGCATTGAGAGATAAAGATAAGGTAGAATGTACCTTGCATGATTGCTTGAACTTCTTCATCATCTCATCAAGAAGCTTATCAGCCAATTTAAATTGCTCTGTTCTCTCGTACACACCCAAGAGTGCGAGGTAAATTTTCTTCGGGTCACAGTATTGACGGGCCCTTTCAAACACTTTCTTAACAGCTTCCTGGAGATGAGAAACAAACACAACAGGTAAACATCAATATATAAGCCTACCGTTGGTGATATCTACAAGAATTAACTGGAGTCTTCTCTCTACCTCTGGAGGATTTCCATGTTCATTTTCCAAATTAAAGTAAGCAACCCACATGTTTAGCTTCTCTTCTTCTTCACGAATATTTATAGTTCTCAAGGCCCTTCAATAGAGAATACGTATTAGACAGGTCAAACAAAATGAATATACCAATGATCACATGAAAAACAATAATACTCTACCAAGCAGGTATTAGGTTCAGGCGGTTATAAAATTAAGTAATAGTTGCTGCTCTCATCCCGTATCAGTAAGTATCTCCTTGAATGATACAGAGAATTTAGGGACAAGTACCTCTCAGCAATTGATCTGGCTTTCTCAATATCAGCCAAGCTGAGCATGAACGCCATATATTTTATCCAGATAAAGCTGCTGTTTGGAGAGCTTCTAACCAATTTCTCAAACTCTTCAGCACTTTCAGGTGCATGATTCTCTAGCAATCTTCCTTCCGCAGCTTGTATTTTTGTCTCTCTGCACAAGTAGAATTTTACAGCTTGGGTGAAACCAAATATATAGCATCTTAGGTCTCAAATGTGAATCTAAAGTGATAGCCAACCTTTCCTCCTTGTCTTTGTGCATTTCCCTTCTCTTGCTCTTTTCATCTTTATCGGCTCCCTGTAGTTTCTCTTGGTGCGGATTGTTGTCAAATTCCGTCTCCTCAATCTCGTCAAGGTCAACTTCAAGCGGAGGCACAGCAGCCCTTGATTCTACTTGAGCAAGAACCAGAGAAGTTTCACTGTGTCTTTCACCACTTGTTTCGTGGAACTCAAAATCACCGAATGCTGCAGGAAAATCTGACTTCGAATCATTGATTGGATCACAATCCATGCTTGCTTCATTAATGTTTTCTTCGGAAGGTGGTTTAACATCATCACCATCTATAAAATAAGAACTCTTCATTCCTAGTGATATACGTCGCTTTTCCTCGTCCAGCTAAAGCAAAACGCAAAAATGAAATGGAAAAACATTAACATTCAATCATAACATCATTTAGTGACATCTCAAAACATGATAATATAGATCATAGAAAATCTATGTTCAAGTTAATTTACGAGATAAATTACTCTTCCTGCATGAGGAGAGGAGGAACAATGGTTTGTCAGGAAACACACTACACAACACAAATTATGCCTGCTGACTAGACCACCTACCTTTAAAATCTTTGCGGTGACGCTCTCCCCAGCCTTAAACATGTCTGGAAAATTCTCAATACGATCATCAGAAAGCTGAGATTTGTGACACAATCCAACCTATTACAAAACAAAAGACAAATGGCCAGTCTGCTTACTTTATAACGATGATTATACAAAGCAGCATACAGTTTGAAATAACAGATTATAAGGAATACACAAAACAAGATATATACCAAGCCAGTTTGATCTATGGCAATGAATAAGCCATAGGGCTCCACACGCTTGATTCTTCCAGAAATTGTGTCTCCAACATGGAGTTTCTTCAAGTCATAAGATTCAGATTTTGGCTGCCCACCACCATTTACTGTCTTCAAAGTGACTTCTACCCGCTTGGATAAAGGCTCCACATTTAAGACCCTAAAACCTATAGCGGTTAGACAGGGTATAAAGTATGTATATGACATAAAGTCTGCATTACCTGCCAGTTACAAGTTTTCCTACTGGAAATTCCGTTTCGGGCTCCTTAACAAAAGTATCACATAAATTTGACAGTAGAACTTTTGCCTCGACAGTCCGGGAAAGCATAATAAAACAACCTTTTGTCATTGTATTCTTGACATATCCCTGTAAAAGTTTGAAATTAACATAAGAACTACCACTAGGAAAAAAATAGGTTGCAAAGTATTAGGGAAAATATACCTGGACGCGCATATCAGGAGAAAGATCTTCAAGCCTCTCAAAACGCTTACAAATATCACCACTGCGAATCATCATCAAGTTAATAAGTAAATTGGAAAAACACTGTAAAAATATCTTTTACGAAGATGCGAATTTTAAGTTCACATAGAATCAATGCAGAAAGCAAATCCTAGTCGTAGTTATCATCTAGTGTTCTTATTCAATTTTAATATTGAAACTTTCATGAATTGAAAGGCTGATGCTGAGCTTTTACTAGCATTTGATTCGAATTTTAAAAGATCAAATCCAGAAAAAAAGCAACAGACACGGTGAAGAAAACTTACTTATTTTTGAAAGCTTCTAAGAGATGGTCAGAACTCATACCATCTAATGAAGTCCGTAATGACAGTTCAATTTGCCAAGTCCCTCTACTAGAATTGCTAATTTCTAAGACCTTACATTTGACAAACTGGCCTTCATGAAAGCCATCTAATGGATTGGAGACCCAGGAATCATTGATTTCAGTAAAATGAACTCTCCCAAACACATATGGACCTATTTGCACACGAAGTCCAGCCACACCAGGAAGTATCTTCGAAATTCTTCCACCCAGAATGTCTCCTTCATGAATAAATAGAGTAGCATCATCACCAGGGATGCTACTGTCTAGTTTATTCGTTTTCTCACCTTCACCATTGGCAATGCTTTTGTGAACATCAAGTAGAGGACGCTGAACCAACCGTAATGTTTTCTTCTCTTTATTGTAAGTCAAAACATAGCCTGAAACAGCTTTACCAATGGGAAAACGCCTTTCAAACTCCTCAAGTTCATAAGCTTCGCATGCAGTGTCTAAAATGAATATACGTGCTCTCACATTTCGAGATACTGCCAACCAAACCCATTCCTTATCCACTTTGTAGACATATCCGCTGACACATTGTCCAGCAACAAAGTCATGTTGCTCACTTTCTTTTATGTCATTCATCTCACTGGAATCTAATTAAAATGCAAAAAAAGATACAAGGAGACCATATCATCACTTGGTGTGGGCAAAAATTTCTTATGAACAATACACGTAAGCATACTTGTGAATCAAATGCATATGAAAAATTATAGACTATGACCTATGTCTATAAACATTGGTAAACAAACTAATAGCTAGCCATGGGCATCTAAAAAATAAGATGAAATAATGGTCAAAATAATGTATACTATCCAAATATCGCCGTCGCACAATTTACGAGAAGATTTAGACTAACAAAATAGTCTTCTACTTTAAACACTAATGGGAAATGATTGTTCGGCAGTATATATTCTAATGTGAGTCAATGCCCTATATGATCTGCAAAAGTTTTCAATTCTTTTGGATTACCTCTAAGCATTGAAGGCTTTACAGAAAGCTCCCAAAGTTGACTCTTTTTGGTATCAGTATGACACGGCTTTGCAACAACCCTTGCAGACATTGATTGCCCAACTCTGAATTTGGCAAAAGCTTCTTCACTTGTACTTGCATCATTTACCTATCCAATTAAATATGTGCCGTTCAAGCAAATCTTCGTATGAATGTTACAATTTAAAAATGAGGCAACACAAGAAAATCACCTCTGTTATATGGATTCTTCCTCGGAAACTGTGGCCAAAATTCACTCTAAGTTCAAAAGGCTTGATTTCAGTAATCTGAAAAGTATAAGATGTTAGTACGCGGCAGCAGAAGTTATGGTGGTAGTTGTAAATCACAAATTATTTTTCTTATTTTTTCTGTGCTCCTACCCAAGCTCAGGATTACTCCTCTTAGATTTTCAGTCTGATAAGATTTTCAGTCCCTTTTAACATCTGCACCTATGTGAAGTATAGACACAACTGAAACCCTATCTATCTAAGAAGACTAGAAGTTGGTAGTCGCCAACCTATAACTTATCTTTCTTATACTCTCTGTGTTCCTTCCCAAGCTCAGGATTATCCCTCTTAGATTCCAGTCTGTTAAGATTTCCCTTTTCTATATCTGCACCTATGCAAAGGTTTGCTATGTGTACTTTCGAATTAATTTCATAGATAATCATTTTGACACTATTGAGACCTACGTTCTGCTCTAGTTTCAACAATAGCATAAATTATAGTGCACTACAAACCCACTGAAAACGGCAGGCCTGTTGAGTAAAAAAATAAAAAGAAAGACTTAAGAAGAAGAGCGTTAGTAACCTCAGCGTGGACAACAGAACCAACTTCACAGCTGGATTTCTTCTTCGCCCTCTTAGTTTGGGAAGTCTCAGAAATAAAAGAAACAGAGTCAAGAAGTAAAAGCAACCTCCCAGATGTCGAGGGTTTTGGCAGAGCCTCAACAGAAGCAACAACACTGCCCATTGAAAATTAAACAAAACTTAGCTACCAGAAACTACACTAGTAAGGACAGCTATGTATTGCCAATAATCAGTACAATAAGAAAATTGGATATCAACTGACAATGGAAGTATATACAAATTCACATGTTATTAGTTTAGTCAGGTAGGGCAAGGACGAAGACAGCATGGCAAATTAGGAACAATGGAAAACGAGAGAAAATATAACCAGTACAAGATGGGTTAAAAATCTATAAATAGCGCACCTTTGTCCAGTGGAAAATTGTTTCATTGACAACTTCTGAGTGTTATAGTCTGATTTTGATGCATATCCAATAGTGTAACCATGCTCTGGAATCGACAAAACCTGAGAAAATAGGTGGGAATCTCTGAGTAACATGCAATAATAACTTAGTGCAATTAAACACTTACCAAGTATTGCTCCTTCACAATCTCTACAACAGCATTGACCCTTTGGTGGACTTCAAGTTCCTTGGAGAGTCCTCTTTTACGTTTCTGAAGCACAATAAAATACAACTTGTCATATGCCAGCTAAGATTAGCGTTACCATCCACTGTAGCTCAATTAGAACAGAAGCTAACAATGATGAGCAGGCAAGAAAACTCGAATAAAAAAAACTAGGCCAGAATATATCCTCTTAGAGGGAAACCTTTTTTGACTGACTGTTGGACACCTCTTTGGTTAAGTTATTTACGAGCTCAGGCCTCAAAGACAAATCAACTAGTCTCTCTCCCCTAGAAAGATCAAGAACAACTGCACTGACAACAGAACCGTGTTCCACAGTAGCTCCACCCACTACAAAAAAAACACAATGTATAAAACATAGGCTATGTACAGATGCATTAATTGGATTCAATCCATCCAAAACTGAACCTTGAAGTAGATTCTGTGGAATGACTTACAATGATGCTGAGGTATAAAACCAAGGACGTTATTAATATTGTCAAAATTCACCACCACACCCAGGTCATTTCGTTCCTGTATGGTTCCCTTGATCAAACTCCCAATCGAGAATTTCTCAACCCAACTACATTCACTTTTAGTAACATCCGATGATTGCAGGTCCGATATCTGGACAAATAAACAGTAACAGTTAACAATCGATATTTCTTTATGTTTTTTGCAGGTCACTGCTAGTCAAAGTCGTGCAAACACATGCAAAAGTCCCTGACACAAGCTTAATAAAAATGTAATACATAACGGGTTGCATAAACTTTTTCAGCCCAATGGACACTACCTTCTCATCCATGAGGAAGTATTCTTGGACAAAAGAGGCATCTACAGAAACACAAGATGACTGCTTCAATGAAAGAGTTATCCTACTTTTTTCATGATTGACCTGAAAGAAGTGTTGCAAATGATCAATGCCTCATAACATAATCAACAAAATTAATAGAAGGCCTTGAGTCCAGCGTTTACATACATCAACTATATTAGCCCGAACAGATTGTCCCACAAAGAAGAATTCCGACAGATCCGCCCTAGGTTCATCAATTGCCTTAACAAGAAAGACAAGCCAACTTCAAGAAAGAAAATATGCCAAAAAAAAATTGGCAAAGAAAATTCATAGTAAAAAAACAGCCCACCTTGCTTCGTGGGGCAAAGCCAGTCAACCGACCAAGAAAACGGACAAAGCAGCCATGTTCAATCAAGTTACAAACATAACCCTGTATAAAAGTTCATCAAAAGTAAATGTGAGTTTATCAACAAAAAAATTCTGTCGGTCCCACTAAGAAGTTACTATATTAAAAAGACGGAACTACTCACATGAACCACTGAGTTTGGCTGGAGCTGGTTAAAATCCGAAGGAAGCTCTTCAGCTAACTTAATGAGAGAATATTTTGAGGAGAGAGACAAGTTGTTGCCTTCAATGTCTAAAAGAAACAAAATTAATCCATGTAATTATTTCTTATCATCAACCACTAAAATAGTTAAAATAAAAATATCATCTCTGCCTTCTTGGAACTGGATGGATCATTTTGTTTAGTTTTAGATACTACACAATCAGAAAGATGAAGCCGAATCAGACAATCACTTGGGGAAAGAACTACTAAAATAAAAACAATTCACTATCTAAGATCCATCACTCCCACTGAGAAAAATAAAAAAAATTACGCACTGTGAAAGTTTAGACAATCGATCTCCATGTGTTAAGGATATATATACGTAACGACGAAAAAATGTTCTGAAAATAGCAAGGGTAACAAAAACATACCTAATACCAGCAGCTTATCAAGCTCATATCCAGGCCTTAAAAGCGACTTTATTAATGTTGCTTGCTCTACATCACAAAAAGCAACTCAGAAACAGATGAACAAAAGCAAAACCCAAATGAACACTAGTGTGGGTGAAAACACATACCATGATGATCAGCTAAATGTTCAGCAGAAATTGTACCCTTGAAAAAACCTTTGGATTTAACACGGACAATGACTGCCTGAGGAGTTATACTATCAATCATCCCTGATACAATGCTACCTAACTTGATTGAATCGTCTTCAGAAACACTGTCACCAATAATTTACACAAATTTGAGCTGCAAGCATTTAATGATATTAAGGCAGCCTTGATGGCAAGACAATTATCACATATCATAATAAAGAGGGAAAACCTTGTTGGCTTTATCATAAAACTGAGGTTGATTTTTCGAGAACCATGAACTGCACTGATTACTCTACATTTGACGACCTCGCCAACATGAAACACTGAATTGGGGTGACTGCCAGGCTCTACACCAAGTTCAAATCTGCTTAAACAAAGTCAGTAGAACATATTAGTTTAAGGCCATCAAAGTAGAAAAACTTAACTATATTGGGTAAAAAAATCCATACTAAAAGAAATCAGAACTGAGAGGCAACGGCGGTTAATATACAACAAAATAGTGCGGTAAATTGTAAAGACCTGGGAACAAATCCTTGCACTCCATTATAGAAGCGAACAAAGCATCCATGGTTTTCTATCTTTGTTATCCAGCCATGTGTCACTAGTCCCTCAGTGGCATCAGCATAAGAACTCAAAATTGGAAGTTTAGACTTCACCTGAAAAGAGTAAGCATTTCATCATTACCACATGAGAACAGTGTTGAAAAGGTAACAACCAGACTTGTTAATTGCAATAGATGACTGAGGGTAGATAACAATAGAGTTTCTCCACTCCTGACCTATACATAAGATACAACTTCAAAACAAAAGTCCATAAAGATATTTTCGTCCATCTTAAGTAAAATAGCTTGCTAAAGAAGAAACTTATGTTCCATTTAACCAGAGAGAAATGGACTCAATTGTAGAAAGTGCAACCTCAAATAACAAGATGAAAACAGAAGGAGGGCAAGATAATAGAAACGAGGTGCATTTTATCACACATTTTCATACGAAGGAATAATATAAACAGTAACAAAGCCAGATCCACAATCATAAGAAAACTTACAAGTGTTTTCTTGTAGGTAACAGTTATTCTCTTCGATTTGCAGCCAAGCACACGGAATACTAATTCAGTTCCCACCTGAAACGGAAATCATTCCAATTAAGCAGGCCCCAACAGTAATACAAATAAATCATGTACAATCAATGTAATGAACCAACCTTGAACTTTTTCCTGGGTTTCGCAATTTCCAACTCAGACATATGTCGAAGTGGGCACATTGCTTTGAGACCACCCGGAAATTGTACAATGGCACCAAACATATCTACAGATATGACTTTTCCCTTCGTCACCATACCAGGCTTGACATCTGAGTGGGTGAAAACTGGTCCTTCAAAGGCGCTTTCCTGCCAATACAAAAAACACACGAAAAGAAGGAAAAACTAAGGAAGGGAACAAACACGTATAGAACAGGAACAATATGCAAACGTGTCTCAACAGAGAGACACTAACGTATGATTCTGCACCAAACTAATGCCTATTGACATTTAGATTGCAAGGCAGTGGTTAAATTAGGATTCGATACTAAACAATCTATTAGGATGTCTGGCAGTAAAATACCTTTAAAGTCCCTATGGCCAACCCCTCCATCTGCCTAAGGCCAAGTATTCGAACACGGATACAATTTCCTTCCTTAAACTTCTTTTCCAGTTTCTTTACTTCGTCTCCTGCGGCATCATACGTCTGCAATTACAGTCAATCTCAGGTTGACAAAGGACATGAAAAAACTGAAGTCTTTTTAAAAGTATAAGCCAATTAGACATACACTGACGTATGCTGGAGTTGATGAGGGCATAGAAGGGAGTTCCAGAAGAAGGCCTGATTTATCAATACGAACTACTTTTGCTTCATCGAATATGCCTCCGCTAGAGAAATGCTGTAAAGAGCCAATACAAGTTTTACAAACATAGTTTAAGAAAAGAACAAAGATAGACAGATACAGGTACATCCACGACCACCAAACACAGAGAACGATGCTGACTAAGGTATCAAAGACAATGAAACAAAATTATAAGATAAAGATGGTCATTCTACTCAAGCTTAAGTACGAGTAGACAGTGAATAATTGTGGATGTAAGAAATGCTCATATTCATATTTCTGACCCTTCATTTAACCCTTCAAATTATCTTTCAAACCAATTCTCTTAGTCATTATACCTTAGTAGAAGTGCATGGAATCAGTAACTTACCAACGGAGGAGCCTTGTTACAAACAAGATGAGGGTTCAACGTCAAACCGACAGCTCTAGATGATGGATCCATAAACAATATTCTAGCATTAACCTGAAAAACAGTAGAAGTATTTTGTCCATGCTAACCGAAAGTTCTAAAAAAAAAGATAAAAGATAAAAACAAAAAAATTCACCAAAGCATAGAAAGCAAATTTTCAATAGTTGAGAGAAAGACATAACTGTAAAATGAACACACTAAGCATGAAAAATAACTACAGAGATAACAAACAAGCAAACACCAAGGGAAAACTTAACATGGAGGTGGGACTACAAGATCTGCAAACTATGATGACTTGTATAACAGAAACAGCAAATCGAAGAATTAGAAAAGAGTGACACCAAATGCATACCATCTTATTCTGATTATACTCATCCTTCCAGCTTTTGTTAGACAAAGGATTTTTTAGATGGAAGAGATCAACCTGCATATTCAATGAGAAACATAACTCATAAGTGTCACCAAGATTTTAGGTTAAACGTGAATCATTAGTAACTCACCGTTCCATTAAAGTATGACAGAAAATCTAACATTATCCCATTTTCAAGAACGGATTGCACACGGGCATTAACCATCATTCCTGGGATGAGAAGATCAAACGACATCCCATTAAGATCCTTGGTCTGCAAAATGGTATCAATGTGGTTAAGAATATGTAAGAGAATTTAATCTCCAAATTGAGAGACGATATTAGAGGCATACCAGACACTTTGCCACTGAATCTTGGTCAGAACTCAGATGAACAATTTTACGTTCTCTATCGATCTTTGTAACCACGCCCTGAATAAGCTGGCCAGTCTTCATTCCTGACTCCTGGTTTCCTGGGAATTCAGTAAAAGGTAGATGAAATTTTAAAAGATGATCAAAAGCAAAACCAGAGAGCCATGAAGTTCCGCAGAAAGATCAAAGGCATCCAAAAGGGTCTTTGGAAATCAATACGACTTTAGGACCCTCTAGAGTATTTCCCTTACTTGGACATAGGCAACAAATTTTATTTGATTATCATTCCTCTGAAGAGTTTAAAGTGAGATAAGAGCTAAAAGCACAGTAGGTCGACCTGGTTTCTTACCATCATTGCTTATTTCTATAAATCCTGTGATAGAAGGTACTCCAAAATGAAGGATATAACCATGGTCTTCAATGCTTTTCACGTTAGCAGTGAACACCTGAACAAGCATTATGGAAAAGAAATAAAAGATAGTTATTTCTAACACAACATCATAACCTATATATAAAGAGCTATAAAATTAATTACCATCGGCAACAGAAATATGAGTCGTAAAGTACAAACCCCTTTCAGAAATTAGCAATCCTATAACTTTTCATTAAAAAAATTCTAGCATATGCAACTTAATAAAAAATTCTAAGCTAGATCAGCCACAAACTCTTTGAACCCATTTTGGATCTTTGAATAGCTTTGACTATGAACATATACATACGAAAATATTACAAAAAAAGGCAGAGCTCCGGTGTAGTACATAGTTACAAAATAAAAGGAAAATGAACCAAGAATTGACTTACCATCCCTTGTTGAAAGGAATCCAAACTGAATCCCTTGTGTAATAAAGAAAGGCGCAATGAAAGCCATATTTTCCTTTTGCCTGCCTCCTTATTATCATCATCTAGTTGCAATACAATGCAGGGAACAAGCTGACCCACAGAAAAAATGTTTCCAAGGAGTTCATTTTCATCGTCCTGGTTGACAAAAAGTGGACCACCTCTAATCAGATCGCAGAAAAGAATGGAAAAGAATCACAATGACAATATACAGCAGATTTGAACAGCCAATTATTCTCTACAGCAGTTACCTCAATCCCCAGATCTGTAAAATCTGATGCCTCGTTTGCACGAACTAATCCACGTAAGCCCCCTGGAAGACTAATTACAATATCCTTATGGTTTACTTCAGTAACAACGCCCAAAAGCTTCATTCCTGGGGATATATTCTGAACATATGTTTGCATAAAAGTCAGAACAGGAAGAGTAGAGATATGATCTGCTAAAGAAAATCTTCAAGGACAGTAGCATCATGCAACCATGGTGATATAGATTGATGGATGTCAATGAAAGCTATATGCCAAATGTCAGTGCATCAACTGAAGAATGCAAACGTGTTACGCACACGTAAAACAGGTATGAGCAACTAATATAAGTACCTATCTAGATAAAGTGTCAGGGATATTAATTCAGAAACTTAGTCACTGTAATCTGCTGATACATAAATAGCGATCAGCAGTTTGATTCAATCTAGGTGAAGATAGTTTCCCAATAATGTTGACCAAACCATAAGTTCTGAGGTTTAGAAGCAAGTACACTAACAATTTGTTCCAGAATGCAGAAAGTCAATGGAAGCAACAAATTTTAACAATGTGGCATGTAAATGTTACAGGATCTTTAGTACTTCTGATACTCATTAAAATACCTTTTACTTTCACCATGCTGGACACAGGCATCAACTTACTAAGAGAGTTCCAAGTTATATACCTTAATGGTAATCTTATTAGCATATCTTGGCCGCTTTCCAGTAAGACCACCGCCAAAAAGCAATCCCAATTCGTCTACATCGCTAGGGATTCTCTTAGACTTTTTCCCTTTAGTCTTCTTAGAAACACGTTCATCAGCGTCGAACTCAGCATCGACCTCTTCGTAAATTTTCTCGCGCTCTTTTTTACTCAGAGTAGTACCTCCACCTGACAATCATTTAAGCAATCAAATAAATTCCAATTCAAAATTCTGTAGGAATATCACAATAACTAACTCAAGGGGGTTCTCAGAACAAAGAGAAATGAAGCTATCAATTTCAAGTTTAGCTACCTCATTTACAGTCGTGATTCATGAATTGAGTAAACATAAAAATTGAATGCTTACTAGCATAATAACATAAATTTGAGGAAGAAACGAACCTCGAGGAAAGTCAGGAACCTCTTCGAGCTGCATAGCCAGTGCTTCAGACCTTGCAGCAACATCGTCCTTTGTCTTCTTAAACGGCCTCTTAGATGGTCTAAAGGGCTTTGTAGAATCATTACGTTTTCCACTGGAAACTTTCTTCGACGGTACGACCATATCTCCAATAGCGGACGTGAGAAATTTAGAACGGGCTCGTTTTTGTGTTAGTAGGGTTTTAAACGTTGTAATGGAGAAGACGAAGAATTTTGTAGGGCTTTATGAGAACCCCCCGGTTTAGAATTCAACGAGAAAACAAAAATTGCGAACCGATCAGTTTGATTTTAACCCAAAAATAGAAACGTCACGGGCCTATGGGCTTTATAGTAACTATGAAAGGCCCACTGTAAAACATTCTAGAATATACCCGACCATCTTGTAAAATATAAAAGAATTGCTTCGGAAGGAATTGCGTTTCTCTTGTGGATTCCAGGTTTTAGTTTCACAATCATTAAGATTTCATAAGCGTGTTCATTTTTCCGATGAATTTTTGCTTCTGATGTCAAAGATTTCTTCTTTCGTTCGTTTTGTGTTGGTGATTATTGCACATATGTTTGATTCGTCGCGTTATCGCCATGCTTTTGTAACAATTCTTTGTTCTTCTTGATCATTAAACATTTCACTTATATACGTGATTATATTGTATTAATCACTTGGTTTTTCGATTTCTTGTCATCGCATCTTCGTATTTCAAAAGAAAAGCTTAAGGAAATCTGATCGGAAGTATTATTTAGGTGGAAATTCTCAATGTTGTTTTTATTTGAACTTGTAGCGTCAAATAATATATGACTCATGGAAATCGCTCGATTTTGATGACTTACCCTACTGTGCATGTTACTTGATGTTACTCTGCTATGAAAATGATAAGCAACATAAGTTTATTTGAATATGTATTGGTTATTGTCTCCAAATTGGAGTCTAAATGCGTTTAGCTCTCTTTTTCTGGATATTGACAGGCTTTTTAGTGATAATGGCGAGGAGCTACAGTTACAGTCCTTCACCACCGAGGAGTTATGGTAGAAGGTACAGAAGCCCAAGTCCTGTGGGCTACTATAGAGGTCGGAGCAGAGACCCCCCAACCAGTCTACTGGTTCGCAATCTCCGGCATGACTGTAGGTAATAGACGACTGATCTGCACATTCTCGTTTTGATTACTTTAGCATGCATACTCTTTGGGCGTATGTAATATGATTGACTTCGAAAACAAGAAGTGTTGAAGTCTTTACCATTTGAGAATTTTTTTTAAATACTCCAATTTTTGTTTACCTTTTCAGGCAAGACGATCTCGTAGACCGTTTGGGCGTTTTGGTCGTCTCAAGGACATCTATATACCTCGTAACTATTACACTGGGTGAGTGTTCGCAGTTTCTTCCAATCAATATTGATCATTTGTGTGACTTCTTGCTGTTCTAGTCTCTGTGAATGTGTATTATGCTGGATTGTTGTTTACAATGGCCTATTGGTTTATCAAAGTTTGGTTGTCTTTTTGGAAGTGTCGAAGATCAAGAAGTAGGAAGATTAATGTGCATGGGATCAATGAAGTATTAGGAATTCTTTATTCGGGATTACATATGGTAAGTGAATATTGTGGATTTAATACTTCCAGATTGAGAAGGAAGTTTGTTTTTATTTGATTAAAAGTGAGTACAGTGGACTCGGAAAGGTTAGCAGTCAGCTGATTGCTTGACGGTTGTATTTCTCAGTTCTTTGTTCTATGTGCGATACTTTAAAGTGTAATTTTCCAAACCTGTAACACCAAATTTGGTTTAAAAGAGAGTTACGTGTTTTTAGAATTGTATTCCTAATTTCTGATGCTATGAACTTGCAGGGAGCCTCGTGGGTTTGGATTTGTGCAGTACTATGATCCTGCTGATACTGCAGATGCAAAGTATCATTTAGATGGCTATGTGCTCCTTGGGCGTGAAATTACTGTAGTATTTGCAGAGGAGAACAGAAAGAAGCCATCTGAAATGAGACAACGATCAAGGTAAAGCTTTCTTTTCACCAAACTATCTTATTGGTTAACTTCTCAATCTTACTTTATTACAATTGTAACTGTTAGTAGCTTTCTATGTGTGTTTCGTTTGTTGAAATAATTAAACATTGAATGTCAACCCCAGGGGCAGAACATCTACGAGATCTTCGTATGGTTACTCCCGGTCTCCAAGCTATTCGCGTCCTCCAAAATGTAGGAGCTACTCGCTCACCGGACTACCGAAGAAGCTATTCTCGCTCACCGAACTATCGAAGAAGCTATTCTCCATATGATGATAGGCACCGGTCAAGGTACTGGAGTGTTTAAACCCAGTCTCGCTTTCAGTGTTTTGGTTTTCTTGTTTTGAGGAAAATGGGTCACCAATTTATAGCCAAATCTACAATTTATATTCTTCCGGTTGGGCTCAGCTCGTGTTTAATATATCTATTTTTAAAAGAGATAATATGTTTTGGTACAGTGTAGGTCACAGGTTTTTAAAAAGTTTATAAAGTTAGGATTTAGTTGGTTTTTTTGTTCTGTCTGGTTAATTTTTGACACTTCTAACTTGTTAGGTGTAAGTACGTACAATCTGTAGTTTTCTGAATGACTATCTTCTTCTTACATACACATACCATACTCTACATCCTTAGCAGATCGGTTTCTCCAGGGGATGAGGAGCGATCATACTCAAGGTCAAGCTCAAGGTCTCGGTTTGAATCGAGAAGCAGAAGCCGAAGTCCTGGATACTGAAGGTTATGATGAAAATGGGGTCTGTTGTTTGCACCGTGGGAGTTAGTAACAAGAGTAAAAGCACATTTGTGATTTTAAGACTTGGAAACTGATGTGGAAGTAGAATGAATCAATAGTTCTAATAGAGGACAAGCCAATATGTGGTTTTGTTTCATTTCCTTAGCATTTAATGTCAGCTTTTGTATCCAACGCTTAACATCTATGCGAGTGATACTTATATCTATTTTCCGAGATTAATTAGTGATGTCGAGTTTCGATGAGATTATGAAATGTGGAACGTTTGTGAACCCAAAAAGAAAAGGCTTATGGTGAGAATTTTATTCTCGTATAAATTGAAAGCAGAGTTCTTAGTTCGTAGATGAATAATTTCATGTGAGAATTTTTTGCTTCCTTATGATCTAGAGGACTTGAGAATATCTTGCTTCCTTATGATCTAAAACAGATGAATCATTTCATATAAACATTATACTCTTGACGTCATGATTCATACGCTATCTGATGACTTGCTCTTTGCAGAGTATCTGTTTGTGTTGAAACGTAAGCAGATAATATAAGGTAACTTTTATTAACTGTAAGATGACTATATAATCCTCAAGCCTCTCAAATATGATATGAGTTTGGTTGATCCCAACACAAGAAATTGAGGTTTGAGGCCTGTGGTTGAGGTCAATTAGAAAAAGGAAGAAAAAAAACATTGGTTGATTTGTTATTGGTTAGTGATCATACTTTTGTAAATAATTTTATAAATTTGATGCATTTCTATATTTCTTTTTGAATCTAAAATCTAAATAACGTGTAGGAAACTGATCAAATGTTGGAAAGAAGATCGTAAGGCAGTCTTTTGATTCAATTATTTTTTTAAATATATATTTCCCTATAAAACAGAGGAAGATTTTCATCATCTTTTGTCCTTAGAACTAACCAATCTTTCATTTCCTATATAAAAACAAAAGCTACTTACTTGTCTCTTAACGATAAGAAATAAGAAAAAATAATTCTGTCTTTGTTTTACTTAATTTCTTTCTATTTCAGTTTATTCTTGTTGTTCATCACCAAAGGTATGTTTTCTAGGTTAAGTATATTACAAGTCACCAATTTCTTAACCAACAAGTTTCTGTTTTCTCAAAGAATTATTAATGAATTTTAGTATGTATTTTAGAATTGTACAGTGACCACAAATAATTTGACAGTCTTATTTAGAAATGACCCTCTCTCTATTTCTTATTTCTTAGATTGTGATGGAGGCTCTCTTCTTGAGTTCTTCTTCTTCCTCCATGGTTGCATCAAACAAATTTGCTAGATTGCACAACCGTTGTGATTGGTCAGCACTGGTTAGGCAGAAGAAGAAGTTAGGTCTCACTTGGTGTACTGTAGCTGGTGGTGGCGATGGTGGGAGAAACAGTAACGCAGAGAGGCCTATTCGGGTTTCTTCGCTTTTGAAAGACAGAGGTCAGGTACTGATAAGGGAACAGAGTTCACCAGCTGTGGATTCTGAGACACTGGTGCTGTCTCCTAACGGGAATGGGAGATCCTTTGAGATCAATGGAGTAAAAATGCCTTTTAGTGGCGCTGCTATGGTGGGGATGAAAGAAGGACTTGGCATTGTCAGTTTCCTCCAAGGGAAGAAGTTACTAATCACTGGCTCGACTGGTTTCTTAGCTAAAGGTAGAAAATAAGTACATACCTGTTGTTTATTACATTCTGAAACTTTCCATGTCTAAATTATATCTGTTGTTGATATCTCTAGTGCTGATTGAGAAAGTCATGAGAATGGCTCCGGATGTTGGGAAGATATATCTCTTGATTAAAGCCAAAAGCAAAGAAGCTGCAGTCGAGAGATTGAAGAAAGAGGTAAGTCGTTTTCATATTGATTCATTGTTAAATCCAGCTCTTTAACTGTTATGTGCATAATTCTGGCCCTCGGTCTTGCTCCTTTACAGATGTTAGATACAGAGCTTTTTAATATTCTAAGAGAGACTCATGGAGCATCATACATGTCTTTCATGTTGAATAAACTCGTCCCTGTGACGGGAAACATTTGTGATTCTGACATTGGGTTGCAAGCTGATTCAGCTGAGGAGATTGCAAAAGAAGTTGATGTGATTATCAATTCTGCTGCCAATACAACTTTTAATGAAAGGTTGGCAATTATCAGATTTTGTACTTTGGTTTTCTTGTTTTGCTTCATAGATAGTATCAATGCTTTTTGATATACTAATCTACTTGTCTTCATGGCGGAGTTTGCAGATACGATGTTGCTCTGGACATAAACACAAGAGGTCCCGGTAATCTCATGGGATTCGCCAAGAAGTGCAAGAAACTCAAGCTGTTCTTGCAAATATCCACAGGTAAGTGAATAAGGCAAAACAAACAGAGAGAAATATAAGGTTTTTCTAATGTTTTGATTGCATCGTTTGAAAAAACAAATCATTGTGCAGCTTATGTGAATGGACAAAGACAAGGAAGGATCATGGAGAAGCCATTCTCAATGGGAGATTGTATAGCAACTGAGAACTTTATCGAAGGAAACAGAAAAGCATTAGATGTTGATAAGGAGATGAAGCTAGCTCTTGAAGCTGCTAGAAAAGGAGCTCAAAATCAGAAAGAGGCTCAGAAGATGAAAGATCTTGGTCTAGAGAGGTAGTAAATCTAAATCTTCAGCTTAACTACATCGATTTCTCGCACCAATCTTAAACACACAAATCACTGAAACAGGGCAAGATCATATGGATGGCAAGACACTTATGTTTTCACCAAAGCAATGGGAGAGATGATGATTAATAGCACTCGAGGAGATGTACCTGTGGTTATTATCAGACCTAGCGTCATAGAAAGCACTTACAAAGACCCTTTTCCTGGATGGATGGAAGGGAACAGGTGAATCTATATATACTGCATATAACTAAATGTGAATGTGTACATAACTGATTCTTCTTTGACTGTGTTTACATGATATCTAAATCAGGATGATGGATCCCATAGTTCTATGTTATGGAAAAGGACAGCTCACAGGGTTCCTTGTGGACCCTAAAGGGGTTCTTGATGTGGTTCCTGCTGATATGGTTGTTAATGCAATATTAGCTGCTATAGCAAAGCATGGAATGACAAATCCGGAACCTGAGATAAACGTGTATCAGATTGCTTCTTCTGCGATAAATCCGCTGGTTTTCGAGAACTTAGCAGAGCTCCTTTATAACCACTACAAATCAACACCCTGCATGGACTCCAATGGTGATCCTATTATGGTGCGTTTGATGAAACTTTTCAATTCTGTTGATGAGTTCTCAGATCATTTATGGAGAGATGCTCAAGAACGTAGCGGATTGATGAGTGGTATGAGCTCAGTTGATAGTAAGATGATGCAGAAATTAAAGTTTATATGCAAGAAATCTATTGAACAAGCCAAACACCTTGCCACTATCTATGAACCATACACTTTCTATGGAGGAAGGTGAGAATGAACAGTACATTCTAAATTCTAAACCGGACCGACCCGAAACCGGCAAAGTTTTCATCTTGGTTTTGCTTTTACAGATTTGATAACAGCAATACACAGAGATTAATGGAGAAGATGTCAGAGGAAGAAAAGAGAGAGTTTGGGTTTGATGTTGGAAGCATTAGCTGGAAAGATTACATTACAAACGTTCACATTCCCGGTTTAAGAAGGCACGTTTTAAAAGGAAGAGCTTAAAAATTCAAATCTCCCTAAACCGAACCAAACCGAATCCATCTTCTTCTTTTTTTCTCTTTTTCCAATCCTTAACAATTGTGTTGTGTCTAATATACCACTTTAATTTGTAATAATTTGAAGAAAAAGGAAGCGTTATCTTCAAATTTGCCCAATATCTGATCATAATTCATCCAAACAATTAAAACATTAAAGAATCTTTCAAATTCTCTAATGTAAAACGTTATTTGCAATCAAAATTCTGAGGTTTATGGAGTTAATTAATAACATAAACTTTTAATGAAAAATTAACGTATAATCAGTTATTTGCCCTATAACATCTCTTGTTTCTTGTCATCAATCTTACATCCAAAAGCCAAAACCAAAAGGCAAATATGGCAAAGTCTTTTCTCATCATTGCAATGCTCGTATCCATAGTAATGTTTCACATGACTCGTCCAAGTTTCTCCCAAGAAATTGATCAATATTCAGAAGAGTTACCAGAAGATGTGAACATATCTCCTTCAGATTTCGATATTTACGTTGAAGCTCCAGATGAAGCACCATTCGAAGAAGCTGATTCACCCGCAAATGAATATGACACAGAGCTTATTCATCATTACTCGCACAAACAGCTCGATTTTCTTGAGGCTTGTGCTAAAAAGCCAAGCATGAAATGTGGAGATGAGATCTTCCAGAACTTGTTGGATGAGACAACAACGCAAATGACAGATGAATGTTGTCGTGATTTGTTGAAAATGGGTAAAGATTGTCATGTTGGACTGGTCCAATTCATATTCTCGACATATGAGTTTAAAAATGTTGCATCTAAGGATGTTCCAAAAAGCAAACAGACATGGAACTATTGTCTCCGTAGAGTTAGGAGTTCGATTGGTGTTCCTGTCTCTTTGGAGCGTTAAATAAAATTATCATGCTTATGTCTTTATGATTTATCGTATTTGACTGTTGCCATTATATAATAACTAATATTTTATTTTAATTTTTGGTGACCAAGAAGCCGGATCATATAATTAAATTACGTTTTTTTTTTCATAAAACAATATTTAAATAATCAGAAAATGTTATTGATCAAATGGTTGAGTGTCATATTTGCTGTCTCACGCTATATTGTTAAAGGTGTTATATCTCTTAGTAGGGTTTATGAGGAAACAAATCTATTTCATAATGTCTTTTCGAATAATATGGAAACAAATCCATATTAATGGCATATATATAGACAGCAATGTATAATGTACCTCTTTGATTTCTTTGCTTATTTTTTTTTCAGACGATTTCTTTGCTTATTATGCGATGAGTAAAGTTGGAAAACAAAAAAATATTGTCCATAAACCGATTTGATCCGGTTCATCAGTTCTGATCGATGTCACCCGGTATTCATGTGAGACCAGAGAGACATTGCGATTAACGTACCAGACCAGGTATTAGGGACTATAGTGGGCCTTCAGGCCCAATTATAATCAAATATCGATACGTGCCGATCCCTTTCCTTCGTTTTGACACGGTGATCGTTTGTCCTTGAAGAACACCTACCGTCAATTTTCCGACGAGCTACCCGAGGACTGTTTATATCGAACTCGATCTCACTACAGCGTTTCTGTTTGAATCTATTTGGAGCAATCTTTTCACTGTAGTTATATTCATCTCCATCTTGATTTTGCTGGTAATGCTTCTCTGTTCATTATCTTCCATTTTCGTGTGTTTTTGTTTTGTTTTATTGTGTAATCTCTGATTTCCTTTCTGTTTAGTCTGAAATTGTCTCTAATGAGTATAAGAGTCCGATACTTGGGTGTAATTTTTTTCCGATTCGCTGTGTTGGTAGGAAGTTAATGTGGGGATTACGATGAGACCTTAGATATTTTTACTTTGTTGTTTTAGCAATCATGATTGAGCTATAAGTCTTTCAGACTAACCCTGCCCTATATTTGGTGTGCACTTCTTTTAGGTGTTTTCCTTATTTTTTTGTGATAAAGATATTTTTTCATTTCGGACATAGCCTATGGTGAATCTACTGTGTCTTCAGATATGTTTTGAACTCAACAACTTCCAGTTTTCGTTTCAGCTTCAGCAATGCAGGCATGAAAGAAAAGAATTCCGCCACCGCTTCTACACTTAGACGGATTTTAGCTACTTGTTCCAAACAGGTTTGTTCCACAGCTCCAAGTATACTTGTTTAGTGTCCTTCAGATTCCGAAATAACACAAAATTCTCGTCTCATTCTTACTTCTTTTCTGATTCTACTCTCTTAGTTTTCATAATGAATTTTTGATGGCTTTGTTAGTTGTTATGCACGAAAGAACAAGTTGTAGCAAAATTTTATTATTGCAATTGTGAAGCAACAATTGTTTTACTTGTACAGTATGTCTTGAAGATCCAATTCTTGTTCTTGACTAAAAAGTGGACTTGTCACAGGCCAAAGACTACGGGAGCTGTGTTGCATCTAAAGTCCACGAGGTTGAAAGAGATATGTGCTTGAGAGAGTTTCTTTCATTGAAGAGTTGTATGCAACATACGGTATAATGAAACTTAGTGCAAGAGACTCTCTTGATTTTTTTAATCTGCATCGTTCTAAACTAACCTATTCTACTATCATGTTTTTTCTTTTGTTTTTTTTTCATAGATCCGGGGAAAGGCTTGAATCACAATTTATTTTCCTTCTCTTGGGAGGCTTCTTATCTACACTGCTTATATTTTTAACATGTACGCCTTTTTTTCAATTTTTTTTTTTTAAATCCTTTGTGAAATGATTCTGAGTGATAGCCTGATTTGTTATTTATATAAGTTTGAAGGGACTCAGACCCATCATTAAAGAGATATCTAGTTCATAACAATACATTTTGGACTACAGTCTCGTTCCTTTAAGAAATATGGAAAACTGAAAAGTATACGTCTAGCAGGATTTCAAGTTCACAGCCAAGTGTTGGTTCTGGTGCTTTATCACATGTGTATATACATCATGCATCCCTACGTTGCAATATTCCTGAATCCAGGGGCTTGTTCTATGATGATGCCAATAGATTGCTAATCTGTACCACATCTAGTCAGGTGTGTTTATTTTATTTCCTTGAAAAGGTTGAATTTATTTTATTTCAACCATAATTGTTATAAGCTTGATGATCTATTTCCTTGGGCTGCTTTCCTTTTTTTTCGTTTAGGTCTTTTCATGGCAAACATCTCCCTTTGATCCAGATGTGCCTCCTTCAGTTGATTCCATTAGTGATGGTCCTATCCTATCGATCAGATTCTCTCTTGATAAAAAAGCGATAGCTGTCCAAAGATCTGACTGCGAAATACAGTTTTTTAATCGAGAAACCAAGAAGATAATTAACCACAAATGCAAGGCAGGATCAGAGAGTATTCTCGGTTTCTTTTGGACTGACTCTCCATTATGTGATCTTGCAATTGTCAAGACCAGGTATACTCACTTTATTTTTTGCATATTTTGACTTCAGATGACTATTTTCATTTCTGAGATGTTTGCAACCTTTGCACGTGAATATTAAAGACTGATTGGTTGTAGTTGAGAAATCTAAATAACTTGTATAAACAGGAGTCTGCTGGCCTGTAAGCCTGTGATTTAGAATAGTTGTATCGTTTGATTTGAGATTTTTAGGAAAATAGTACTTTCAGAAACTGGTAATCGCGTCCACACATTCTTTTCTCAATAGAGCAACCTAAACACAGTTGTTTCTGTTTTCAATTCTGGTTTTTTAAGATATATTTTTAACATGTTGCTTATCATTTGTCTTTCTCTTATCAATTATTCCTTCAAACGAAGCATTATTATTATTTCTTTGGTTTTTTTTCTGTCTCAGTGGTATGGATTTGTTTGCTTGTGATTCTACGTTGAATTCACTACGTTTGGTGGAAACTAAAAAAGCTAATGTGAATTGGTACATCTACACACATGAAACTCGATTGGTTCTTCTTGCATCAGGAATGCAATGCAAGACATTTAATGGATTTCAGGTAAACCCTAGGAAAACGAAATTTGTTTTTTTTTTTTGCTAAGTGAAAGAGCATTTCCATCATCGTTAACCTATAGGTCGCATCCAGTCAATTTTAAGATGTGCATACTAGAGTGTTCATTCATCTTTTATGATTGAGTTTAACATACAAATAACTTATTGGATACCTTTTTTCAAACAATTGTAGCTTTAGATAGAGGCCTGATATATATTTGATCAATTTTTCCAGCTTTCCACTGCAGGAGTTGTTCGTTTACCAAGGTTTGAGATGACCATGGCTAGATCTGAATCAAATAGTAAACCTATTCTATCCTCAGGAGATGTCCATTTAGTCACTGTGTACGATTCTTTTGTGTGATTCCCTTTGCCTCCTATTTTCTTTTAATAGTATTACATACCTGGAGATAAATCAGTATCATTCTATTTCAGGTATGCCCGAATATATTGCTTACAAGTAGACAGGGAGGCAATGGTACTGCATCTATACAGGTTCTACCGAGATGCAGTTGTTCAACAAGTAAGTTTGTTTTCCCTCATTTACCGATGTGATGTCTGGTTACGTCGCTCACCTTAATGTACACATGATCCTAAATGAACATGTTGTGACTCCATGGGTTTAAATTTCCAAATCTGAAAGTTGCATAATCATAGGCATATCATTGCACATTAGTTACTTTGATTGCAACTGCAAGATGAGTGTAACCTTATACATAGTTGATGCTAATATTACTGTATCTTTAGTTATGTTGCTTAATGTGGCATTGCAAAACAACTTATCTTGTGTTCGGGACATGAGATCATTTTTTAAAGTTCTGCCTTTTCTTTGCTCATTTCGCTGGCTCTTATTTACAGGGTTCTTTACCGATATACTCAACCAAATTGTCTGTGAATGTGGTCGACAATTTATTGCTTGTGCACCAAATCGATGCTAAGGTTGTCATCATTTATGACTTATTTATGGATTCTCGAGCTCCCGTATCTGCTCCTCTTCCTTTACTGTGGAGGGGTCATCAAGGCTCCAACACATCGTCTCAAGCTGCTAACAAAGAAAATGAGAGCTCAGAATCATCTACAAGCAATGACAACATAGTCATGTATGAAGATGGGTGGACCTTTCTGGTTCCAGACCTTATTCTGGATCAGACTAACAAGGTTCTATGGAAGATGCATTTGGATCTTGAGGCAAGTTGGCTTTCATTTGTTTATCTACAAAACAGTTAATTCTTAGATATTTCGCAATGTTCAATATTTAAAATTATGTGCTGCAGGCAATTACCGCTAGTAGCTCAGACAGAACGTCTCTTCTAGAATTCCTGCAGCGAAGGAAGCTGGAAGCAAATAAGGTCCCGAACTTTCTATTGCTCTGTGTTTTAGACAGGGGTTTAGATAGGCATGAAGCACCTGTTTGTAGCAGCAAATCATTGTGGAATAAAAAGTTAACGATTGAAAAAGAATGTTGGTACTTCATGACTCTTTTTCTATGATTACTTGGCCTCGTAGTGAGCCCCAAGAAAGTTAGTTCACACAACGTGTTGGGCGTCACTGTGTAGTAATCTTGGTTGGAACTTGTGATGGTGTTCTTAAGTAATATTGTTGAGTACGTTTTTTCAGGCCAAACAACTATGCTTGGGAATAGCAAGGGCTATTATATTGGAACGTCGACCAGCAACCCAGGTTACTCAGGCAATCGATGTACTGGTCACAGCTTATTCATACTCAGTTAAAGCTGGTACATACAAGGAAATAAAGAACGAAAATGCCACTGCATCTACTCCAACTGTCAATACATCTCCTGGTAAAAACCTTTGAAATTGGAAGATGTTGATTTATTCATGAATATGCTAAAGAAATTTAGTCTTTTAACACATCTTCTCCATTTATACACCTTTTGCTTCTAAAGATAACGAACAACATGAGCCATCGAGCAATATTGATGAAGAAGTTGAAAACCTATCATCTGGTTCAAAGGAGAACATGTTTTGTGAGCAGCAAGAATCTCAACTTTCGTCACCGGCAATCTCACCCGATGAGATCTATAAGTTTGTATTTGCTTCTGTGGAGGATATGATTGTTGAGGAACCTGAGTACCTAGTTGCTATCATCACCGAGTTCCTTCGCAGGTAAATTAACTCTTTTCTTTTGTCTGTTTGAGTTTCCAGACTAAAGAAACTTGGTTTTGCCTTAGATATAGTTTCAGTTCACCAATTCGGCGTTTCTTACTTTTACCTTTGTTGCAGTATAAGTGCAGAAAAACTAAAAGTGGATCTGAACATCCATGTGATGACCGTCAGACTTTTAGCTTACAGTAAGCGATTTGCAGAACTGTCGCTATACACCACAAACAAGGTTTTGTATTAATTCTTCTT
This sequence comes from Lepidium didymum, assembly GCA_963920545.1. NCBI lineage: Eukaryota > Viridiplantae > Streptophyta > Magnoliopsida > Brassicales > Brassicaceae > Lepidium > Lepidium didymum. The sequence continues at coordinate 4,326,424 of OY986983.1, read as the reverse complement.
CTTCTTCTATGAACACAAAACCTCGTATAAGGTATCTTATTCTTATATTATTGTGCGACATTTCATTTCTCTGCAGATACTCGAACCGTCAAAGGAAGTGGCGTTCCAACTTCTCGAGAGTGGTAGCCAAAATCGCAAGGTTAGGAAACTTGGACTTGAAATGCTGAGACAGCTCTCCTTGCACCATGATTACATTTCCTCCCTTGTGCAAGATGGATGCTATCTTGAAGCTCTGCGATATGCTCAGAAGCATAAGGTATTATAATTTCTTAACAGATCAAATTACTCGTATATGCATAATTGTAAATTTCGAGTTTTAATTACTTAAAGTTTCGTTACATTAAATTCGGTTTTGGATTGGTTTGGTTTACTGGTTGTGTGCAACTTGCAGGTGACAAGCGTGCGATCGTCGCTGTTTCTAGAAGCAGCATTCGCATCGAATGATATGCAGCATTTGGCTGCAATTTTGAGGGTCTTGTCGGAATTGATTCCTGGATTCAAAGAAACTTCTGAATATCACACTTTCCATGGCCTTCTCAATGACACCAGTTCCTCAGTTGCTGTCTGATACAACATCTCTTACCACTTTATCTTCAAAAAGCCAAAATAATGTATGGTTCGTGAACAGAATCTTAAAACAGAATTGCTGTTGATAATATTTCATCTTATGTTACTAGTTGGATGTTGTGAATTGTCAAACCAGCTTTCTTGTTTAAGAAATGTTTGGTCATAAACATCTCTGTTAACTGGCCATGTAAATCGGGCCAGCCTGCGTCCGACAGGCCCAAGTCGACGTTATATTTTTTGGATCGTAATGGGCCGATCCGTTAGACTATGGCCCATTTAAATGTCCAGCTAGGTTGTAACGACAAGAAGGTACATTAATTGAATCTAAAACTAGATACAATTTTGTTAACAGGTTAAATTTCTCTTTTTAAGTCTATTTGATTTTGATATATTCAATATATTCTTTTCGAGACATCATTGTCTCCCGCAAATTGTTTTTTAGATTTCATTTTTTTGGTAACTCAATTTTCGTTCATTAAATTTCTGACGTTATTGTGCTCGTGAATCAATTGGATGCAATAAAATAAAAACAAAATCCTTCCCCATCAACTGCGAAAGTCAAAGATATAAAAATTATAAAATTATTGTACAAGATTTTAGAGGCTTCTTTTATTCTCTAGGAAGAAGCAAAGAAAAAAGAGAAGTAGAAAAATCGTCACTCTCTCTCCTAACTGTATCCGTGAAGGCAAAAATACGTATAAACAGATACGTACACAAAAGGTAAGTATTGTATGTATACTCGTCTTCCTTTCTCTCTCTCACCTGTACCTTTTATATGGTGTTTCTGTTTACGAGAATACCAAACCCACAAATTGAAAATGAGACTTGTTTTCTCTCTTTGAGATCTCTTTCGTCTCTTTCGTTTTGTATACGATTTCGATTTTAGCTGCGATGCTTCTTTGATTCACTTGAGGTACTCATTCTTATGGAATTTTCTAAAATGCCGTTAGGTTTCAGAGATATCCGGTGATAATTTGACGATTTTTTTTATGCCAAGTGTTCTAACTCTTTACATGTTAGCAATTGGGGTTTCTAAAATTGTCTCTACTCTTCTTCTTGTTCCAGCTTCTTGCGATTATGATTCTCTGATTAGTTTCATGTCATCGTTTATTCTTTAGCTGTTGTTTATCGCTTTTTTCCCCAATTGTTTAATTGCAAGCTTTTCTGGCTTCGGCATGAACTTTGAGAAAAGCGGGAGACCCTACTGCGTAACTTTAGGCTTTTTTTCTTCCTTCTCTTTGGTGCTTTTAGCTTTACTGCTTATAGGTGGAATTCACTTTTAAGCAATTTTAATTTCCTGGAAAGCTAAAGACAACCTTAATTAAACTGCCCACTTTTCATGGTTTTTAGTGTTGTCAGTTCTAAGGGATAGCGAAAGGAAGCTTTCTATAACTTGTTATATTAATAAGTTTGGTCATTTTCTTCATTCAGGTAGTCATTTCTCGTGATGTTGGAACCTTCATTTGCTTAGAAATGGGCCATGCTTTTTGCTTTCAGTACGTTTACTAGTTGCTTCATGAGTCTTGTAGATTTTCTTCTGTTTGATTGGCGGGGAGGTTATCTCCTAGGAGTATGGTTGAGAAATATAGTCCCCTTAGTAGCTTTGAGGAGATATCACTGTTTTTTTTTCTTTTTCCTTTTTTGATTGATTTTGTACTCGTGTCTTCAGTCACTGCTCTGGAGGTTTGACTTCGAGTTGTAATGGCATCTAGACAAGGATCTAAGTCGAGAAAAGCAGGGTCTAGCAGTTTGAAGGCTGCTGATTCCACTGCATCTTCAACAACCTCGTCTTCAAAGGTTTACCAAGAGACATCTATTGATGGCCATAGCTCCCCTGCTTCTTCATCTGCTCAAAGCAAGCACCAATTCTTTTCACCAGATTCTTTACCACAAAGTGCTCAGCGGTCTAAAGAAAATGTCACAGTGACAGTTCGCTTTCGGCCACTCAGGTTCCCAGTGATATACTTGCATAGGCTTGGAAAACTGAGGTTGATGTTTGTTTTATGAATTTGATATATCTTGTCGTTGACGTAGTCCAAGGGAAATTCGCCAAGGGGAGGAGGTTGCATGGTATGCAGATGGGGAAACAATTGTGCGGAATGAGCATAATCCGACAATAGCTTATGCCTATGGTTAGTCATAACAGTTTGATTAGTGCATGCGTTTCCATTATCATTATAAATATTACATCCTCTGGGAATAACAAATTAAGGATAATAGCATTGATCTTGATTGGTATATATCAACTTCCTATCACATCTTGCATGTTGTTTTCTTGATGTAATCTTTCTACCTATCAGTGATTGATTTCCTTTCTGGCAGACCGTGTCTTCGGACCTACAACCACAACACGCAATGTCTATGATATTGCTGCACACCATGTTGTTAATGGGGCTATGGAGGGAATAAATGGTATGATTATATTTTTAATGGTCAATTGAACAAAATTTCTGACTAAATTTTTATCGAAGAGACTACCTTTTTTCCATATCCTTTGTTGTAAGACTTAGTTCGATGATATTAATAATTTATGCTATATCAACTAGGCTTATCCTAATTCAGAAGAATCATGAAAAGATACTCAAGAGTAGGTGTTTTGATATAGCTGACTGTACCTAATGAATGTTAATAACTTCAGACTATTTTGCCTTTGATTTGCTTACTAGTTGACTTTGATAGAGTGACATTGAATGTCAATCCAACTATAGGGACCATTTTTGCGTATGGAGTGACAAGCAGTGGAAAGACTCACACTATGCATGTAAGATCCTTTCATCTGAATATATCTTGTTTTTCAGCTTGTTAAAAACAAAGAAAATATTTGTGGTACACCGTTCTACAATGTAGTTCAATGTGTCATTAATAATGTAATGCTTTATCAGAATGTCTTGTATTGTAGCCTTATCTAAACAAATTACTGAGCTGCATGTCAAAAGTAAAACCAATCATGTAAGAATCCTTTTAGAAGACTTGCAAAAAAGAAAAAACAATGCATATAAAAGTTTAAATCTACAACAGCGACATAGATTTGATAAGGGATTTTGGTATTGACATCATAAAATGTTTCTTTGGATTTGGTTATTCTTCGTCTATATAGTTTTGCTCATCGGACCTTATAACTGCATCAATTTTTAAGAGTTCTTCACATTGAACACTTTACAATTTATCAGAACTGTTCCCCTCTGTCGCCATATAAAAGTCCCATGTTTGCATTTATGTTTTAGGATGTCCCTGATATGGAATTTATATTATCTAATAAATTCTGGTTAATTTTTTTGTCCAAATTTCAGGGTGACCAGAGATCTCCTGGTATTATACCGTTAGCAGTGAAAGATGCTTTCAGCATTATCCAAGAGGTACTTTTTAGGATATTGGATTATCATATTCCGTGGCTGAAGTACTAGCGACCTCACATGTATATTTTTTCTTACAGACTCCGAATCGAGAATTTCTTCTGCGTATTTCCTACTTGGAAATTTATAATGAGGTGCTATTATTTACCTACTTTTCTTTTATGCTACATTGTCTATATCCAGTTTCAACAGTAGTGGAGAGTGATAGAAATATTCTACCTTTAATTTTCTTTTCCGACTACTATTCTTAACGTTCACCTTCTTTCAGGTTGTCAATGATTTGCTGAATCCAGCAGGACAAAATTTGAGAATCAGAGAAGACAAGCAGGTATGTGCTTGAGCTTCAGATCCTCTTTGTTGCTATTCTGATGATAACATGCGTGGTGCTTCTCTCACTGACTCATAACGTCCTTATTGTGATTACAGTTTTCATCATGGAATCCCTAAAAATTTGACATAAATCTTTATTAGGATATCATGGCTAAGCTGTTTTATACCTGAAGAAAATACTAGTTTCATTTTTCTTGTGAAATTTTATCTCTCTGGAGACTCTCTTATTACAATAATAACGTGTGGCCCTTGGTTTCATTGTGGTATTCTGGGTCATATTGCTTATTGAAGTTGACTTGAAGTTGATCCTTTAATCATTTGAACTGAAAAATTTATAAATAGGTGTTCATGACTTCCACTGCTACAAGTGTCTTTTCCTTCAAGAATTTCAATTGAACTTATATTTGCTATTGATTTTAGGGAACCTTTGTCGAAGGGATTAAACAAGAAGTTGTTTTATCCCCTGCTCATGCGCTTTCTCTTATAGCAGCTGGAGAAGGTATGTGGTGTTTCTGCCTTTCCCTTAAGTTAGAGAAATAGGTTTACTTTACAACCTTACAACTCCAGCACTGTTGCAGTCATTGTACTTCTATTAAAGATTTATTTATCAGTAATTGGTTCTCCTTGACCTGCTTGAAGCTATACAGAATGTCGATTAGTGTGTTTTGATCTTGTCTCATATGATTGAAAAATTCAAAAGAGTTATCTTTCTCTTTTTTGATTCCATTAAATTCATTCTTAGACCTAGTCGTGATCTAGTAAAATCTATTTACTGTTTGCTTATCATTCAAATTGATAGAAATTTTGTCCTCATGACAGAGCAACGGCATATTGGATCCACAAACTTTAATGTGCTTAGCAGCCGGAGCCATACAATATTTACGTTGGTACGTTTCTCTATGAGAAAAACTGGTATCTTTGTGCAGTTACTATATCATTTCTTTCTCCTTGGGTGATGATTACACTTGTGATGTGGATGGATGCCCAAAAATTCGAGTTTCTTTTCTATACTATTAGGTTAAAAGGTGATAGTCAGTAGTTTTTTCTCATATAATCGCCTTAGTACCTAAAGATGGAATACTGAAGAATAATACCTTTTTTTCTTTTCTTTTCAGTACATGCTGTGTACCATGTTCTCCTTCTCATGTGTTTTCTTCTGTTCAAGGAATCTCTGTTCTCGTTTATAATTCTAGTTGTTTAGTCACGAAAAGTGTTGTAGCTCTATTGTTTTGCTTTGTTTTTATATAAACTCGTATAGATGCATCGTTTCTGAAAGATGGATGATAATTTGGATGCAGACAATAGAAAGCAGTCCCTTAGGCGAGAAGAGTAAAGGTGAAGCTGTACACCTCTCACAGCTGGTAAGCTCATCTTGTATCCAGTGATGTAATGTATGGTTATGATCAACTCTATGTATAACACCGAAGCGAATTTAATTCATATAATCTGTTCATTCTTTGCTCTGTCTGAAGATAAAAGGTGAACATCTAATATTAATTTCTCTCATATCTGCAGAACCTCGTTGATCTGGCAGGTTCCGAGAGTTCAAAGGTTGAAACTAGTGGTTTAAGACGCAAGGAGGGATCATATATAAATAAAAGTTTGCTGACTCTAGGGACAGTGAGTTTTTTCTTACCACAGTTTTCACTTATTCAACAATAGGTTTTAGAGTACTTTGACATATCTTGTAAAGGAGGTATAATGATTGCATTGTTTTGTGTTGTATAAATATTAAGTACCGTTTCTGTCCCTCTTTATCTTGAGACTTGCAGATCAAACATACATAACTTGAGCTCTTATACATTTAGTACTTAGCCAGTTCATCTGTAGAATTACCTTTCCGCCTTTACATCATTTTGTTTGCTTCTTTTATCTCACTCCTCTGCTTGTTGAAACCTTACAAGTAAACAGTTGTTTACTCTCTTTTTTAGTTCTTTTCACTGAAAAGTTTGATTTTTGGCAATCCTTTTTAAGAATTTTCTTATTGGACGTAGTTTTATAGTTCTTTTGTGATTATAGGTGATATCAAAGCTTACGGATGTCAGGGCTTCACATGTACCGTACAGAGACTCCAAGTTGACCAGGATCCTTCAGTCCTCATTAAGTGGTCATGACCGAGTATCTGTAAGTCTTGTTTGAGCTGCTTTTAATGCTCTTACCACAATATATATTAATTCCACACCATGATCATCTTTTGACAAATTTATCATATATCTTAATAGTAATGTAATTTACTGATTAGTTCCCTCTGGATATGGTAGCTTATTTGTACAGTGACTCCTGCATCAAGCAGCTCGGAAGAAACACACAACACATTAAAATTTGCTCATCGTGCAAAGCATATTGAGATTCAAGCTGAACAAAACAAGGTTTTCCTGCATATCTTCTGTCAGTTCTTAGTTGTTCATTCTGAGGGTCTTTCTTGGTTTCTAATTCTATAAAACTGTAGATAATTGATGAGAAATCATTAATCAAGAAGTACCAACATGAGATTCACAAACTAAAGGAAGAGTTGGAACAGCTTAAACAGGAAAATGTACCAGCTCCTCAGCTGAAGGAGATTGGTGCAGATGATATTGTTCTCCTGAAGCAAAAGGTATGCTCGAAAGATGCAGACGGAAACTTAAGTAATTAGAAAAGTGCAAGGAAGATACCGATTTTTCCAATGCATTAGATAAAAGTGTAAACGTTTTATGTCAATGTCATTTAATTTACAATCAAGCATTTGAGAAAATCCGTTGTGACCTAGTTTTGTCCTTTATTTGGCTATATAATATGATGATAAAAGCTAGAAGATGGTCAAGTCAAGTTGCAATCCAGGCTCGAAGAAGCGGAAGAAGCTAAAGCAGCTCTCATAAGTCGAATCCAACGGTTGACAAAATTAATTTTGGTGTCAACCAAAAATCCACAAGCATCTCGATTACCTCATCGTTTTAATCCTCGGAGGAGACATTCATTTGGGGAGGAAGAGGTATAACCACTGATTAATCCTGGATAATATGCAAATTGTTTCCATTTACGATCGGATCTCTGAGATTTTAGACTTCTTATAGCACACAAAATTACTAGCTTTTTGCATACTTTTGATTGATGATGCATGTTCAGCTTGCGTACCTACCATACAAAAGACGGGACGTGATGGATGATGAGCACCTTGACCTGTATGTTACTGTGGAGGGAAATCGTGAGATTAGAGATAATGCGTTCAGAGAAGAAAAAAAGACCCGCAAGCACGGATTGTTAAATTGGTTGAAACCTAAGGTAATAAAATGATTGAAATTTTTTATACATTGACAACTATGTTGTAGATCATTCTTGTTCATTTCAGAACTGCATCCGGCAGCTGAGGTTTGTACTTTTGTAAAATGTTTCACGAACTCACTAAAGATTTCTGGAGCTCGAGTGTGCTTTAAAGAATAATTCCATGGAAGTAAAGAGTCCTAATCCTACGGTCTTATATCCTCATAGATGCAGTTTTTTCTTTGCATTTTTGCTGCCTCTCGTCTTCCTTTTATAATCCAAGCTTCCATCTTTTTCAGAGAAGAGATCACAGTTCAAGTGCCAGCGACCAGTCAAGTGTTGTCAAATCAAACAGCACACCATCGACTCCTTTAATGGAGCATTTCTCAGAGCCTAGGGAAGAAAGAGAAGCTTTAGAAGACAGTTCCCATGAAATTGAAATTGCGGAGGTACATAAGACATATTTTCATCATCAATTCCAGTTCATGCACTCTGTTTTATATAACTTTTTTTTGCATGTTCTCAGACTAGCAATAATATGAGCGATGAGTTGGATCTCCTGAGGGAACAGAAAAAGATTTTATCTGAAGAGGCGGCGCTGCAATCAAGTTCTTTAAAACAGTTGTCAGATGAGGCTGCGAAGTCCCCTCAAAATGAAGAGATTAAAGTAACATAAATTACTCTAGTCATTATCTCTATCTAGTTGTCACTTATCTAGCAAATATTCACCTTCCTGGTTCTTGGTGTTACTTAGGAGGAAATTAAAATGCTCAATGACGACATCAACGCAAAGAATGACCAGATTGCCATGTTGGAGAAACAAATCTTGGATTTTGTTATTACATCACATGAGGCATTGGATAAATCTGATATCATTCATGTATGTTCACATTGTCAATATTTTGCAGTGGCCTTTATCATCTGCCATTCATTTCTCAAGTCATTTCTCTAATATCTTCAGACAGTTGCGGAGCTGAGGGATCAACTTAATGGGAAATCTTTTGAACTAGAGGTGATTGTTTCTGTTTACGCAATATTTAATCTTTTGCTGCAGATGGTTTTGCTATTGCCTGGATAATATTCTTGCGCATGCTGAATAAAGTTGCCTTTGTGTATAAAATACTAATGGCCTAAACGCCAAACTATGTTAACGATGAAGCTAATGGTGTGTTCTACGCTTTATTCTCATTCTTCATCTTGTTTACAGGTTAAAACTGCAGATAATCGCATCATTCAGGAAACACTCAATCAAAAGGTTCAGAGACTTTGTCTTTTGACTATCTCCCTGATTTCATGCGTCTTTGGAAAACCTTTGAGACTAGGTTTACAGTGTTTTGAGAGGATTCAATAATCGATGTTGTATTTTCTGCAGACATGTGAATGTGAAGAGTTGCAAGACGAAGTTGCAACCCTTAAGCAGCAGCTCTCTGATACCTTGAAACTAGCACAGGTCTCTTTATACATTTCATAAACATTATCATATGCAAAAACCAGGCTACTCACAAATCTTTTTCGTATAAGCCAACATAATAATTGAACAAACTCTATTTGCTTTTTGACATAAAAGGGAACTAAGATTGAAGAGCTGAAACAAAAAGCTGAGGAGCTAAGTAAATCAAAGGAGCAATTAGAACTACGAAACAGGAAACTCGCAGAAGAGAGTTCATATGCAAAAGGTCTTGCATCAGCAGCAGCAGTTGAGCTCAAGGCATTATCTGAAGAAGTTGCAAAGCTTATGAATCAGAACGAGCGACTAGCAGCTGAGCTGGCAACGCAGAAAAGCCGAGTAACACAACGTAGCAAGACAGGAACAACAACAAATGTGAGGAACAATGGAAGAAGAGAGAGTCTTGTAAAGAGGCAAGAACAAGACAGCTCATCAATGGAACTGAAGAGAGAACTGAGGATGAGTAAAGAGCGTGAACTATCATATGAAGCTGCACTTGTTGATAGAGATCAAAGAGAAGCTGAGCTCGAAAGAATGGTAGAAGAATCGAAACAGAGAGAATCATATCTGGAGAATGAACTTGCTAGTATGTGGGTTCTTGTTTCTAAGTTAAGAAGATCTCAAGGACCTGATTCTGAAATCTCTGATTCTGTATCAGAGACACGACAAACGGAACGATCATTTTAAGATTTGAGAAAAGCAAAAAAAAAAAAGAGAAAAAAAGAGAGAAGAAGACAACGTAAGTAGGATATGTTTGTGCAGTGATTCAAGTGTTTCGTGTTTTGGTACTTTAATAATTTTTGTAAAGAAGATGATTCAATGAGAACTATTATGTCTCTTTTGATTTTAACTTCAACAAATCCAATCAGAATCCAATAAACAGAAGATAAAACATCAGATGATTTCAAAATTAAAATCTGTTTCTTAATATGAAAAATCATCAGATTGATCAAAAATATCTCTCCGAAAAATGAAAAAAAAAAAGAAAGATGATCAATCATACTAATTTGATCAGTTGGTCTTGGGATCTGGCATGGGGAACAATCCACCAGCACCAACAGCTCCTCGCGGCGGAGAAAACCCTAGAAATTTCTGTAGATTGGTCCTGATGCTGATTGAACACAGCAAATAAAGAAAAACCATGGAGCAATCCGTCGGGTCGTCGCCTTTCAACCCCATGTGGCTCATCTTCTTCACCATCGTGATCAGATGAAAAGAGAGCTTCACGACGACTTTACTTTCGAAGAGAGAGTTGAGCAACCCGAAGACAACGAAGAGAACCATAGCCATAACGGCTCCGGATTTGAACTTGAAGAGAGACAGATCTCGGCTCGATTCCTTCAAGCTGGTTTCAACACGATCGATCTTCTTCGTCTTCGATTTCTTTATGGTTAGCTTCGAAGATGAATTCTCCGTCTTCATCGTCTCGAGTTTCTTTGCGGCCTTGTCAATGGAGTATTTTAGTGATTTGTAGGAGTTGGTACGGTAGATTAAGATCCACGAGATAGCTTCACAGACCAACACAGTGCAGAAGGATATTCTGACGACGGTTAAACTATCGCCGTATTTGAAAGAAGCGAAAAGCGGTATCGTAGTCGCCATTGTTGTGCAAACTTGTCGTAAACAGAAGAGGAATTGGATATTCTTGGCTAAACAGACTCAAATGCCCAACTGACTTCCCAAAATAAAAAGATAGCCGAGATAACCTTAGTTCAAAATAAAAAATTTAACAAAAAAATATTTAATTAGATTAAATGTAAGAAGACAATTATACCCTAATTTTTTTTTACCTCTTCTCCTCTCTTTCTTCGATAAATCCACCTTCCTCTTCTCCTCTTTGTTCGACATCTTCTCTGTGTTTTACCAAGGACGAAATCCAGACAGGTAAATTTCATGTATTTTTTTATTGTTTCTTTTCTCGAATCTTTGTTCTTCTTCTTCCTCTTCTCTCAATTTCTTTCATTCTCATTCCAAACTCTTTACTCATTCTCTCAATTTCTCTACATTAGGGTTTTTTTTATAATTTTGTTTCAGCTGTTGTAGTTTTCTTTGATTCTGGGTTCGATTTGTTAGGATTATGAAGTACCAATTGTTTATTGTTTGAGTTTTTCTCGTTTGAGTTCTTCTCTACTTGCTTCGACGACATTGTTACTTTAGACTGCAAAGTTTTTATGGTTTGTATTGCTTTAGTAAATTTCGAGAGTACTCAAAGTTACATATTTATAGATAAATTGTATGTATGTTGTATGTAAGTGCATTGAGTGTGGATTCCTAAAACTTGAGATTTTTGAATTCACTGTAATAGTTAATGTTTGAAATTTCCATGGTTAGTACTATAATTGATAGTTCATGTTTCTATTGTTTCATGTTTCAATGATGCAAATACTATTGGTAATGGTGCGTACAAAAAACCCTTCATATCATCCTCAAGGACCACATATACTAGAAGAAGACGATGAAGACAACATTGATTCATCATTGCAAACGGTATAATTGTGACTAATTAGTATAACTAGAATAACTAGAATAACTAGGATAACTAGAATATATAGAATAACTAGCAATACTAGGATAACTTGAATATGTACAATTATTGTAATTTGTAGAAATGATTCAATTGCTTATTGTTTATTGTTCTGATTACAGCATCAGCAGCCAAAGAAACCACATATGGTATTCAAATCCGATCAATATCTATATTATCCTAAGCTTGCTACAATGTGTGATCTTTTAAAAGCCGTGACGATTATTGAGAGTCTTGGAGTCAGAGAGAGGAGATGGTTTAAGGAGCACCCTTAGTTCAACCATTTCTTTCATATGCATTTACATGGCACCAGAAAGCTTATGGGAATGTGGACATTGCTTCTCCGCACAGCTCGTACAAAAAACGATAATGTGTGTTGGTTTGTTGTGAATGGTATACCGATTCGTTACTCACTAAAGGAGCATGGTTTGATTAGTGGATTGTATTGTCACCAATACCCAGAAAACCATGACCAGTTGGGGAGTATGAGATTCGTGGAGAAGTATTTTGGAGAGGGTGCTAAACCAGATGTTAAGGACGTTTTGAAGAAGTTTCTTTTAATGAAAGACGAGACAAATGATAGGTTGAAAATGATAGTTTTGTATTTCCTTGTAACTGTGATACATTGGGTGCCTAAGAATATTGGAGGACCAATAGATTCTTTCTTACTAAGGGTGGTCGATGATCTACAATTGTGTGAGAGGTATCCATGGGGGCGATTAACATTTGATGACTGTATGAGTCAAGTTTGGAAATTGTTGAATCGGTGGAATGGTACTATGCAGCAAACTTGGACATTTCCTGGATTCATATTGACCTTGGAGGTAAATCCTAGTTACAAGGGGCTGGTTTAAATTCGTATATGTAGATAGATGGGTTTAACTAGAACAACTTGTTTAACTGACACAACTTGTTTAACTGGCACAACTTATTTAACCTTTTTAACTTGGTTTTGTTAAGTTGGTTTTGTTTGTTTAATTGATTCTAGTTATTTAATTTGTACGCTTATTTGTGCAGGCATTAGCATTCGAGTGCATTTCACCTCTGAAAAAAAAATTTAGATTGGGAGTTCAAGGTGCACGCGAAGATTGTCCAAGAATGTGCAAAAGAAGATTTAAAGATGGAACCGCAATGATGTTGGTGTGAAAACTGATGTTGAGACGGCTGTTGGCGAGAAGACTAATGTAGAGACTATCGATCAGACCAATGCTAACGTATAAGGTGTAGTTGGTGCCAAGACCGTGGAGGGTGTAGCTGGTAGAAAGAGGACAACATCACAGTGGCTCAAGACTCCATTTACCGGAGAACAGAAAAAGAAAAAGCGTAAGAGCTAAGGACTAAAAACTTGATGAATCCTTTTGGTATTAAGTAACACATTTTAGTGTGTTTGTATTTCATTCTTTTGGTATCAAGTAACACATTTTAGTGTGTTTGGATTTTAGTACTTAAATTCTCCTATAATTTGGCAAATTCTGGATTTGTGATTTTTGGTTCATCTGGTACAGCTAGTACAACTAGGACAACTCGTCCAACTAAAACAATTCGTCCAACTAGGACAACTCATCCAACTAGAACAACTTAAATATGTGCCATAATTTATTTAAAAATAATAAAACTAACCACGTGCACCGCAAATAATAAAAATTAAACATGTGCGCAACCAAATTTGCACTTAGTTGAATTAGTTGAACTTTGATGTTTAAAACTTATAATTAGTTAAACTTTAGTTAAAATTAAAATTTTATGGTTGTTTAAACATAAATGTGTAATTAAGTTACATTAGCTATGTTTTTATCTATCAATACTATAAAAATTTAATTTTTTTTATAATTTACTTAATAGTGGTGTCTTAGTTTAGAAACTAACCATAGAAGTATAAATGATTTTGGGTATATGGTATAGGGTTTAGGGTTCACTAACCAATTACAAAAAAATGAATTTATAAGATTAAGATAAACGTTATTTACAATAATATGAAGTTATTATCACATATTTGGATTGATGATCGTGTTTATAACTTTGAAATAATGATGTATTTTTCTTGTAGTTGTACCTGATAGTAAAACTAGTTGTTTTAGTTAAACGAGTTTCTGAATTAGAATTACTTGAACTAGATGTACGAAAATTGTACCTACATAAGAAACAGTAATTGATAACACAAATAAGTTATACAAACCAGCTAAAGACTAGTACCAACATTATCACCAAAGAAAAAACATTGTAATGTTCGATTAGATCTCCATTGATACTCGCCAACTGATGGGTACCTAGTCTCTTGTGTTCTTCCTTTTCTTTTGACCTTGTCCGGAGGTAAGACACAAGAACTTTGTATATAATTAGGAACATTCCAGTCAGACTTATGGGGAACTGGAAAAATTGTCCTACAATAAGCCAACATCCATTGTTCCATCGAATAATATGTAGAGCACAACTCATGTACGTAAAGATCGTTTCATGTACTCGTATATGCCATGGCAGCCGCAAGTGCATGTTCGCATGGGTATTTGTCTATATCAAAATGTTTGCAGCTGCATCTTTTTCTTTTCAAATCAACCAAGTACTCTTTGCTTTCACGTCCAATCACACTATACTTAAGTTCAATGTTGTTTAACTCCTTTAGTCTCGTAATTTTTTCGCAATCTCACATCTTGTATGCAACAAACCAGCAACAAAGGGTACCAACTTTTGTGATGGGGATACTTCATTGGAAGTTTTCCTATGCTTATTAACCACTCAACAATTTTTCCAACAATTGCATCAATCATTGGCAGTAAAGAATACTTTCTTGCTTCTCTAAAAATAGCATTAATAGACTCAGCACAATTTGTGGTGTCAATGTTGTATCTTTCTCCAAGGAAATAACATCTTGCCCATTTTCTGACATCTTGCCGACTTTCATCCAAATAATCTGCTGCTTTGGGATATCGTATCTTGAAAGTATCATACATTCGTTCGAAATCAGCCTCTGTATAAGCTTGAGCGCATTCTCTGAACTTCTCTGCCACTAATTCTTTGTTAATGCCATGAACACGTGTCTTCACGTTTTGGGATAAATGAAATATGTAGTATCCATGTTTAGACATCGGGTAGACCTCACCTATTGTCTTAATAATGCTTGCATTTCTTTCAGCAACAAACACAAGTTTAGGATCATCTGGCACCACTCTTTTTAACATATTCAGAAACCACCTCCAACTTGCATCATTCTCACCATCAACTACACCAAAGGCAATTGGATAATGATGACGGTCTGGATCTTGAGCAGTGGTAACTATAAGTACTCCACCATATGTAGTCTTAAGAAACGTCCCATCCACAATGATAACTTTTCTCATACTATTAAACCCTTCAATGCATGCTCCTAACGCGAAGAATAGATACTTGAACTTGTTCTCTTCATCACATTCAATTTGTGTTACTGTGCCATGATTCATCTTCTCCAACATGTGCAAATAAGAAGGCAAAAACATAAAACTTTCTTCTGGGTTGCCCCTCACCTCGTTAGCGGCTTGTTTTTTCCCTCTTAAAGCAGTAGAGTATGAAACTTTAACACCAAGTCTTACTTGAACCAAGCCCATGAGATTTTTCGGAGTTGGAGTGTCAAACTGACCTGGATAATCCTCACGCAATACAGATGCAACTAATCATGGTGTGCCTTTTCTTCTATTGCTGCTTGTACTCGTCTCAACACGGGAGCATGTGTGCATCTTGTTGTAAGTTCTAACTAAGAAACAATCTGAATTCTTGAGCTTTGTTACTCATATAGACCACTTGCAACAACTACCACGACATTTTAACACTAACAATGTGGTTGTAGACTTAATTGTAGCAACTTCAAAACAGTTTCGATGTACAGCTAGCTCAACCAAATCTTGCACTGCTTTTTTACTCCCAAATTCTTGACCTATACTTAAATTCATACCATCTTCCCATTCAAGACTTTCAATCTCATCTTCTTTCACATCATGTGTAATATCAACATCGTAAGCAACTTCTTCAAGTGGATAATTTTCACCATCTGAAATATGAGGAATATTATCTAACATAGCTAACTGATATGGTGCTTCAAGTTCTGTGTTCATAGAAACCATACTACCATTAACTCTAGCATCCGTCTCAATCTCCTCATTCCTTACATCAGCTCCACTACCTAGATCATACCTTAGAAGTTGCTCATAACTCGGGTTTTGTTCGATACCTCCGATGAGCTCCACATGCAAAATATTTTTACGTTGATTTCTACTCTCTTCCATTAAGTATCCTAACACATCTTCATCATCCACGATATATATTTGCCTCTTAGGATCCTCTAGCAATGGAATGTAACTTAACTTCAACATTGTTGAAGAATCGAGTATCATAATCTTCTTCTTTATTTTCTCAATCAACTCCAAATAAGTGAATTCTTCCATATATCTCTTGATCACTAGAGTATATGTATGATCTTCTTTTTGATTCCATTGTACGTCATCGCCATTTTTTGTATAATGTCCTCCATAGTCAAAACGTATGACCATAGAACTATTATTCATTTTCTTGTGAAAAGAGAAAAACTAACATTAGGATGAATTAGTTGTTTAAGTTATACCAGTTATACTGGTGGAAATAGTTATACTAGTTAAGCTAGTTGTCCTAGTTATGCAAGATACAACTCGTTGAATTAGTAGTATCTACTTACGATTCGAAACGATTTTATCTTATATTATCCATAAATTTGTAGTTCTATAATATAAGACTAATTAAACAAGTTTGTATATGCAAATCAATGATTTTTAACGTTAAACATAAATCCTAACTGACAAATATATTGAAATCATCTTATTAACGTTAAACTCTCAACAAGTACTGTAATAGAAAAGAAAAAGTAGTAAAACTCACCTGGGTAATTCAACATTCACCTTGAGTTTATAGAGAAATGGAGAAATAAACAAATGAAAGATGAGAAATTTGTGTTACTCTACGTGAAAGAGGAATACAAAATGAGAAGAGAAATACAAAATTTAATGCCAACAACCCAAATTTAATTGCCTTTTATCTACTTTTTTTCTTTTAATTTATTACATAATATTAAAATAATAATATTTAATCAAAAGGTAAAAAAGAAATAAGATTATTGTTGGAAAGGTGGGGTCATGTAGATTAGTGGAAGTTAGAGAAGGGGAAACCGGCAAATTTCAAAGTGAACTTTCTCCGCCGTGCCGATTTCAAACCGAACTATACGACCGTGCGTAAACCTAATTTAAAAGTTTAAAAATTCAAATTTCCTACATGAACTTAACTATGTTTGCCGTTTTTTATTTGACTGTTAGAGGCGTTAATTGACCGTTAGTTGACCGTTAACATGTTGCGAAAACGGCCTATTTCAAAGCGAACTTTCCCTGTCGTGCCAATTTCAAAGCGAACTTTCCCTGCCGTGCCGATTTCAAAGCAAATTATAGGACTGTGCGTAAACCTAATTTTTAAAAGCTTAAAAACTCAAATTTCCTACATGAACTTAATTCCGTTTGCCGTTTTCTTAATTGACTGTTAGAGGTGTTAGTCAACCGTTAATTACACGTTAATTGACCAATATTGTCTAGTGGTGGTCTAATTATCATGTGATCTTGTTAATTTCATTGATACATTGATTAAAATAGTAATGAACATTTAGTATTAAAATTACAAAATTAGACATTATAAATTTTTTGGATACTTAAGCCGTGTTCATTGTTAAGTTCGCTAAACAACACAATAATTATGACTAAAATGAAATTCAATTATACAAAAATAACACGGGTAACACTATAAATATGGTCGCAATGACCAGTTGAAGAGATGATGTTTTCTTCTATGATCAAACACCACCATTAACATTCATTAGTGTAATCGCTGCAACATATTTTACTTTCTTATTATTATCTTTTACTTAAGTTGATGAACAATTTTCAATTGCTTGATACTGTCGGAACACGGCCTATATTAATCATATTAATAACAAGGATAAAATAATATTTTAATGATCTTTAATGTTCTGTGTTCAGTGTAATTAACAAGATCACATGATAATTAGACCATCACTAGACAGTATTGGTCAATTAACATGTAATTAACGGTTGACAAACACCTCTAACAGTCAATTAAGAAAACAGTAAACGGAGTTAAGTTCATGTAGGAAATTTGGGTTTTTAAGCTTTTAAATTAGGCTTACGCACAGTCCTATAATTCGCTTTGAAATCAGCACGGTAGGGAAAGTTCGCTTTGAAATCGGCACGGTAGAAAAAATTCGCTTTGAAATAGGCCGTTTTTGCAACATGTTAACGGTCAATTAACGGTCAACTAACGGTCAATTAACGCCTCTAACAGTCAAATAAGAAAACGGCAAACGGAGTTAAGTTCATGTAGGAAATTTGAATTTTTAAGCATTTAAATTAGGTTTACGCACGGTAGTATAGTTCGGTTTGAAATTGGCACGACGGAGAAAATTCGCTTTGAAATTGGCCGTTTTCCCGTTAGAGAAGATTTTTTTTTGACTCTTAAAATCATTCCAGAATTTGACCCTAAACAGACACGGTTCTGTTTCTCACTGGAGATTTGATTGGATTCAGATTTTACAAAATCAAAAAGAGGGAAAAAGAAGTAGATAAGGAAAGTTTCCGGGAGCTTATATACTTTTAATTTTCCCTTTTTATCCCAACACTTCTCAATTTCACAATTTGCTCCAACTGTACTTTTTTCTTTATATACAAAAACCCAAATCACAATCTTCGACAAGATAACATACACAAAAAACACACCAACAGTGTGTAAGAGTGTCTATTTACACAAAAAAAGGTTGAAATTAGAGAGGTTTAAGAGTGTTCTTTGGAGCACTTATCCATGGAGTATCTGCAATAGCAAATCTCCACAAGGCATTAACATGGTCAGGCAATGCGTAATCTATCCCAACGCGAGGTCCAACAATTACTTCTTCCACATCTTCTCCTCCATCCAAAAGCTCAAGTCCTCCTGCAGTTATACTTGTTACTTCAAAGCTAATAGAAGAGTCTATTGAAACCACAGAATTCATTAAATGATTTGGTCTGTGGACTAACCAGGCGAATAAAGTGGATGATGAGACCATTCTGTTGAAAGTCCAAGCGCTTGCCTCACCTGCAAGAGGCACAGCTACAAAAGCTGATTATGAGAGATCTCAAGATCTAAAAGATCCTCACTTTCACATCTTTATGAACAGATGAGTTGCAAAGTAACTGCATTATGGATTTGTAAGGCTTATTGTAAGGTGTAGGTTAATATAGTAGAAATCAGACAAACTTTTCCTGGTCTATTAAGAAGAACAGGGCTGTTGGTTTTGAGGCCACGGCGCTCCTTTATGGTCTCTAATCCTGCAATACAACCACCTTTTTAAGCCAACAGAAGATAGGTAAACCATTTCTTATGTTAAAACAGTACCAAGCAAGCAATTTATAAGTAAGAAGAAAGCTACAAAAGATATATCTTTCTATGCGTCAATGCTTTGCTATTTACTGAAGGCCGGCCCATGCAACTTTAAGCCTCAAACAAGAGAGAGTGAAATGAGCAAGGTTTCAGTGCTGAAGAAGTAGAACTTTTACTGTAAAATGTGAACAGATTTATTACCAGTAACAGGAGAACAAGACCTTATCAAAACAGCAGCTCCAACTCCTTCCTTATCAGCGACAATATTGAGCATCATATGGAGACCATAACAAAGATAAACATAGGCATGTCCTCCTAGTTTAAACTATAAAATAAATAAACATACGTAGAAACTACATTTCAGTGAAAGTGATGATTTGAGTGCAAGTAAATTCTAACAAGCAAAACGAAGAAATCACAACTGGTGCAGTCCGTACAGTAACCCCAAATCATCCATGGCAAGCTGAATCATTTGGTCCATAAGCTTCCACCTGCAAAAGAAGGAAAAAGGTTAGAGATTCGTATCTTCCTCCATTCATATTGTTTGCAAATCACAATCATTGTAAAATGTCAACCATAGTAGTTCAGGAAGCATAAAATGTGCATTAGCTTAGTTAAGCTGTATGATTCTGTTAGTTATCATGGTTAAGTAGAAGTTAGCTTTTTGACTTTCACTGGTGTATAAAAGGAGTTTTTGGTTGTAATCGTGAACACTTTGAATAGGCCTTTACATAAAAACTTTGCTTTGTTCTTCGTATCTTCTTAATACTCATTTACCAACAATCTAATCAAAGTATCCAATAATCCTTAAATCCTTTTTCAGGGAAAACAAAGAACAAAACAGAATCGTGTCTCTGACCTCTGTAATACGCAGCACAACATTGTCTTTCCTTAAGAATTTCCCAAGCAAACGTGGCGCAAGATCAACCACGTCGATTTGAAAGAACTCCGGAGGCATAAGCTTCATCTCGGGGACGGTGTGAGTCTGTAGCTGTGGATATTCGGGTCGGACCCGAACCGCTCGAGTCTTAGAACAGTTCTTCTCTCGAGCACGTAGTGCCACCCGAGTTGTTGTAACAATGGAATCCGATTCCTGACCAAGTCGCTTTGATCGACGAGCCGGTGTTCTCATTATCGAACCAGAACCAAAAGGATTTGACTTTATGCAAAAGTGTGAGACGTAGACCAATTCGTCGTTGTTATTTGGCGGGTAATTGTAGTTAATGATGTCCGAAACAATCCAAAGTTAGAAGCAAAATATAGAATCTTCCAAAGCCCAATATCTCTTTCGATGTCATAGACTTCTAAGAGTCTAAAATGTTACATAATCTTACATATAAAGTTCAAACGATTTATATATTCTTTGATAGTTTATGTCTGAAATGTGAACCTCAAATCCAAATTGACTAAACTCTAAGGATAAAATGTTATTAACATAATAATCTCAACTAAAACGTAGAAAATGAAAAGCAAATCTTCAAAGTGGAAAACCCTAGAAACGCTGTTTGCTACGTTCTAGACACTTCGAATAATGCGTTTCAAAATGATTTACTTAAATTATTCATCTTTACCATTTTTTCTCGAAAAAAAGAAAAAAGAGTTCTTTTTCTAGGGACTTCTTTTGCCTAATTCATTAAAATCTAGGTTCTCCTAGTGTCTGCTGCTGCAGCTGTTTCCCAAATCTCAACGAGTACATTGACTTCTCAGCTTCACTATACTCAATCTTTGTAGCTTAGCTTCTCTAATCCAGCCATGGCGAAGTTCGGTGAAGGTGATAAGCGATGGATTGTGGAGGACAGACCCGACGGCACCAACGTCCATAACTGGCACTGGGCTGAAACCAATTGCCTCGAATGGTCTCGCAACTTTTTCACCAAGCAACTCTCCGGTGTTGTAATTCTCGCTGGCGAGGGAAATTTATTCATCAAGGTCAATAAGATCGAGAAGGTTGAAGGCGAGGCTTATGTGAATGTACGGAAGGGGAAAATCATTCCTGGATACGAGCTTAATGTATCTTTATCTTGGGAAGGTGAGGCGAAAGATTCCGAAGGAAAGACGCTATTGAAGGCGGATGGATTGGTGGATATGCCGTATATCTCCGATGAGAATGCCGATGAAGATCCGGAGATTAAGTTTTCAGTGAAGGACGAAGGGCCGGTTGGGAAAACCTTGAAGGAGGCGATGGTGTCTAAAGGGAAATCGATTATCTTGGAGAAGGTTAGGGCTTATGTGGAGTCTATGGCGAAAGGGGGTCCATGTAAGGAAGAGTTGGAGACGAAAAAGGTAGCGCCGAAATCGGCATCGGCTGCAGCAGCATCTACAGTGGCGGTTGAAAAGCCAGTTGCTTCTGCGACGGAGACTAAGGTAGTGAAGGAGAAAAAGAAGGCGAAGAGTAAGGAAGGTTTCAAGACAATTACTATGACTGAGAAGTTTAATTGCAGAGCTAAGGATTTGTTTGAGATTTTAATGGACGAGAATCGTTGGAAAGGTTTCACACAGAGCAATGCTAAGATTAGTAAAGATGTGAATGGTGCAATTAGTGTCTTTGATGGGTCTGTTACTGGAATGAATCTAGAGCTAGAAGAAGGCAAATTGATTGTCCAGAAGTGGAGATTTGGCAGCTGGCCTGATGGTCTAGATTCAACGGTTAGATTTGTTTTCTTTGTGATGGCTACGCATAATATTCGTTTTGAGTGTGGTTCATGTATTGACCTTTTTGCTGACAATTCAGGTGAAGATCGTTTTCGAGGAGCCTGAACCAGGAGTCACCATTGTCAATCTGACTCACACTGACGTTCCTGAGGAGGACAGGTTAGTTTTACTTAGAGGATTACTGTTTTCCAGTCTTTCCTTAGAGTGGGTTGCTCTTTGATTTCAAGTCTGCACCTTGTAATTAGTGACCTATTGCTAGAACCTAGTGACTATTTAAGAGAATTGCTACTCTCCGGAACCACCTTTAGCCATTTAGATATCCCAACGACCCACACTATTGTGAATTCTACTATCTATGCTAATCCTTGCCACTGATTAACTTGATGTATCTAGCATTGATGAACTAATTTTGTCTTACCGCTAGTGGCTTGCCCTTGATTCGGAATTAGAACTGAAATTTGGAAAACCCAGACAAGAACGTTTAACTCCTTAAGAGGTTTTTCATTCTTAGAGTGGAGTGAAGTAATATCTGATTTGTATAAGAGGGAATGATTTCTTTTGAATTTGGGGTTGCTCTATTTGTTGGTATATGATGGAATACTCTGACAAGACCATGAGCTTAGTGGTCAGGATCTCAAAAATTTCCCAAATGAAATACAAGTTTGTTTAAACTACCTTCAATGCTGCTCCTTGCCACTAGGTTTTGCTGATAATAGAACTCTTCTTTGTTCTTTATGAACACTAATTAGCTTATTACCAAGTGTCTGAGCCCATTCGAAATATATAGGTTTTCAATGTTTGCCCATATTTTGTCTGATCTCTTCTAGTGTGAAGCAAATATCTTGAAAGAGTTGTGGTTACACTATTTGCATGCTATTTCCTTGGTATATGTTCTGTACTTCTGTGTCTTAGGACGAGTGAGTGATTCTCTGTTGCACTCCATTAATGTTTCTTACTTTGTCTGTTGATTCCATTTATTAATGCAGGTATGGGAACGCGACTGTGGTGGAAAACACAGAGAGAGGATGGAGAGATTTAATATTCCACAGGATCCGTGCAGTTTTTGGATTTGGAATATGATTCATGATTTTGATTATCAAATAGACAAAACCAGACACTGCTTCAACTATAAGTTGATTATGATTTGAATTCAAACAAAAGGGACAAATAAACAATGCAAAATGTATGAATTTGAAGTTTTTCACTTTTAGTTATGCATTTCCTTTGAAATTACTTAAATCTCTTGTTTTAGGCCAGAGACCGTAAAGTGATCAGCATCATTGATCTTGTTTTTGTTTGATTATTCGAATTGATTATCTCAAAATTTGTTTACCCAAAGAATGTTGGTTTTGGATAACTTCAAGTTTTGTCGTCATCAGATAAGATCAAGATCAGTTAATCTAATATTATGACAACAAAAGATATTTGTGAAACAAATGAGGTGGTAACTAGTAAGTTGTGTGTAGATGGTGCAATGGATCGGCCAGTTGTGATCCAGTATTGATATAAAAAAGAAAAAAACTAGTAAGTTGTGTTACATTGTCAATAAATGAGATTGTTGACTCATGTCATGTGGGAATTGCCATGTGGTGTTGTTGCAGAAAATAAAGAAGATATCATTTTAATTGCAGCTTTTTCATTAGTTATTAGGAATAGGAAACTTCATAACTATTGCGCATGCAACAGCAACATCATATCAATCAATGTATATACATTCAAATTTCATAATGCCATTGATGTGAGGACAAAAACAGAAATGAAGTAGAATAGGGTAATACTTGGTCAGGTTCTTGTCTTATGTTTCATATGTGACGAATTGGGTTCGTTAGCTCTGTCTTTAGTTTATCTACTTTTAGTTAGATGTCGTCTGATACTCTGATCCTTTTTACGTTTTCCATACGTAACTGTATCTCTTGTTTTTTATAGTAAACTTAAGTTTTCAGGAAAAAAATATGAGACAAAAAAAATTATTTTGTGAAACTCAAGATATGAACATCTCATGTTTGGAATCTAAGAATTATAAAAATAACAAAAACACTTTACTTAAAAAGAGGAAATTAAGAATTAACATACATTGAAACTTGCATTTGATTTAAATTATTAAATTTAACAAACCGACTAATTAGTTTTAATTATGATTCGACCAAATTATTAATGTTGTTACATCAGATCCAAGATTGAAATTCCAAAGATTAACGTAGTTTGTAAATTTAAATTCTCTGAAACTTATAAAAACACAATTTCACAGAGTTTTTTTTTTTTGTTTTTAACATCAAATTTCACAGAGTTCTTCTTTTTGTTTTTAACATCAAATTTCACAGAGTTCATGTGGCTCTATAGAGTAGTATTAAACAAAAGTAGTAAATATCGTTATATCCTCTATATAAATCCATCAATTTATATTCTATGATGAAGTAGTAGTTGTCGCAAGTGACCTTTAATCTAGTGGCAGACGGTAAATCCATAAAAAATATACGTATTTGCACAACCAGGGATTGAATTTTACCACCTATATTATATAAAAACTTAGCTAATAGGCCGTCCAGCGGTAACCTAGTGTTAATAGAAAAAAAAAAAGGTAGTCCTTGCCGAACATAACTGCCAAATATGAATTATGCTTTCCTCATTCGTCACTTAAGGTAAAGGTAATTGCTAATTAATTTTGGTCAGAAATAAAATATAAATTCACTAACATTCCAAAAGAGTGGCATTTTCAAACTACAAGGGTCAATACAAACAGAAACACTTCAACTTAACGACGATTCCTAGGCAAATATTGTCACTTTACTTAACCAAACAACTCTATAAAAGAGACTCATTTCAACTTTATTAAACAAAACACAGAAAAACCAAAGAGACAGAGAGTCTCTGAGAAAACTGTCTCTTCACGCGCCAAAAACTCCCACGACTATGGCTTCACGCGTCTCCGCCTTCTCCACCGTTACTTTCGATACTAAAAGCTTTTTCTCCGCCGTGAAACCACGAAAAACCTCAACTTTCGTCTATGTCTTCGTTATAACTTTCGTTGCTTTCACTTTATTCTTTGCCTTTAGTCCTTCTCCGATTACAGTCGCTCCTTCCATTTCTTCGTATATTCTTCCTACTAATGTTACTGTCTCCAATCTCGAGTCCAATTCCACCACATTGCTAGCATCGGCGATGGAAATTCTCTCGCCGGTTACTAAAAACTTAACCGTTGAGGATGCCATCACAAATGGGACAACTACAAACCTACTTACTGAAAACAACACTTTCCAGTCTCAGACCGATCATGCAAAGGAAAATATGTCATTTCCGGACAATAGGACCGATGATACTGATCGAAATTTGGACAAACATCGAGCCGTCAAAGCACCTTTGTCAAAGGATCTAATCGTCAATTCCACAGCTTTTCTGAAGCGAAAACAGAGTAGGAGAAATTCGGCACTGAGACGAGAAATCGAGTCTCTGAAGAATTGCGAGCTTTTCGAGGGAGAATGGATCAAAGATGATTCGTATCCACTATACAAACCTGGTTCGTGTAATCTGATCGATGAACAGTTTAACTGTATTCTCAATGGAAGACCTGACTTTGATTTTCAGAAATTAAAGTGGAAACCAAAGAAATGCAATTTACCAAGGTAAACAAGAACACTTCGTTTTTTTTTCTCTCTGCTGAGTGAAATAATCCAGTGATAGATGTTTGTGTGAATAGATTAAATGGAGGTAAATTGCTGGAGATGATTCGAGGAAGAAGGTTAGTGTTTGTTGGAGATTCGTTAAACAGAAACATGTGGGAATCTTTGGTTTGTATTCTTAAAGGATCAGTGAAAGATGAGAGTCAAGTCTTTGAAGCTCATGGAAGACATCATTTTCGTTGGGAGGCTGAGTACTCTTTCGTCTTCAAAGATGTTTCTGTAAGCAATCAAAAATCGATTTTTTCATAACCTGTTGGTTTCCTTGGATTTTCATCTGAATGATTTATGGTCCATAGGGTTATAATTGCACTGTGGAATTCTATGCAACGCCTTTCCTGGTTCAAGAATGGGAATATACAGACAAGAACGGGACAAAGAAGGAGACTTTGCGGTTAGATTTGGTCGGAAAGTCATCGGAGCAGTACAAAGGAGCTGATATTCTTGTATTCAATACTGGACACTGGTGGACTCATGAGAAAACTTCCAAAGGGTACACATTTTTTCCAACAAGACTGATCCATGAATTGGGGATTTTGTCTTATTGTGTTTTGGTATTTGGATGCTTTCATTAGGGAGGATTATTACCAAGAAGGAAGCATTGTTTACCCAAAACTCGACGTAGATGAGGCTTTTCGAAAAGCATTGACTACTTGGGGTC
Source organism: Lepidium didymum (assembly GCA_963920545.1). Classification (NCBI taxonomy): domain Eukaryota; kingdom Viridiplantae; phylum Streptophyta; class Magnoliopsida; order Brassicales; family Brassicaceae; genus Lepidium; species Lepidium didymum. The sequence goes on along the minus strand of OY986983.1, from coordinate 4,300,563 downwards.
AATGGGTTGATAAGAATGTGAATCCAAAGAAATCCCTTGTTTTCTTCCGTGGTTATTCCCCGTCACATTTCAGGTAATATCCAGACCTGTGTAGTGGTTTTACCAGTCATAAGAAACGGTTTTGTTGAATAGGTTTGGTTTGATTGCAGCGGTGGTCAATGGAATGCAGGAGGAGCTTGCGATGATGAAACAGAACCGATCAAGAATGAGACGTACCTAACTCCTTACATGTTGAAAATGGTGATACTTGAAAGAGTTCTCAAGGGAATGAAAACGCCGGTTACGTATCTCAACATCACGAGGTTATCAGATTACAGGAAGGATGCTCACCCTTCAATATACCGGAAACAGAAACTATCTGTAGAAGAAAGTAAAACGCCATTGTTGTACCAAGACTGTAGCCACTGGTGCCTCCCCGGAGTGCCTGATTCCTGGAACGAAATTCTCTATGCCGAGTTGCTTGTAAAACTTAACCAGCTTGGCGGCAGAAGACGGCGGAAACCCCTAAAAGATAATAGGAGTTGAATCTGCATCATTTTCGATGGATCATGGGGGAGGTTTGAGATTGTAAATGGTTTTGTTAGTAAAGATATGCTTAACACGAACTGAACTAAGCTGAAAGCCAACCAAAATCTCTGTAATTCCAATGCCTACCACTACATCTGAATTTTTATGACAATTCATTTGGTGAAGAGGATCCGATTGATGACATGGACAGGCAGAGCATAGGCAGGATCAATTGGCTTGACACCAGGATACTCGAGAAGAGAGAGCCCTGCACCAATGTTAGATTATATTGCAACAAAACTATTTGCTTGACTTGTCTTTCACATAACCACCATCCAAGTAAGTCCTTATCAACATAATGGAGATTCCCAGTGATAGCAAGAGCACCCACACAACAGAAAACTGTTGCAACAGAAAGATTCACCATATAATGCTACAATGAAATAAATAAAAAAGTAATCTAGACACATTGAGTGACGATCTCACAGAAAATACTCATAAAGCATGAACATACTCTGTCCTGCATGAGACTCGGCTCCAGGTGTGCACCCAAAACCACCATCCAGGTTTTTGCAGCTCATAACGTAATCAACAGCCTCTCGACATTGATCTTATCAAGACAGTTCAATATCGAAAGACAGCATATTGCAATGTACGAAAACCTACATAAAACAAGCTTACAATGCAAAAATATATTAGTGAAACTCACAACTCTTGAGTGTATAAATAGCTAGGAAGGAATACCTTGTATCTACTTCACCCCACATGCCTCCTGAGAAGGATCCATCTTCATTCTGCAACACAGCAATATCTAATTTTTGAATTTAGAAAAATCACAATTGTATCTACCATAAGCGATTTACCGAGTTTATTTCCCTTCACATTGACAAGAAGTTAAGTGCAGAAAGGATACAACTTGAAACTTTCCCAATATCAAGAAGGCTTAGTTTGTCAAAGAGGGCCTAGATTTGTACGGCACTGAGTGTATATAGAACATGTGGATCATGTCCAGTATTACCGGAAAAGCCACCTGCTCACATAAAAAGAATCATTTGTTTTCAACTAAAAATTCAGCATCTTATAATCGAAAAACGAAAATCAGCAAATGCATTTGGTTAACCAATATTATACTCAATCACACACACACCTGACTCATGCTGGCACGTCATGACCCATGCACAACTTCGTCTTCAGAAACAGAACTGAGCTTCTTGAGTAAGTCCAGTGTGGTTAGTCCCCAGTATACATCATTCATCCTCAGATGATCCATCACAACAGACTCAAAACTCTCTTTTTTCTAGCAAGTTGATATAAAACCGAAAATAAAAGTAGAAAAGGGGAAAATATAAGTTGCAATTATAGTGCGATAAACAATGAGCATGATAAAAATGATTGATAGTCTAGTACTTTTTCTGCCATAAGAATGTAAAGAACATGCTTGTCAGCTACCAGCTTTTCTGCCATCAGATTCAATATTTTGGCACAATCTGAAAAAAAAAAGCAACACAAAAGCTTTAAGTTGGCTCAAATCAATTTGATTTTCCTGAAATGGGTTTAAATCCCTACGTGGTGTCACTATTAACACTCAAATCACCGATCCATGGTTGAAAGTCTAAGGAACTTCACAGTAAACGATCAGTTACAGAGACTCTTATGAGTCATATCATCAAGGTAATCAATTCGACCTTTTGTTTTACATTGTAGGTTATGATCATAGCTAGTTTTTCGAAAAAGGACCAAACTTTAGGGTATTTTTCTGTTAAAATTAATGACAGAATATATATTTTTCGCAATGAAGGTAAAAGAGCACAAAGAAAGAGCATCATTGATAGCAGAAAGAATTTTTAAAAAAAACAATCGAACAAAGACCAGACTAAAATGAATCGAACAAAAGATCCTACAAAGAACAGTTTATGTTCCTTATTTAATCGAACACGGAATAAAAAATGAGAGAAACGTACTAACCCAGAGAAGAGAAGCTGATGTCTGAGAATTCTTTTGGAACTCAATGAAGACGACAGTTGAACATCGATTCGACTAAACCAACCACTGTTTATAACCCGTAATAAACCGGAATTGAACTGATCGGGGTTTTGTGATTTAAACCGGATAAACCGGTTCCGGATCCATCAATTGATAAAAACCCAGAAGATAAGTGTGATAAACCTCTGGCAATTTCTTCTTCACTTTTCTCTGCCAAAAATGGCGACTCTACTTGACTCTTTGACAACCAGAGGCTTCTTTGCCATCCCCTCAATTTCTAGAATTTCTTCTCCTTTAGCTTCTTCATCTTCGTTTCCTTCTTCACCATGTTCTTCTTCTTCGACTATCCCATTCTCTTTTCCTCACTCTGTTCTCTCTTACTCTCACCAACATTCGCATTCCCGCTTCCGTTTCCCTGTTGCAGCAACTTTGGATGGTTCTTCCGTTGAGGAAGAGCTAGATTTGGAAGAATTCGAAGAATTTTCTGAAGATAACTATGCTGACGTTTCCGATGTCGATGACGATGACGATTCCATCGATATCTCCGTTCTTGAAAAGGAAGCGAGAGATATCGTTAGGGACTATGCCACTACTTTGTCTCGTGAACTAAAACTGGGTAATTCTTCCCCTGTTTTACTGTGTGTGTCAGTGTATGTATATTTTTTTTGAGAAAGGATTTGTCAGTGTATGTATTCGTCTAGTGATAATTAAAAACTCCCAATGATTGTGAATGATGATCATAGTTTGATGTTTCTAGAGGATGAGATGATTGAGGGGAAGGAAGCTCGTAGAAAGGGGAAACGGCAAGCCAAAATTGTTAGTGAAGCTCTTTCTGATATTGTTGCTTTTTCAGTGAAGGCTTGTTCTGGGCTTTGTATTTGAGTTTACTAACATGCCACATTTAAGACGGCCTGTAAAACTGTGTTGTCTCAAATACTTCATGTAGAAGCAAATCAAGAATTTTGAGTTTTTCCTGTGTTGGTTTATCGAGGAGTCTTTGGTTATTAACACTACTATAAAATATAATACCAGACTCAGATACCAGAGCATCTTCTCCAAAGAGTTGCGATAGTTGGAAGGCCTAATGTCGGCAAATCAGCATTGTTCAACCGCCTTGTTGGGGTATAGTTGTGTTGACTTCTAAGTTTTCAATTTGATTTTTTTCCTTACCATTCATGATAAGAAAATCAATTTGTCCATACAATGGCATTGCAGGAAAATAGAGCTATTGTAGTAGATGAACCTGGAGTTACTAGGGATCGATTGTATGGTAGATCGTATTGGGGTGATCAAGAATTTGTAGTGGTAGACACAGGAGGAGTTATCACTGTATCAAAGTCACCATCTGGTGTTATGGAGGAGCTAAATGTATCAACCACCATTGGCATGGAAGGCATTCCACTAAGCTCTAGGGAAGCAGCTATTGCAAGGATGCCTACCATGATTGAGAAACAAGCTACAGCGGCTGTGGATGAATCAGCGGTTATTGTTTTTGTTGTCGATGGACAGGTGCTGTGCTTTTTTTTTCTATCCACTTAACTTTTCTATCTTTGGCTTTCTCCCACTTAGGCTTTTATATTCTTCCACTAAACAAAGTCCAGAGATAACAGCTTTCATCTTCAACAAAAAAAATACAAATTTGGTTGCTGTGTTATTTATCTGAGACGTATAGCTAATATACTATGAATGGTGTGAGAGTTGGTTTTAGAAAACATATAATATAGAATTTCATGTTTAGTGGAAGATATTACCAAATATCCAAGAAAGCTGTGACTTTTATCTAGAATATACCTATGATTTAGTGAAGTCCTTTACTGTTCAGCCCAGTTGAGTGTTTCCTGGTTATTATGCCATGTCATTTATATGTAGTAATGATTTTGGTACTCAATACGCAGTCAGGGCCAACAGGTGCTGATGTGGAAATTGCAGACTGGTTGCGGAAGTACTACTCACATAAGCATATCATTCTTGCGGTGAACAAATGTGAATCACCACGTAAAGGACTCATGCAGGCTTCAGAATTTTGGTCTTTAGGGTAAATTGATCTTTATCCTACTTCAGAATCATGTTTGCGCACAAAATGTGGTTTAAGCTAAGAATATGCTGAAAATAGGAGTGATTATAGCTTTTCATTTAGAGTTTCGGCTGTCTACAAAAAATAGAAATTCATGGACATACATTACTGAGTATTTTTGCATCAGATGCTTTAATATTTGTTGCTCTCTTAATGGTTGGTGTTTTTATTCCACAATAGTTATGAGATTTTTCTGGAGGAGCTTGGTAGCTGTTGTTTAGCAGGGATAAAATGCATTACATGCAATGCTAAACATTTTAGTTACTTTGCATCTGTGCATTTATTTGCGTTTTTATTTACAAATTCTGTGGCATTGATTTCATGGTGAATTTTTTAGGTTCACACCTATCCCTATATCTGCATTGTCGGGAACTGGAACAGGAGAGCTGCTTGACCTTGTTTGTTCTGGGCTAAATAAACTCGAGGTTTGTATTGACCTGTTTTTCTTTCAGAGAAACTTGGTGCAGGAATTTGAAATATTGGCAAACAGTTGATTTTGATATCTCTAGAATTGATATGAGCATATTTGGTATCACAGTACACTGTTCCTGAAACTTTTCCAAGGTTTAGCCTATTCTAAACTAATACATCCTTAAATTGCCTCCCCATTTATCAGAGATCTTTAGGCATTTTTGAATATGTTCAATTGGCAACCCTTTTACAAACCAAATATCGAAACCTGTTATAACATCTGTTGTGGCCATATGATTCAATGATTTTTCTAGATCATAGAGAATACCGAAGAGGAGGAAGAAGAAGATTACGTTCCAGCCATTGCAATTATTGGTCGGCCAAATGTTGGCAAAAGTAGCATTTTAAATGCACTTGTTCGTGAGGATAGAACAATTGTTAGCCCTGTTAGTGGCACTACCCGTGATGCTATAGATGCAGAATTTATCGGACCTGACGGGGAGGTTCGTTCAATTTTTCCAGTTGTGAACTTTTGTTTTGCTTAGTTTTTTGCTGATGAAATTCCAACGAAAAGATTTTATCATGTATTAAGCTTGCGTTGAAGTGCCTGGCTTTTCATTATATGCTAACTGGTATCTACATTATGTGCTTTCCATATCAACCCCTACCATATAACTCAATTTGGTTAGGCTATCATCGTGGACTACCATTGTCAAAGTTGATATATTTTGAACTCTAATTATGAGCAAAGATGCATTCGCTGAATACCTGCCCATATAAAGCCTCTAACTAGTTATGAACTGTTTTGCAGAAATTTCGACTTATAGATACAGCTGGGATCAGGAAAAAGTCATCTGTGGCTTCATCAGGCAGCACTACAGAGGCCATGTCAGTGAACCGGGCATTCAGAGCAATTCGTCGGTCTGATGTTGTTGCTCTTGTCATTGAAGCCATGGCATGCATAACAGAACAGGTATCAATAGTAGCTGACACTGATGAATGTTTCTCATTAGTAGTCATATAGCATGGAGTTTTCGTGCAGAATTGAACCATACAGTATAATTATTTTTCTGTCTAGCAACAATATTAGTGACATAGTTTAGAATGTCTCGAGGGATTTTATAACACAAAATTACCTTACTATTGCAACCAAGGACAAATGATAACTTCCTAGCTAATTCGTATGTAATTTATTTTCTCGTTCCTTAGTGGTTATTATACTGGATACACAGGATCTGAAGATTGCAGAAAGAATAGAAAGAGAAGGGAAAGGATGTCTGGTTGTTGTAAACAAATGGGATACAATACCAAACAAAAACCAACAGACTGCGGCGCATTATGAGGAGGATGTTCGGGAGAAGCTCCGGTCCCTCAAATGGGCACCCATTGTTTATTCAACTGCAATAACTGGCCATAGCGTTGACAAGTACATCTTCTTTAAATAATTCAAAAACTATTTCCATCTGTTACACTTTGGTGTCAATTAATCTGTTGGGTTTTATATGAATAAATATGCAGTATCGTGGTTGCTGCTGCAACGGTTCAAAAGGAGAGATCAAGAAGACTTAGCACAGCCATATTGAACCAAGTCATAAGAGAAGCAGTTGCATTTAAATCCCCTCCAAGAACCCGAGGAGGCAAACGAGGCCGCGTTTACTATTGCACTCAGGTAATGGACTCCATTGTTTTCTAGAAAAAAATGAGCTTTTGGGGTGTGTTGTAATCAAAACAGTTTAAAATGCAGGCAGCAATAAGGCCACCGACGTTTGTTTTCTTTGTAAACGACGCAAAGCTGTTTTCGGATACTTACAGAAGATATATGGAGAAGCAGCTACGCACTGATGCAGGCTTTGCTGGGACTCCAATTCGGCTTCTTTGGCGCAGCCGCAAAAGATCTGAAAAAAATGGAGGAGGTACGAGTTTTAAGCATATAGTTGTTTGAAAGTAATGACAATATCTGTTTTAACTTTGGAAAATCCTGCAGGTGGAGGAACAATGAGAATGGCAGGTCTCACACGTGAGAGAAATTTTGCAACCAAAGGGACAAAATAACAGACTATGTAATTCTTGTTGTATTGAATGACATTTACAATCAATATAGATATTCAATCAGTCTCCAATTCATCTTGGCTTTGACATGGACTTGCAGGAATAATAAACAGTACACAATATGGATCTTCCATAAAGTATTACAAGTTTCTTGTTTTGTTCGGCCACAAGTGACAGGGACCAAGTTTAGTTTAACGCAAGCAATAACAGGCAACTTCTCTTGCACTCATAACAAATCTTACTAATCTTCTTGACAATTTATAGAAACAGAGCTACATCAAAATGTGTTTTCTTAATCTCAGTTTGTTAAAAAGAAAACGATTAAGAACAAAAAAAGAGACGACAATGAAGCTCTCTCAGTAAAGCTGCTCTTTCTTTTCATGCCACCATCTCCACCTGGTAAAAAGGAGAAAGACAAAAGACATACCAAGAAAGTTTTGTTAAATAAAAAGATCAAAATCTCAATACAGATCAACTACTGAAATAAATGAGCATGGATTTGGTAAGAGAGAAGGTTTACCAGTAATAGTCCCAACGAGGACGGACTTTGGTCATGCGGTTATCATCAGAAGGATGGTAAGGATGAGCAGCGTGGCGAGTGTTGTGGAAGGCACAGCAACCAGCAGCATAGACAGCGATGAGAAGGACAAGGACGAGAATGTTAACGACTGACAACTTTCTCCAGTCCAGACGAATCTCTTCAAGAACACCAGCCTTACACGCATCACACTCATAGCATAACATATCCACTTCATTTCTCCATCTGTAGCAGTCTTCTCCTCCTCCTATCACTCCGGCTTCATACGTACACGCCGTTGGTGGTTTACAACATCCTGACTACATTGTTTTAAAGCAGATTGGTTCATATCTATGGTTTATAGGACACAACACAATACAAGATATATTAAGTGGATTGTACCTGAACAGAAGTCATGTCTCGTTGGAAATAATCAAGTGTAGTCCAAGTTTGAATCTTAGTACAAGTCTTGGAACTCAAGATACAGCTTCTAATGGAGCTCCAATACTCAGGATCTTTAACTCTCTCTCTCAACCATGGATGATAATCTCCAAGCCTATACTCTTTATAAACCCTTCCGGGAACTTCTACTCCACCTCCTTGGCTTGTCACCACCAAACCAAACAGCGTTAGACCCATTAAAGCTGCTATGAGGAAGATCATGACCACTAAATACACCCAAAGAGCCCATGCCACGTTGAAACAGGCTCCTATGAAACCTGCAAGTGATACTAAGAGTATGATGAATCCCATAACAAGTAACGGCGTCTGCAGGAAGTTCTCGCAAGTTGTGCTGCTTCTTGCCTTCCATAGAGCTGCTCCTATGATTGGAATTGATGCTAGTAAACTTAGGAGGTTCAAGACCCCAATCACTGTGTTGCTGAATCTGTACATACTTAGCTAATGTTACCAACAAGTAATCAGAAACTTAACACTGTCTTCTCTTTATCTCTATCTTTTGTAAGCAGATTCTCTTCTTGCAATGTGAATTTCATCAGCTTTATCTTACAATCTTCTTTTCTTTTTCTTAAGTTATATATTATATTAGTTAACACTACTTTTTGCTTTTGATTCTCTCTTATCAATCAGGAATTTTTTAAGGGAAAAGATTTAGAGTTAATGGATTGATGATTCATCCCCATATTCTTTTGGTCCTTTCTTGATTTGAATCAATTAATCAAATACATTTTAAACATTATTTTTACAAATAAAAGTGTCTTTTTGGACAATTGTGTCTTGTTTATTATTCTATTTTATACGTTTTTGTCGTTTGAGTTTGGTACAATCTACTAATCTAGTTTCATTAGAATAAGTACTAAAATAACACCACATTATGAATAATTTTCTAGCTAATGGTCAAAATAATGCAATCATGGTTTCATGCAATGGATGGTAAGTGGGATAAAATAAAATCCACTTGTACGTTCAATGAAAGATTGGTGTAAGCAAAGAATAATATAGAAATGGACGGGCGATGATTTCGGTATCGATGAATTTTCTTTATTAAGATGCTTTTTACTTGGCCCATTCATTGGAATATTAGGTATTTTAGATATTGATTTTTGATTCCCTCACTTCCCTTTTTATATTAACAAGTAATTCTAAAATCTTGTCTCAACTCATAATATATGCAATTTTGTGTTTTAAAAACATGATTTGCTATACACATGGTTTATTTTGCATACCATGAATAAGCCAAAATATCCAATTGTGGTCCTTTGTGTGGTTCAAATCAAAGACACGCAAATGGAAACAAACAAAACAAGATTCCAACAACTAAGATGTATTCTCCTATGGAAGTATAATCTCTAAATACATCCAAAACTCTCAAATCAGTATTTAAGAAGAACACAGAAGAGGCAGAAGCAGGTTAGGTGTAATCAGTTTGCAGGGTCAAGTCTTGTACACCCAAATCATGGTATACATCATACACATATTGCAGTAGTGGCCTTTCATCTATTCCGCTCTTCACCTAACATCCATACCAAAATTAATAAGTCCAGTCATTTCCATTTCTCATGCGAGTTTGTTTTGACATAAATGAAGACACGAAGTGAGTACCTGAAGTCTGAGTGAGCCAACAGTGTGACCAGGCACAACTTCCCAGAAACGTGCCTGCAAAACCTCCATGACATCTTCTCGAGAAGTAATCTGTACAGGAAAGAGTTGAAGAAAAGAACTGCTTGATCGATTATGGACATACTCTACGAATTCAGGAAACAACATATGGAAAAGAGCAAACCTGTCGCAAGCATTTGCTTAATGCAGAGGGAGGAATATTTGGAGGTGCCATCTGAAGCAATATTCCACCAGTGGCTTTGAAGAGAGGCATAACAAGCATAAACACTGTTACCGATACCAATCCTAAACATAGGACCTCTGCATTTTCAACCCTGGAAAAGCAAAGACACAAGAAGCAAAAGGAAAATGTAAGAGGTCAAGCAACAACTTTTAATCATTGAGCTCCTTCAAATGACGCGAGCATTACCCGAGAGAGAGGAGCCAAGATGCAAGTATCAAACCTGCACTGAAAAGAGCAGCAAAGAAACTTCATGTTGGCTGTATATAAGTTCAATGCAAAAAAATGCACATTTTTCTATCTAGCTCTCTGAGACTCTGTTTGATATAAATAGAGTCAGAGAGATTTAACACCTGCGGATGGAATCTGATATGACGTGCAAGCAAACAGAGTGGTAATTCATATCTTCTGCTTTTCTGTAGACTGCAGCATATTATGAATGTAAGAAAGAAATTTAAGATATAATGTGGTTTTTAGATATACGATGGACAGATTTTTTTAAGAAGCAACGAAACTGTGTTAGCCAGATCAGTTGCTATCATGCTGACTCTCTATTTCAACTAAGCTTCGTACTGATTATATCTTAAAGTTGACAGAGTGGCTAATTTCTACAAATGAAATATACCAAAGGCGCCAAGCTATATTATATAAAGCTGCGTATGTGCATTATTCCATACATGTCTATTGTCTAACAAGAATACATACCAATGTTGACACGGGCATAATTACGGAAGAACCAAACACCTAGTAGGTTCACCAGCAGATTTGTTACAGCTGAGACAATCAAATAGTGCCTACATAAAGAATATATTAATAAATCACGCTAACAAAAAGGAGCAAGAGGGAACAATTAGCGTAAACTTAATAAGTGCTTGAGAGATATCTAGAAAGTCGTAGGCATGCCATTTGTGAAAAGCAACTTACTTGTGTTCTGATTCATCTTGTATGAATGCATGAAGAGCTTCCACAGCTAAGGAGAATGACATGAACATAAGAAACAGCTGTCTACACACATGTCAAATATTAAATATATCAATGTGTTAACCAAAATGATAAACTACAAAAAATGAGAAAATGAAGGCAAAACGAAAACAATGGTCCTCAACTTGTACTGACAAGAATTATTATATTCTATCAGTAACAGATAACAAAAGAGGGCTAACACTGAGCTAAGATCTCAACACTTATTGTCTGCGGCGACATTTAAACCTATATTATAACATGGCACAGAAGTATTTATAGCCTCAAACTATAGCTGGAAAGACATCCAGAACACATTAAGAACATACTTACAGCATTTGTGAAAGCAGATAAAACTTCAAGTCTTTTGTACCTGGAAAAAAAGACAAGAATGCTTAAATTATAACCAATTTAGCATTATGCCATTACAGGCTCAGCAGCAAAAGAGATCATATAGATTAACCAACTGAGCTGATCAATTTATTTATATCTCACCCGTATGAGTAAGCATGATCAGGCTTCTTCCTTGAAGTTGCCATTGCAAATAAAGAAAATGTCAAGAGACCACAACCAAATGTCAGATGAAATGCATCGGAGACCAAACCTGTAAGAGTCCATAGAATGACCAATTAAAAAAAAACATAAAAAGCAGAACAGTTTAGTGAATACGGTAAAATGACCACGGAATAGGGAACTGAACAAACTAATTCTGACGTGTAACAATTCTTGCACTGCGCAAAAAGGCATTCAGAATACTGTGAGCGGTAGAAACAGAACATTGTTTGAAGCTTGTGAAAACCTTTCTAGTGTGACTCAATTGCAACAGAAACGAGTTTTTAAAGCTCCTAACTAAGGCCTTCGTAAAGAATCTACTATCCCTGGGCTTTAGTTCCATAGTCCCCTTTTAACTTGAAGCATAATTTTGCGGCTTTAGCTGTTTTACGTAATTCTAAATTTCTAATCATTATCCATAGTAAGGACGCGTAAAGCTCTCGACTTGGAGTTTTAGTTCTTTAAAGATACTAAGAACTCAACCATCTGCTTAAGAGAAATAAGCCGAAAAGATATCGTACCTACACGCCCAGTGATGAGACCAACGAATAGTTCTGTTGTAGAATACGCCACATTAAGCGCAATCAGCAGAGACAGCCTTTTAATCTGCCGGTTACCACTTCTCAACACCCCAAAAGTCTCCCAAACAATTTGCAAAACAGAAACTTTTCCTATTTCTGCTTCTTTCCCTTCCCCAAAGAAGACATCATTTCCGTCTACAAAGTATGTCTCCGGAGGCATATCGATGCTCGAGACCGTCCTATCGAGAAAAGGCTTAGCCGCCTCCGTGACGATCGGCGTTCGAGGGCCGTGTGATTGCTGAAACGAGCGGGAGTAAGCAAGCCTCCGATCATTTGCAGTGAATCCGACATCGCTGCTCCGATCATTCGGGAGCTCGTTATCAAATCGAGGATTGAAGGAAATGGATCTCTCCATTTTTGGGGGTTTGATCCAGAAATGTAAAATTTCAGTTTAATTCCAATTTAGCCAAAAACTAAACAAGTAATCAACAGTCATAAAAAAAACCATGTAAATACTAGGTAGCTCTCAGGGCATAATTTCTGGACTTAAAAGACCAAACCGACCCGAAAAAATAGATTATCCAGGTCTTTGGGTACTCAAAAATTCTCTTGAGTATTCAAATATCTTTTGGGTATACTGATATTTGGATTTAGTTTCGGATCTGAATCTTTAGATATTTGTCAGGTATTTAAGTATTTTTAGGTTATATTTCAAATATTTTGAGTAATTTATGAAAAAATAATCGGATACACGAGTATTTTTCGGGTATATAGATATTTTTTGGGTATTTAGGTCTATACCCAAGTTTGGGTCTTCGAGTAATTTTTAGATATACGAATATTTTTTGTTCTTAAATTTTGGACCCATACCGACTTGGATCCGAATGGATCCAATCCGGAACCGAATCGAAATTATAGTAGGTCTTAAATAGGTATAAAATTCTATTACCCGAAAAGTCCAAACCTGAAAAATCCAAACCTAATAAAACTAAATCTGAAAAAACCGACCCAAAACCTAATCTGAATGTGCAGGGTTAGACGAACCACTTTTTTAAGCCCATATAAAACATTAAAAACCTAAATAATTGAAAAGGTCCAGAAGTGTTAGACTCTACTAAACGAACTTTAGAGTGTATGAATTCTTTTTTCTTTGTTCATCAACAGGTAAACTCTAACACTATTTCAGTTCAAGTTTTTGCAAATCCAACCAAACCTCAAAACTTCAAAAATTCAAAAACTATTTAGGCATCAAATGGCAAATAGTTTTTGAGTAGTTTTTGGTTATAGTTTTGCTTAGAAACTATTTTTAACCCAATCAAGTTTTTGAATTTTTTTAAAATTTCAAAAACTGTTTTTGTTATAATTTAACATTCAAGTTTTTGGATTTTAGATTTTAGATTTTAATTTAACATTCAATTTTCTAATGTATATTTGACAAAAAAAAAATTTTGCCCTCATTTATTTTTTTTCTTCTCTTTTTTCAATCGTTAATTTTTTTTTTCAAGTAATAAATAAAGATATAATGTCATTTCACAAAAAATTTTAATATGTGTGAAGTTCTTAAAACATTAACTAATTGGAAACACTGGGAATATAATTTAGTTCTGTAATTTTTATGTAACATTAAATTTTACAAAAAAAAATATTTTAGATCTACTAAGTACACTATTATAAGATTAAAGTTTTTAATATTGAATAAATATTAGATAAAATAAAAATACATCAAAACCTGTTAATACAAATTACAATAAATTTATGATAAATTACAAAATTTAAGACAAACTACAAAATTCAAAACAAATTACATGAACACACAAATATTATAGATTTGATGTTTAGTTATGAAGTTTTATTGTTTTTAAATTTATATTAACATTAGAAGAAATAAAACGTATAGTGTCATTTATTTTATTTGTTTGTATCAATTTTAATTGATATAACCGCTATTTATATCAATTATAAAAATGACTATGAAAATGGTGACTCAAATAATTATTGTCAATTTAAGCAATTGATACAACTATTTTCATCATATTATACGTGATATCTCGTGCGATTGTGAAAGATACAATAATAATATCATTTGTTACAAATGATGTTATATAATGTGTTATTTGTTAATAAATGATTTTATATAGTGTTATTTATTTAAATGATATAATATTACTGATACTATGTATATGTTTTTTTTAGTTTAGTGTTAGAAATTATAGTATAAATTACTTATTGTTTTAAGGTTTTATTTGAAAATTATTATTAAAATTCACTCTCTTCATTTGGAGATTCCATATTAGAGATCCTTGTCTTTGTTTCATGCTCTTCACTTGGAAATTGTAAAACTCTTAACAAAACTAGGAGAAGTCATTTCAGCAAGTTCAGTCTTTTTAACTTTTTTTTTTATTAATATAGTATCGTTCCACTTTTATTGTTGTATTTAAGTACAATGTTTAACAAACAATAATGTACATATATAACTAACCACTTCAAATTAATAAAATTTTATAGTTATGTTAATACAGAAACTAGCAATAACTATACTATTAAACAAAATTTATTCATCATACACCTAAGTTATTTTAGATCCTAATTAGGTATTTACCTATATGTCTCGATATTCTCTACTTCGACTCTCCTTTTCTTAGTCTCTTGAATCTCTTTGTATATTCGGACAACATTAATTCTCAAGAATTCCAATTCCTTTTCTTGTTTTCGTCGAACCATCCGGAATTGTACAGTAAATTGTGTTATGTGTTCTTTTCCATGATTTATGTATTCATTCTAATGGGTGAACTAGTCGATCTCTTATAGAGATTTTTGACGCATTTTTGCTAGATCAGACTAATGGGCGAATTTGATAATGGATCTCGAGTTTGTTCGGGTCCAACAATAATAGGATCTCCCGCTTTGTAATCCAAGGATAAAGTCGAAGATTATAAAGCAGATTTTTATACCTTCTTCGATTTTGTAGATTTTCCATTTTTTATATACTTAATACGATTGGACTTTCGGAAGTGCAACAGCCGATGGATCAAGGGTTGTCTATGTTTCCCGCCTAGCTTTAAAGGTAGTTAGGTAAGCAATTTTCTCCTCAGTATTTTTTTCGTCATGTCATTGTCGTTTTACCATCTTATCACATCTTAACTGTTGCAAAGCTTGCCTGAGGTAGTGACTCAACACGCCTTATATCTTTCTTTCTTCCCTATCTTTGTCAGCATTACTATTTTCGTTTTATCTATCTCTCTCCCAAGAATTTTTTTTGTTATTGTCTTATCATTACATCGCACGTTTTGGTTTGAGATATCTTCAAATTTGTCTTTTAGTACTTTTCGGTACTTATCTCTGTCAGGGGATTCTTCGAAGTTGTTGTGGTCCAAGCTTGATGACGTCACGAGGCGTTTTCGAATTCCACCAGGCATTGAAATGTGAGGTGATCCTCCTAGTTCCCCTGGGAACTATGTTTGTTCGTACACTTTCTACTTTGACCGTTGTGGGCTTTCATTTCTGATCTCGATGCTCCTCATTACATGGTCAATTATTTCTTGTGTTGTTGTCTCTATAGCGGGCTCATCTAGTTTCTTGACAAGGTCGAACGCACATACCAGTTCTCCGAGGATTGATCTTCATTGAGAGATTTATATTCTGACGATCCTTCAATATACTAGAATAGAGACAAGGATGCAGCTCATTCTAACAATCTGGTTGTACTAGGCTATAATAACCCTCGATTGTGCAGCAACCATGGAAGGATAAGTCTTTTTTAAGCGAACTCGAATCAAGTTTGACCATTCTTGGGAGAAGATGCATTCATGTGGATATGATCCTCCTCCTTCTAGGGGCGTCTATGTTACCATAGAGTCTGACTTGTTGGATGTCTTGCGTCGTCTCATCGTCGCAAGCCATTCAAGTACTCTTTATCTCTTTCCTTAGGGAGAAGGGTGTCTTAGGGTGGTGATGTATCATTATGTTTTCACACACGGGTGCTACTTTGCGACGAGGTTCCACCACCTTTCTCACCTAGGGCAAATCATCGTGTGATTAGAGATTTTGTTGAGGTAGCTAAACGAGCAAGAGAGGAAATGAGAGGTTGAGGTGCTTGTGCTGCAAGGCGAGTTGTCTACTACGACTCAAAAAATCCCCTATGTTCAAAAGAAGAATGCATGTCTTGAGAAGGACAAAATAGGGTTTGTTGTGGCCTACGAGGGTGAAGTTAACTGGATTGTGGAAGTCGCTCGTGCGGCGATTTACATAACGGTATTAGAGGGCATTGGAGAAAGTGTAAGCTATGTATGATAAAAAAAGGTGAGCAAGTTTAAGTACGACAACCATCTAGGCGCTTGTGAAGCTCATGTTGAAATGTTGAACCACTTTTTTTGTTAGAGGGGTCAACTTATATGAAGAAGAGAATAAGTGAGTTGACGAAAAGTTGTAACTAGATATTGTTACCCACCAGAGCCCTAATTTTGATGTTACTCACATGGAGACCCTTGATTTATTGGTGATTGCTGCATGCTCTATCCCAGCAGGGTCTGACATGGGCTCTACTTCCTGATCTTTTGGGAGGAATGAACATATCGCTTGGTAGTTTTAGGATCTATGATTCACTGATATTTTTTAGACTCGATGAAATTTTATGGATGCTTTGATATTTTTCCGAGAATAGTTTTAAACCATACTTTGGCTTATTAGAAATAGATTAAGGAGATCTCGTTCTTTTTGTATTTATTATTTTATTGCAATGGTTTTTGGTTTTTATATATGCCAAATAGTTGGATACAGAGTAGATCCGTCTTTGGTCGACTAAGGATGGCCATTATTCTTTTGGATTTATGGCTAAGTGGGCGGCATATTGGTTTGGTGGATTTTTTTGGGGAAATACCTTAGTAATGAAATAACTTTTTATTTTTGCGAGAATGACATGTCGTATATGTTGATTATTTTTGACAGTTCAGATCATTGACAAAGTACCTAGTGGCTTATATTGTTGGCTTTTCGGGGTGAATCCTTAGTTGTCTAGCTCCAACGATCACTATTAGGGGTGTGTCGACCTCTTTTGGCGAACTCCTTTCTAATTTTCCATTATTTCCCTAATCCTCCACAACTCTTTCCTTCACTTTTGAGACATTTTACTGTGCAACACTCTTCTGAGGAATGTCCACTTGTTTGGTGGTCGTCGTAGAACTTGTTACAGTTTATTCGTCATCTCAACGTAGGGACTCCTTGCCTCTTTTCTTATGGTGTGCATGTGTTTGCCCTGGCTCCCTTCTCCTCACTTTGTCTTGAGCTTCCTTTTCACTTTTTCAGGGTGGATAGAGGACTAACCATGATATTAGTTGTAGATTGTGAGTTCAGCCAAAGTTCAGTGTCAAAGATTAGGACTGCCATTTCGTCGTTCATATACATGCTATTTGCTTTCATAGCCTTGTATCAATCAATGTACTATTACATATGTTCGAACTGGAGGAGTTCGGGTACTGCTTGAGAAAAAACTCTGCCAATTCTTTAAAGTTGTCTACTATTTTGGGTTTAAGTGTGCAAAACCAATCTAATGTTGTGCCTTGGAGGTAAACTGCGAAGAAACAACATGGTGTCATGTTCTTCTGGTTTGAAGTATGTTGGGTCTATTACTATCTAGAAAAATTTGAGGAAATATGGGAGGGTTTTTTTCGCAGTAGTACAAGAGGAACTTATGTTTCATGACTAGGCGAAATTGAGTGCTCGCAATGCGGTGGGTAAAGAAAGTGTGTTATGTTTGTTTTGCTCCAGCACTTGTTGCTCGATGGAGTTTGGACTTCATCTCTTAGCATTCTACTTGTGTATTTCGTACCATCAATCATAGCTCACCTATCTCATCTAGTCTATTTCCTAGGGACATGTACATCCGAGGTTCGTGTATTTAAAGCTCACAAAAGTTCCTTATTTATTTTCCTTATTTAGGCAAGTTGGCCTCAGAGTTTTTGGTAATGTCTTTTGATCCGCTCTCATAAATCTTGGTTATGTGGCAAGGATTGTTTTTTCTGGAGCTATTAGAATTAAAGGGTGATCAAAGGTTATTCGCTTTTGCATGCGGCTCAACTCTAAGAACGTTTTATACTAGTGCTTTCTTGTTTCTTTATGCCATCTCTCTTGTGAACTACTTAGTTTGATCGAGAAAGCTTTTGGCTCCATGATGGTTGCATAATGGTTGATGTGAAAACTAACAATAAACAAAAGTTAGTGAAAATATAAAAATATTCGCTATCGAGCTAAGTTATTCTTGACTTTAGCTAGTTTTCTAGTTATAGTGCCCAATATTATCGTGTTCGATAATTCTTTTCTTTGCCTCTTCGTGCCCTTTTTATACTCAGACAACATTAGCTTCCAAAAATTTATACCCATTTAAAAATAAAACATATATCGGTTCGAGTTTATATCAGGTATGTTTAGATATGTATCGCGTACGTTCGGGTCTAGGTCGGTTTAGATTTGCTCAGGTCTAAATTAGTCCGGGTCCAGATCAATTCAGTTCAGGCTTTAGGGTTTCGTTTTAGACCTATTAGGTACTTTTCACAATTTCAAGAACAACATGATACCCATTATGTTAGATCAATTCCAGTTCGAGTTTATGGTACTTGGTATTTTTGGACAAGCTTTTGTTAGATCGGATTTTCAGGTGAATTCGATAATGGACTCGAAATCTGCTCGAGCCCATCTAGAACACATTAACCCTAGTTTTTCCCTTTCCACAGTTGAAGTGTTTCTAACAACCCCTCCGCATTACTAAGCCATTCAACCAACTATCCCCACATAACTAAGTATACGGTGGGGGAGTTTCCAAATCCATTCTTCGACATCGATGTGTATTTTTCCTTTCCTTTACTTAATCTGGATATTTGATCTGAGCCTAAAGGTTTGATATGGGACTTTGATCTAAGCCCAAGGGTTTGCCCTAGATCTAGGTTGGTTCAGGTCCGCTTGAACAAGATCTATTCGGGTCAATAAGACTCATCAAATATTTCTTTGAGTTTCGAGCAATACATGATATCCATTATTTTGGGTTAATTTCGGTTAAAATTTTTGGTTTAGGGTATTTTACCTAAGTCCCATGTAGGATTCTCAGGCACGCTTTTGTTGGGCCAGACTTTTGGGTGAAATCGATAATGAGCTTCGAGTTTTCTCATGCCCAGCTGAGACACACTTACTGGGTTTTACTAGCCTATCTGCGATCGAAGCGTTACTAACCACCCCTCTGCATTACTCAGTCATTCAACCAACCATCCCCACATGACTAAGTATATAGAGGGAGTATTCAGATCAATAATTGGGCATCAAATTTTCGGCTTGATCTGCGACTATGGATACCAATTAAAATTTGATTAGGTTTCGGTTCGGTTCCGGTTCCGAAAAGGTTGAACTAAATTAGACCCAAAATAATATTGGTTTGGTTCATAATGGTTATTTGGTTCCAAAAATAACCAAATAATTGAATAAATATGATTACTTGTAACAAAATGTAATCAAAATATTTTTAGTACAAACTAGTTTCAGATTTTATCTAGTTCTATTTGGTTTTTGAAAACGAACCAAAGAACCGAACAACTAGGTTTTTAGGAACCGAAACTGAACCAAACCAAAAAATCGGTTTGGTATTTTAGTTCCGATTTTTATATCGAGTTCTGATCACAACCCAAGTTTTTTTTTTGTCAACACTGGACCACAAATGGCAGGTCCATTAGCCAAGTTCCTACATAATGTAGGCGTTGGGACTCGATCTGTGATTGTGCAAGTGTGCATGTCTTAGTGGACTTACCGCATGCCACTAAAATAAATGTCACTTGCAAGTGTTTTATTTATTTTAATTTACCAATAAATTAATAATTTATATACATTAATAAAATTATAATTATTCATGTTATTAATTTATAGAGATTGGACTTTTATAATTATATATATATATATATATATGTATTAATTAATAATTTAATAGATGCATTAATATGTTAATTATATCAACTAATACGAAAAAGTTTGAACAAGCAATTACCAGTTATTATAGTCTGCTACATTTAAATATCTCTTTAAAATCTCTGAAATGAACATCTCCTGAAGCATAAACCTGAGCAAATAAGAATTAATTAGTGAGTCTTTACTTCACGTAGATGTCACATACTTACTTTTAATTCATAAGAATTAATACCTTCTTGTGTCTGATAGTATTTCAGTGGCTCCGAAAATGTCACATAGTCCTTGTCTAAGACTTGCAAGCCTTGTGCTTATGTAATTACTTTGCTTTGTATTCTTATTTCATTTGTTGGTTGTTATTTCCATTTAGAGCTTTAGTTTCATTTGTCTATTTTCCGTCTTAATCGTTAGTTGTTCTTTTATAATAAGCTTCTTGCTTATCTTTTCTTTGCTTCGAAACATTCATAAGCCGTGGGTAACATAAGTGAGGAATCTGTTTTCCATTCACTCTTTTTTTTTCTTGATTTGTATACTTGTCTTATGACAATTTTCATCGTTGGTTGTTCTATATATCCAGTGTTTTGCTAACACTGTTTTTGTTTCGATTGTTGGTTGTTCTTTTATCTTATTGGTTGTTTTTCCAACAAGTAAAATCTGACCATATTGCCTTTGTCTTGAAACGTTCTAAACGTATATTTATCGTAATACGTTCTAAGCCGTGGGTAATAGGTTGAAATCAGACCCATATTGTCTTCTGTCTTGGGATATGTCAAACTCGTTGGTATTTAAATCTGTCCCATGTTCTTTGTCTAGGAATTCTAATCATTTTGATCTTTTCAATCATTGGTTGTTCTTTTATATTAGTGACGGTTTGTTCGTTCTAAGCCGTGGGTAATTGAGTTGAAATCAGACCCATATTGTCTTTTGTATAGATTTAGCATTGTCTTTCTCCATAGATTTTACTAAGCCGTGGGTACCAAAGTTGGGATCGTGTCTTGCACGTTTCTAAGCCGTGGGTAGGAAACCTGTTTTCATATCCGTCTTTTCTGGATGATTTTCTTATATCATATCGTTAATTATGTCTCTTAAGGAATATGTTTTGTTTCAGACCTTTACTTAGCCGTGGGTACTCAAAGTTGTGGGTTTATATTTTCATCCCATAACATCTTCAAGTATGCATGCACTACCAACCAATCCATCAGTTTTCAATTCAGTCTTTGTCTTAAGACTTTCTTATTTGTCCCTCAAAATGATTTAAGCCGTGGGTAGTAAGAGAAACCAATATGTTTTCAATTCATAGTCTCTGTCTATAAGACTTTCTTATTCCTCCCTCAAAAGAACTGAAAACATATTGATTCAAGCCGTGGGTAGTAAAAGAGACCAATCTGTTTTCAATTCATAGTCTTTGTCGTTAAGACTTTCTTATCCATCCATCAAAAGAACTGAAAACAGATTGGTTTAAGCCGTGGGTACCAAAATTAAAGAATCGGTTCTCATTTCAGAGATCCAGCTATAGTCTTTCCAAAAGGATCTTTAAGCTGTGGGTTTATCTTCTCATTCTGTAACATCCTTAAGCATGCATGCACTACCTCATTTCACAGGTCCATGGACGCCGCAACGGGACAATGTCCCCAAAAAAAGATATGACAAAACACTATTTGTTAAGTGTTTGTCTGTAATCTCTTTTGGGTTTGAAAGAAAAACCAAAACAATTAAAATGTGAATCGGTAGAACATTAGAAAGTGCCTAGAAAATCTTTTAGGTTTGAAAAAAGCAAAGATCAAAAAGAGTTTTGAAATCTTAAAAAGACGATTTTTTGTCGTTGTTGGATCAAGAAATGAAAACAAAACAGAAACTAAAAACAAGTAAAACACACTAATCTTGATTTAAAATCTCAAGACATCACTGACGCGATAATTGCTTATAGAAAGAACAAACAATTACCTGAAGAGATCGGATGTGTTTGATCTTGTGCGATTTCATCCTCACTATTACTGCAGTATATTATGAATGTAAGAAAGAAATTCAAGATACTGCAGCATATTAAATACGTATACAATGGACAGATAATTTCAAAGCAATGAATTGTGTTAGCCAGATCAGTTACTATTGCTGAGTCTATATTTCAACTAATCTTCATTCTGATTATATCTTAACCAAAAAACTCAAACTGGTTAAAGCTAAAGTTGACAGGGTTGGCTAATTTCTAAAAATGATCCAACAACAACAAGCTTGGGGAAAAATACAAAAACAATCTTTGTTAATCTTCTGAACCATCAAGAAAAGAATTGCGAACGGTCACGCCTAAATAAGCTTCAAATCGAAAATCATAAAAGAAAGTGAAACATGAAAAACAATTTGAATGCGAAATTGAGAATCCCCAAACTAAAACTCACCGAGAACGTGGAACAAGAGTCTTCAAGAGAGCGTGGTTCTGCCGTCCGCAGTGTTTTGAATGCCTTTTTTGATGATGATGATGATGAGGCGTGTGTTAAAGAAAAGAGAGTAGAGAGTTAAAAAGTGCCTACCAAATCTATTAGGGTTTAAGAAATCAAGTTCAAAAAATACGAATTTCGTCGTTGGATCAAGCAATCAAAATAAAAAGAAACTAAACAAGTAAAAAAAAACAGTAATTTCGATTTAAAATCTCAAGAAATCATTGACGTGGTAATTACTTAAAGAAAGAACAAAAACGTACTTGAAGAGATTTGATCTTGTTCGATTCCATCCTTGATAACCTAAATTTGGGGGAAAAACAAAACAAAGTCTTTGATAATCTCCAGAACCATCATGAAAAGATTGCGATGCGGCTCACGCACAACAAAAATTTCAAATCGAAAACCATAAAGGAAACTGAAACAGGAAAAACGATTTGACAGAGAAATCCCAAACTAGAACTCACCGAGAACGCGAAAATCAGGGGAATAAGAGTCTTCAACAGAGCGTGTTTCTGTTATTCGCAGAATTTTGAATGCCTTTCTTAATGATGATGGAGCGTGTGTGAAACAATGAGAGCGTAGAGAGAAAGATAAAGCGTAACTAACGGTTTAATATAATTTGAAAGGTATCGGACACTTTTTTCAGGCCCATTAAAAATTGGTTGTTTTAGGTGGATGTTTTCTTAATGGACTTTTCCAGCCCATTAAAGTTACGTTATACGAAAATATATCAACTTGAATGTCAGTTACTTCACTTTAGAAAGTTACTTCACTTTAGAAAGCTGCCAGCTGTTTCCATGTTTCCACCATCAACTGACTCGTCGTGGGTCCTTTGAGATTCAGATTTGACGGTTCAAATCTTCTCCTTCATATTATGGCGTTTTTGTTTCTTTTTAAACATTTCGTTTCTCATTATTTCTTCTTCTTCTTCATTTACTCTTCTTTCGCTCTCTGTTTTTTCTCCTCAAACCAGATCACACACACACCCTTCACAGATCTCCGACTAAAGGTAAAACATTTCCAGAATGTTTCTGGATTTTTTGCGTTCGGAGTTCTACATTTCAATGTCGATGATTATTCGTTTCGTTTGATTATATTCCTGGCGTTTTGTAGAGCTATTTTTCGATTTAGATCAAATCTAGATGTTGCCAAGTTACAAGTAGAGGGTTATTTTGACCTTTGAATTTTGTTTGATGAATAGTTCGTCGTGAAATTCATTCATAATCACTGTGATTTGTTTTATAAGTGTGGTAATATTATTGCTTCAATTTACAGGTAATAGAAAATGGCAGATGGTGAAGACATTCAACCTCTTGTCTGTGATAATGGAACAGGAATGGTTAAGGTAATATGGAACACAATAAAATTTTGATTTTACCTTTGTGGATAATAATATCTGATATAAAGATGATGCAATGCAATAAACTTCATATGTTCATTAATCTATTAGGCTGGATTTGCTGGAGACGATGCACCAAGAGCTGTATTCCCGAGCATTGTTGGTCGTCCACGACACACGGGTGTGATGGTTGGTATGGGACAAAAGGATGCTTACGTTGGTGACGAGGCTCAGTCAAAGAGAGGTATTTTGACATTGAAATATCCGATTGAGCATGGCATTGTTAGCAACTGGGATGACATGGAGAAGATTTGGCATCACACTTTCTACAATGAGCTCCGTGTGGCACCTGAAGAGCACCCTATCCTTCTCACTGAGGCTCCTCTCAATCCCAAAGCCAATCGTGAGAAGATGACTCAGATTATGTTTGAAACTTTTAACGCACCTGCTATGTATGTAGCTATCCAAGCTGTTCTTTCCCTCTACGCCAGTGGTCGTACTACTGGTAAGATGATCTTCAACACCATCACTGTTTGTTGCACTGGTCTTTGCATTTTGAGCAAGCTTCAAGTGAACTTTTTTCTGGAGAAATTCCCTTTTCTTGACCTTGGTTTTCATTAGAATCCAACCTTATGATTATTTTGATGTGGATTGATTTGTCTCTTTTATCTCGTGTGTTTCCAGGAATTGTGTTGGACTCTGGAGATGGTGTGAGTCATACTGTTCCAATTTATGAAGGATATGCTCTTCCACATGCCATTCTGCGTCTGGACCTTGCAGGCCGTGACCTCACTGATTACCTCATGAAGATCTTAACCGAGCGTGGTTACTCATTCACTACCTCAGCAGAGCGTGAAATCGTTAGGGACGTGAAAGAAAAACTCGCTTACATAGCTCTTGACTATGAGCAAGAGATGGAGACAGCAAACACGAGCTCATCAGTCGATAAGAGTTACGAGTTGCCTGATGGACAGGTGATCACCATTGGAGGAGAGAGATTTCGCTGCCCAGAGGTTCTGTTCCAGCCGTCTTTGGTTGGAATGGAAGCTGCTGGTATTCACGAGACGACTTACAACTCCATCATGAAGTGTGATGTTGATATCAGGAAAGATCTATATGGAAACATAGTGCTCAGTGGTGGAACCACCACGTTCCCTGGAATTGCTGATAGGATGAGCAAAGAGATCACTGCTTTGGCTCCAAGCAGCATGAAGATTAAAGTTGTTGCTCCACCAGAGAGGAAGTACAGTGTCTGGATCGGAGGCTCCATTCTAGCATCACTCAGTACCTTCCAACAAGTAAACAAACATCATTGTGCTTTTCCTTCTTTATTGAACACTATGATTTCTTTGTTTATGAAGCTGACTATGATACACAATGTTGTTGGTCTGCAGATGTGGATAGCAAAGGCTGAGTATGATGAGTCAGGGCCATCGATAGTCCACAGGAAGTGCTTCTAAGATTAATTCTCAAATCGAAGGAATGAAAGAGTGTTCCATGTTGGTAAAGCCTTTTGTTCATCGACTTGATTATAAGATATTCTTTTGTTTTCTATTATCCTTCACCACATTTATTTCTTCTTGTTCTTCTCTTTTGGTGTTTCTGCTATCAATCGAAACAAAAATTGTTATTTACTTGGTTCACTTTCATCCTCTTCATCTGTTCCCTCTCAAATCTGAAAGGTAACAAATTTGGTAAAAGGACAGAGTTCTTTACTAAAAGCTAATTCTCATAAGAAGAATCAGGTTGCAACTTGCAACCAAAAAGAAATAAAAGCCGAACCACATGATGGAGTGTGAGAAAAATTGTTACCTGCCAGACAAAACAGCACATTTACATCCACATGGTCAACATATGTCACGCTCCACTTCAGTATCATAGTATGAGATACAGTGCAAATAATATAATAACTAGAATGTTATCCAGGCTGGTTGCGTGGGGTTATTTTTTATGTGTTTAAATCATAATATTGTTTTGTTAAAATGGCTGGTAGAAATGGGTTGTTGCAGGTTTAGTCTTAGGATTGATCACATATTTGTTTAATCGTATGACCAGACATGAAAGTTTATGATATTTGAAGGACGTTTTGGTTGGGAATATATTTTGGTGCAAATAAAAAACTCTTAATTTACGGTCTTACTTTTATTTATTGTACTTGTTTGCAATTGTTTTTTTAATAATAGTATTTCATGTTATTTGTTCAAATAATTA
This sequence comes from Lepidium didymum, assembly GCA_963920545.1. Classification (NCBI taxonomy): domain Eukaryota; kingdom Viridiplantae; phylum Streptophyta; class Magnoliopsida; order Brassicales; family Brassicaceae; genus Lepidium; species Lepidium didymum. The sequence continues at coordinate 4,274,764 of OY986983.1, read as the reverse complement.
TATGTATGTTCTTGCGTAAAATTGATTTTGTTGGACAATACTTTTTGGTTTAGGTTGAATAAATGGTAATATTCTGTTTGATTTGTAGTTTATAGAAAAATAGAAAACTGGAATTGAAAATATAATTCACCAAAGTATAGACAACTCAACTCTAAAGAATTAGAAACGCACTTAATTATTTTTATTCAATCCAAGCTCAACTGTCAAGAATCAGTTCTCTCTCAAATAAATAACCATCGACCCTTTACAGAATTACAGTAAAATATTATACGAAGCATCACTAACCTGACTAAAGAGTTTCGGCTTATCAATGGTTGAAAAGGTGATCTCGTGCATCGGTTTGCACATTGTTTTGTAATTAAACATTAGACTATAGAACATAATGAACAACATAATTGAGAGGAGTTCAGTTAAACAAAAAATCTGACCAAGTAGACAATGTTGCATTCACAGCACTATCAACATCTTCAACAATTTTATTACCCTGAGTCATAGCCTCGAAATTTGGAGACGAACAAAAAGTTGGAGGTGCAAGAACCCTTTGACATAAAGAAAGGCCACGATTAAAAAGAAATAACATTGTTGAACCAACAATTAGAGGTTCAAGATTGATCTCCATTTAATAGAAATTTACAATCAATTTGATAGAGCTCCTTACCCCTGGCCACTTTGATGGCTAGAGCTTTAAGCATCTTCCTCCACCGCAGGGTCAGAGACAGAAGAATTCTCTGAAAACTGCAAGAAAGAAGGCCACGAAATAAACTAACACAACAAAGCAAAAACATTCTTACAAAACTTTCAAGATTTGATTACCTGTACACTACGGACTTCGAAGACATGCCTAGTTGTAGGATCCTCCGCCAATTTCGTAGTCATTACCTGTATCCTTTGAAAAAAAATAAAAAATTACGAAACTGCCATTAATGAATAATTCCACGTCAGCATTATGTGACGTAAGATTCATTTCAATTTCGTAGGTTTCTCTCATGTGTCGTAGGATTCATTTCATGTGTCGTAGGATTCATTTACTTTGACGTAGGATTCCCATTTTCCTGTTTCGTAGGATTCCCGATATGTCACAGTAAAATGACCATAACTTTCTCAACACAGCTCCGATCGAAGAACGGTTTGAAGCTACGTATTCTTGAGACCTAGACCTTTCTAACAATACTAAGAATACGATGAATGGATCAGTGACCAAAGAGTTATGGCCCCAAAAACTTAGTCCAATATAAAACCTACGAAACATTACCTTAAAACCTACATGATATCATCTAAACATTTACATAACGTGTTGTAGGTTTTTAGATGATGTTATGTAGGATTTAAGGTTCCTTTGTCGTAGGATTTATTTCATATGTCGTAGGATTCATTTCATGTGTCGTAGGATTCATTTCCTTTAACGTAGGTTTCCCATTTTCCTGTTTCGTAGGATTCCCGACATGTCACAGTAAAATAACAATAACGTTCTCAATACAGCTCCGATCGAGGAACGGTTTGAAGCTACGTATTCTTGTTACCTAGACCTTTCTAACCATACCAAGAACACGACGAATGGATCAGTGACCAAAGATTTATGGCCCCCAAAACTTAGGATTCATTTCTTTTGACGTAGGATTCTCTCATTTCTCGTAGGTTTCTCGGCCTCTTGCATTAAAACGATCATAACTTACTCGATACAACTCCAATAAAGGAACGGTTTGAAGCTACGGATTCTTGAGATCAAGATCTTTCCAACCATACCAAGAACACGACGAATGGATCAGTGACTAAAGAGTTATGGCCCCCAAAACTAAGCTCGTAGGATTCGCTCATTTCTCGTAGGTTTCTCTCATTTTCTCGTAGGATTCATTCCTTTGTCGTAGGATTCTCTCATTTTCTAGTAGGATTCATTCCTTTGTCGTAGGTCCTACGAAACATGAACTTTTCATGTTTCGTAGGACTCCAAGAAACCTACATAACATGTACTTTTCATGTTTCGTAGGTTTCTCGGTCTCTTGCATTAAAACGATCATAACGTTTTCTATACAACTCCAATAAAGGAACGGTTTGAAGCTATGGATTTTTGAGATCAAGATCTTTCCAACCATACCAAGAACACGACGAATGGATCAGTGACTAAAGAGTTATGGCCCCCGAAACTAAGCTCGTAGGATTCTCTCATTTCTCGTAGGTTTCTCTCATTTTCTCGTAGGATTCATTCCTTTGTCGTAGGATTCTCTCATTTTCTCGTAAGATTCATTCCTTTGTTGTAGGTCCTACGAAACATGAACTTTTCATGTTTCGTAGGACTCCAAGAAACCTACATAACATGTACTTTTCATGTTTCGTAGGTTTCTCGGCCTCTTGCATTAAAACGATCATAACGTTTTCTATACAACTCCAATAAAGGAACGGTTTGAAGCTATGGATTCTTGAGATCAAGATCTTTCCAACCATACTAAGAACACAATGAATGGATCAGTGACCAAAGAGTTATGGCCCCCGAAACTAAGCTCATCATAAAACCTACGAAAATTACTTTAAAACCTACATGACATCAACTTGAAACCTACATAACGTGGCGTAGGTTTTAGATGATGTTACGTTGGTTTTAAGGTTCCTTTGTCATAGGTAAGAAGAAGAAGAAAATAGGGAAGAAGTAGAAGAGGGAAGAAGAAGAAGAGGGACGAAGAAGAAGAGGGACGAAGAAGAAGAAGAAGAACAACAACAACAACAAGAGACGAAGAAGAAGAGGAAAGGAGAATGATGAGACGACAACAAAGAATATAAGAGAAGAAGAGGAGAAGAAGAAGAGAAAAACAACGACATAGAGAAGAAGAAGAAGAAAAAATAAAATAAAAATAAGAATGGCATTCTTGTAATAAATGGATCATTGTGGAAAATTATGGACATTTCCACACCTTGTCACTATTCATAGATCAAAAAAAAACTATTCTAGTAATTAAAGGATCATATTAAACTACTACAGTATTTCTCTCTAATAACTATGCCAACTGGTGCTATGATAGTTTCACTCATTGTCCGAATGTCACATTTCTGCAATTCCAATTTCCAACAAAACAGCGATGAGAAGAACAACAGAGGCACGTAACATTTCAACACTAACTCCCAACAGCACACAATTAACCAAAATGTCATAACACAACAAAATGGACACTAAGATAAGATTATTAGAGAGGGTTTAACATTGCTTCTTAAACAAAGACAACTCAAAACAAAAGAGAAAGAACGACAATTGCAATTCCTTCTCAATCGGTCCTCATAACTTATTGTTGTACCAGTACACACCTTTCTTCTCACCTTCCCTGTCTGGTTCTACATAGATACACTCCTTTGCCTCTCTATACATCGCCTTGTACCATGGGGTTCCATCGAACTGGTAATACTCTCCGAGGATTGGCTTTATCGCTTTTGTAGCTTCCATTGCGTTATAATGCGGCATTGTCGAGAACAGATGATGAGCCACATGTGTGTCTGTGATGTTATGGAACACCTTGTTCAAGATTCCATAGTCTCTGTCTACGGTAGCCAAAGCTCCCCTGAGCCAATCCCACTCAGATGAATCGTAGTGAGGCAATGAGGGATGAGTGTGCTGCAAGTAAGTGATCAAGACTAGGAAAAAGTTCACTATCAGAAGAGGTACTCCGTAGAGGCAGATCATCGAGGCCATTCCCTGTGCAGCTGCATAACGGTAAAGACCGTAACAGACAGCGAGAATACCAGCATCCGAGATGTATATCTGGAGGCGTTCACGGTCATTGTAGATAGGAGCGTTCGGGAAGAAATGGCTAGCGAACCCGTCGTATGGTCTGCCTGAGACGTTGAATGCTAAGTACAAGGGCCACCCGAGGACAAACTGAATGGTTAACATGACAACACGTCCAAGAGGGTTGTTGAGGTATTTGCCGTACCATTTGATTGCGAATTTCTGCTTAGGGACAAACACTTCGTCTCTCTCGAGGGATCCCGTGTTGGAATGGTGACGACGATGACTGTATTTCCAGGAAAAGTAAGGAACTAGGAGGAAGGAATGGAAGATAAGACCGACGGTGTCATCTAGCCATTGGTAGTCACTGAAAGCGTGGTGGCCGCACTCGTGAGCTATGACCCACACACCGGTGAGGACACAGCCTTGACAGGCCCAATAGAGAGGCCACGCCAAGTAAGAAAGTGATTGAGGGAGGAGAGAGAAGTAATTGGTTGCCACATAGTAGAAGCAGGAGGCTATAATGATGTCACTGACAAGGTAGGAGAAAGAGCGAGGGATAGAGCGTTTGAAACATTGCGGTGGGATTGCTTTCTTAAGATCTCCCAGCGTGAAAGGCGGTTTCTCACATGGCACACGCTTTAGGGCTTCGGTTTCTGTCTTCTTGGAGGAAGAAGGAACCGGCATTCTACCACCTGCACCCATGTTTCTGCAGAAAACAAAAGCAAAGGTATCAATAAAATGCATCAGAAGCTGACAAGAAAGAGTATGAAGTATGGAATCTATATATTATTCTTCATACAAAAGATCCAAAGTGAAGATTAGGTTCTGAAAGGGACGTCTACAAATGGCAAGTGCGTTAACAAATAAAAATAAAGAGCAGAAAAATGGCGTTATGAAAATCAACCAAAGAAAGAACCCAAAAAAACGATTGCGTTGAGAAAACGACTACTAATCAAATTTATGATAAGACAACTCATATCTCTTACGTGTGGTTATCATCAATTTCTTCTTATTGAATTCAACTAAAATCACAAATCCTCTTGATGGCCGCAAATTGACAAACAATCAAACAAAAAGCCAAAGGAAACAGTTGATGCCAAGTATAAACCACCAGAATTAATATGAGACTTAGATTTTTAAACATAAAAGCATCTGTCAGGGATCTAAAAATCTGCATGCACCTTTTTTTTGCATCTGAATTTATAAAGGAGAATCAGATCCTGAATGACCTCAAGAATCTGACTTTTACGAATCTGAAACTTTTTGTTTCTACTTAATAAGCAATTTTCATCATCAAATCCCAATAGGAATAGGTCAAATCTAGCGAAGATTAACAATAGGAGCATATTTTACCCAAAAAAAGTAGGCAGAGAATATGATACAGTTTCATGTCGTCAGGTTCAGATCTAAAAACTACGACGTGAGAGTGATTTTCAATTCCACCAACCCATCACAAAATAAAATAAAATAAATAAAGATTGGTCAAAGCACTTCATCTTTGAACAGAAAAATTAACAACGATGCAAAATATCGTTCTGTGGAAAACAGACACTAATCGTTTTGTGAATGAATAAGTCTTTGAGTAATGATGAAGAAGATAAAAACACACAAATTCACAATCAGATTTCTCAACCATTAAATAGAACATAAAGAGAGAGAATCGAGGCAGATCTGAGGTTGAATGTAAGTGATATAAGCAGATCTACGATGAAATATGATGAAATGCAAAATGATTGAGAGGAGAGGAACACAGACCAAAAATTAGATAGAAGTAAGAATCGAAATCGAAAATGAGAAGAAATGGAAAAGGACGAACCTCGGAGCTGGCGTAGGGAAGGAGATGAACGTTAAAAACGAAGAACCCTACGAAGAAGCTCCTCCGCAGAATCTCTTCACTCTCTTTCTCTCTCTGATAATTTCTTCTGGTCAGATGCAAATGGCAGAAGAGAAGGCAGGCCGTATAAATGGACGGTCCGTGGGCGATAGCTAGAGAAATGATTTGTATCTTTCTCTAACTGGGCCCTCTTTTCTTTCGTTTCACCATTTATTTTCCTTTTTTCTATTCTAAAATATCTGAATTTATTTACGGTAAATTATTCCGGAAAGGTGAAAGTATACCGAAAACACTATCTTTTAATTATTTAATCACGTTTTCTTTTAATAAACTGTATATTACTTATTGGTTGATTAGTAGTCAAAACTCAAAAAGTGAATTTTTTCTACTGCTAGACACCAATTGTTTTCTATCTCCCTAATTTCTTTCTTTTGTTTTTTACTAGTAATCTGTAATTAGATTGGTAACATCCCAACAATCTTCCAAAGCCTTAAATTTTATAATACAAAATTGCACGATTTTCTAAAACTGTGAAAAACTTTAAAGTTAAGCATATAATTACTTTATTAAAATTACTTCCCAAAACTTCACTTTCTTTTTCTTTTTAGATTTGATTAATAAAACAAAAAAAAATACGATGTTTGATTACATCAGTCCAAAGAAAATAATTAAATTTCTGGAAGCAAGCTCAAACAAGAAGAACAAATGATTTAACATAAGAAAAGACTAATAAAGAAAAATTATTCGAAAAAATTTATCATAAAAAACATCATAAACCTGTAAATCAAAGCTTCCACATAAAAAATTGAATTAGTAGACGACAAATTTCTCTATAATGGTTATGGTATACTTTATAAACCGAAAAACAAAGCTTCTGCACCGGTAGAATGATCATCTAATATATACCAGAAAAAACAAGATCGATGAATTTTTTTTTAAAAAGACAGAAGTCAACCAAATAAATGCCTAAGCAGGAAGCAACATAAAATTAGACTTTGATTTAAGTCTTAGAGTAGAAACACAGAGTAAAATGATTAAAGACCGGAAAAAACGAATTTGAAAGAGAACCATAGCATATCGAACCGGACTAGATACCATAAAAATTTACTTCCCAAAACTTCTCTATCATATAGTTTTTTTTATAATATTTGATACTGCATATATAACTTAAGATGAAATGAAATTTTTTAATTTTATACGTTTAGAAAATTTTATAATAAAAAAACATTAATATAGATTCAGACGACAAAAAACAAAATTTTTAATATAGATTCCTACGACTAAAACGGTTTTAATTTAGTCTCCGAATTTTTCATGTATTTTATCAGCTATTATATTCGAACTATGTATTTTACTTTGGGTTTAGTATAATTCAGATGAAAAAAAAAAAATTAAAAACCAACTTTTTAAAGTGGTATGTGTGTTGTCTTAAAAATGAGGAAACTGACATTGGTGACTTGTAATAGTAAGTAGTGGTGGCGGGAAAAGGGCTTAAAAGTGGAAAAGGAAGTTTTTAAGCCCAATTTTAGTCATGTGATTGTGAAATAAATAAAGAAATAAAAAACAAAAATATCTACGAAACAACATTGTGGTAGACTGGTGGGTCACGTGGAAGGCCGAACGTGATGTACTTTGAGTAGATTCGTATTGATTTTATGTTATTAATGTATTTATTGTAGTCTTCGCTTTTATTAATTGTTATTATTATATTTGGTAGGCCGTCACAAGCTTTGATTTAATGTATTTCTTTATAGTTTATACCCCTCTTGCATTATTTGAGTTCTCTTCTTTTTCTATGCATTACCGCTTATAACGACACACCTTATTTTCTACATTTTTTATATCATTACCATCAGTGATAGTGGATCCAAAAAAATTATTTATCAGAATCATAATATAATAAAATAATAAATTTTTTTTTAAAAAAAATATAAAACATATTATGTAAATAATAAATACTATATAAAAATATAATCGATAAAAACATCAATATAGTGGTTAGCATGATTCAACTAATGATTCATGCATCAAGGGTTTGATCTCTTTCCACTATTTATAATAGATTAAAAGTAGATTTGAAAATGTAAACTTTAGCTATTGATTGGACTTTATCGATTTAATTGTTGACAAAAAGAATGTATTAAAAATTAAATTATTTTCAAATAAGGGAGTTATTGAATAAAGTAATTGTGTGTTTATGAGAGTATAAAAAAAAAATTTTAAAAGAATTGGTGAGTTGATTAAATGGATGTTTGTGAGTTAATCTTTTTGCTAGTTATTAAAATTTAGTTAATTGTATGAGTGTCAAAATAATAAAACAGTTGAATTTGGTTATAATAAAACATAAATGTTCTATATAATTTTTTTTTCCAAAATTTGAAAAAAAAAGTTTCCAAAATTTAAGGAGTTTCAATTGAACCACTTACTCATAACATAGGTCCGCCTCTGATCACCACCTCACCGGCAATTTTAACTTTTTTTTAGTAAATAAATTCACGAAATTCTATCTTTAACTCATATCATACGAAAATACACAATTCATTAAAATCAAATTCCAACAAAATTACGATAAAAATGTTCCCAGATTTAGATAACTAGCCAGTTTTCATTTCATATATTGTAGACTTACCAAATTGAAAAGTAGCTTCAAGATGTAATCTCTTTATCTTATTTCTCGTTTGTTTAATCAGAGAATAGATTTGTTATGCTTGATGTTTGACTCGTGATTCAATTTTTATAAACTTTTTTTCCAGTTGAGTGGAATATTTACTAACAAAGTATGTTGTTGAAAAAAACATTATTCTTATTTTCCCTATCGTTCTTCAATTTTAAATTTTCAACTATACATTTTATACACATTGTTTTTTATGATAAACAACAAGTAGGGATCTTGTATACTACATGTCTTTTCTTCATGTTACCACTAGGACATAGTTTTGATCATTGTTAATTTTGCACTAATCTGGTTTCATATATTTTTTTTCGTAAAAAAATAAAACTAATAGCAGACAGCTTACTCGATTTAATTGTCCCGGTTTACTTCCGGTTATTAATAGAGACTTAGGTTATTTCTTTTGCTTTGAATATAAGACAATTATGCTTATTTAAGCTAAGGTTAATGAAGTTAAATTTTTTGCTAAGTTAATAAAAACATCATTACGTGGGTTGAAAAAAACATAATTAGTTTGGAATTTTTTTGGGAGAAAAGGAATAAGATTTGAGAGTATAAAAGTTGAAACGTTTGGGAGCGTTAAGCTCGACATCAAGCCGTGAACGCAAAAGCTATAACATTATTACGATTAACCAACTGGATGATTAAATCTTTTACGTGACGGTTTTGTGATTCAAATACAACATAACGGAGAAGACAAGATTCTGAATCAAATAACGTCATACAATCCTATCACTGTTTCTAAGTGTGTCATTCAAGCCTCCCATCACAATTCGAACTTGATTTAACCAAAACTAAACTCTAAACAAACACATATTAGAAAGAAAGAAAGAAAAAACTTACAATGACAATGGAACTAACATTGTATTTTTCATAACCAAAGAAAAGAGAAAGAAAAACGGGGAAGATGATATTAAATATCATGTCACCACAAATGAAGAAACTTGTTTGGCCAGCAAATTCACTAATTTGAACAACTAGGCGACTCCTGACCTGCGTAGCTCTGCTTCACCGTGTGCAAAGTGACATCTATCACCAAATGTACAATTCCCTTTTGAGAATCTTTCACATATTTTCGTCTTGTAGTTGCTCCCTGGATGTGGTTTCCCTTCCGAATTCATGCCGCCACCACCACCACCACCAGGTGGTTTCTTAGCTGCTGAATTTAACCTCCCAATCAGCTCTCTTACCATTGCACTTGCTTCGTTTATCTGCTCAAATGTGCCTTCAAGCTCAATGTTCTTCAGGTTCGGGTCTCTCTCGTGATCTTGGATTGATAGTTTTGCTCCCGTCTGACGACATATCTGCTTTGAACTGACTCCACCTTTTCCAATGATTGCACCGGCTAAAGAAGCATCAACACTAATTTTGGCAGTGGCGGAGGCTCCAAAGCTAGAGACATGGCCAGGCCCAGAGTCTCCTCTCCCTGAGAATCGCCCTCCACCCCCAGATCCTTGCATGTTCCTAGATACTTGAGGCATGGGTGGTCCCATATTTGTCATCTGCGCTACAGCATTGTATCCTCCAGGAACATAATGCAAGAAATGGCAATTCTCTCCAAAAGGGCACCCAGAAGTGCTGCAATAAAAACATAATACATCAGAGAGAGAATTATAATAGCATAAATTAAGCGGTTCAGACACAGAATAAACTACATCTCAATCGAACAATAAGAGCAATGTTCATTTCTATACACAAAAGAGTAGCCTTTAGCTCAGGGAGAATCCAGTTCTCATGACAGAACAACCATATTTTTCCTGCTCTGCCCAACGATGAAGGACATGTACACTAGTAATGCAAGAACCTTACCTGACCATACATGATTATGTTACAAACCAAAAATCACTAATACATATCCAGCAAACAGAAGCACAGAACAACTGTCGCAGCTCAAACAAAGGTCAAGTTTTGGTTGATTTTGTATGTGCTTATCTGTTCGTAGTAGGCATCACATTATTCATATTGAAACTTTTAAATTAACTTGTTTAGCATGGATGGTGCTAAGTACCTGTATATCAACTAACCACTTCATTAGCATACAATATTACTTGTTAATTTCGGGATCGGATTTGCAGATGAATAACAATTTGAACATTAATTCATTAAGTAAGAGGATTATAACCTGAAAAATTTTGTGCATGGCTTCGATTTGCTTCCTAAACCAGTTGAATATGATTCCATCTCTGTTCCAAACATTCAGTTTTTTACTTTAGTTAAGAACTTATCTGAAGTTCAATATATTGCTTTAGAATCCAATATATCATTCATACATTCATCTCTTTTAAGCTTGAGGCCTAGAATCCATAATATTTTGAATGTTTTAATGATTACTAACCAACTGGACACAGAAACCCTTTGACATAGGAAAAGGTTTTTTATCAAGGAAACCCAGTTTTTGGCATGGTTATAAACTGTTACCAGCTTATACTTAAGAAGAGGAATTAGAGTAAAGCAATACTAAAAATTAGCAGACAGTGAAATATACAATCTAGGCCAACAAGCCTTGGAACTAACTTAGTGACACTAAGCAAAAGTTGCATCTATCACTCAACTCAATATATAACAAGCTTTAGATTTACATCATTTAAAAATGCCAGTAGTTATCACAGAAATCTCACTAATTAATCAGATACGTGAGCAAGTAGAAGAAGGAATCACCAGAAAAAAAGCAAGAACAAAATTTGCGTACTCTTATCCGAGACTGAAGATCTCAAATTTTAACCTTTCAAGCATAAGAGCTTAACAAAGTAGTACACGACTAAAACGAATAGTAAAAGCTAAAGAGTATAAGAAGCAAGAAAAAAGGAAGAGTGAAAGAGCTAACCTTGCTTAGACTTCTTAAATCCGCCGCCATTGGAGTTGAATGAGCCAGCTTCAGGCCGTCCTCTTTTACGAGCATCCATGTCTAAGTACAGATCCGATTCGAAAGCAGAAATCCAAACCTCAGAGTATCAAAGAGCGAATGAAGGGCGAACCGGAGAAGAGGAAATTGAAATCGAAATCGAAATCGAAATCGGAATAAGTAAAAAGAAAAAGAATAGAGAGAATAAGCGAAATAAACCTAACCCTAAGGTGGTTGTCGTCGAGGGAAAAAATGAGATTTTTTTTCTTTTCTCAACTCTTTCCGGTTGTTTTTGTAAAATTCTAAACAAAAAACCGGAGTTGCCCAATGCACCATATAAATTCTAAACCGGAATGTCCCTATAATGACAACAACAACAGAATGGACCTGGTTCCGGCCCATAAAATCCGCTTAGAGTCCATTTATAGCCCAAATAGGCCCACAACACACATGCTTCCAATGATCATTTGAAGTTTTGAACTAACAATACGATAAAAAGATAGTGTGGTGAATATTAAAAATACAACCCTGTTTTTTATGTACATAATTTCATTATTCTAGTTGCCTTTAAATATGAATTTCACATTATTAGAAATATTTATTGAAAACCTAAGTTGATTTATTTTGCGTCAATTTTTTTTTTCGCGATTTTGCACCAAAATTATAATCTTATTAATTTAATTTATTTCTAGCAAAATGAAAAAGAGAGAAAAGAAAAAAGAAAAGGAAAAAAGAGAAGGAGGTAAAACGGGTCAAGGAATATATACGGTGGTTCTATCATTCGATTACTATTATTGACAAAGCCTCCCTCGGCCTTTCTCCTCTTTTTTCCTTCTCGACTTGGACGAATACCAATCGCATAATCATTCTCCGATCTTCTTCTTCTTCTCCGTTAATCAACCGATCTTACAATTACTCTGTTTACATGATGAAAATCTCTAGTATATCTCGATCCCATCAATCTTCAAGGCGTTTTTCGTCTCCAGGTTTGATAATATTCAATCTATTTACTATCCTGAGCTACTAGGTCTTCTTTATTTCATCCTTTTTGGGCTCTTTTGTTGTATGATGTCAAGTAGTCCGGAACCTGAACACCTTTCAAATCTCAGGGTCTAACTTCGCATCAACCTGGTGTAGAATCTTATTATCCTAAGCTTGAGATGATATCGATTCAGTAATCAATACGGAAGAAATCAGGAAGAACACTATCGTCTTCAACACATTCCAGATCGATGGAAGGTATCTACCGGTTGCAAAAAGGGAAAAAGGTAAAGTTTTTACTCAAAGTCTCTTATCATTTCCTTTGAATTAGCTCTTTAGGCTGCTATATATGCATCTCAATTTTGGGATATCTAAAAGATTAGCACCTTTGACAGAGTTGTAGCTTTCTTTCCATGAGAAACAGGTTCTTCTCTTTATATGGATATCTAAGTACAAAATTTTTGTTCTGCATGTCAGATTTGATGATCTTATTATGTGTACAACACAAGAGTTTTTGGTATGCATATTTGGGTCAAGGCTGCTTTTATGCATGAATCTTACCCGGAGCCGGAGGAATGTATCATCGCTGCAACACACATAAACTTATGGTATGCATTTACATGGTCAATAAAATAATAGTCGCAGGTTACACACTCTAAACAAATACTGTGCGTACAAGCAAAATCCTACCTTCCAATCCTAACAATTTAATCTTTCATACATTTAGGTGAACAATTTGAAAGAAGACCAGCTAGTTCCATCTACTCAGCAATCTTTAAGCATTTCCATCTTCTTAGCAATCTGTTAAGCATTTCCATCTTCTTAGCAATCTGTTAAGCATTTCTGTGTCAAGAGGGTACAATGGTTCTTTGAATATCCAGATTCCTGGGGTTGATGACACCAGATCCTGAATAAACAGACAGTACACAGACAGCATATCCCCTCATCCCTGTGGCATTGGATGGTCACGCTGATACGGTCGATCTCCATCTGTAGTTAGATGCATAACAAAGAGGGATCAACTCAAGTTGCACCAAAGAAGCACGGAATTAAGCTCGTGAAGAACTCATATCTTATTTTAAGCTATACATGTGTTTACAAGTTAGAAGACTTGATATTTGAAGTTACAAGTTATGCAAGTGTTTGCTAACTATTTGTGTTTCTAGCAGTAAATTTGTAGTGATCCTCGATATCATCATCAGGACACAAGAAATAAAAGTTCGATAAAAGATTATTCTGAGATTGCAAACGGAATGTAGCCTGCTTTTGTTATTATTACCAATGTCGTCATCAGTAGTATCAGCAAGCCTTGCAATGGCAGCGATAAGCGCCTGTTCATGTTCCTGCATCACAAAATTTGTGGTATTATTCTCTGATCACAACATTACACCACTCACAGTACGTATTCATCTCAAACCTTGAGCATTTTCTTCGCCTTATCGAGCTCCCGTGGGTCAGGATGCGTAGAATCGAAAACTCTCTCCACCTTAAACATAACTTTGATGTTAGAACAGCCATTGAGCTTAATGGATACAAAACACGTAAAAACAAAAAATACCTCTTTCACAAGCAAGTCTGTACTGAACAATTCAATATCATCAGACAAAGTTTTGCGACCACCAACACCATTCTGCTGTGTTGGTGGTGGTACGAGTTCTCTTCTCGGTTGATTAATTCTTGGTCCTCTGCCTCTACCACCATGGATTTGGCTTCTTCGGTTGCCACGGAATGATCCACTTCCGTGTCCAATGTTTAAAGCTACCCCACTCTCCTCTCCATCCCACCTTATATCTTCCGGTGGAATCTACAATGATAATATGTCAGCTTCAATCAAGATCATAATCATATAATGACACCGAATTGTTTACTGAACTAGCTGCAACCACATGCCAGGACTGTTAAGATAATCTTATTATCACGCTCACCTCCTTAAGATTGACCCATTCCCACGTTTCATTTGCTGCGTTTATATCATACACCAAAGCATGCCTACCCTGTGAGAATTATAGCAAGTGCGTAAATTGCAAAACAATTGAAGCAAGGTTCAAACGTCAGATGTAACAAAACCAACAAACAAGCACAGACTTCTCTGAGAAGAATATAATGGAAGTCGCAACAAAACATCTCTCTACCAAATTGAGTTCTATAATGGCCAAAAACAATACCTCGTCTGCGTTGTACTGGGTTATAATTGCTTCATAGAAGTGATTATCTTCAGGCCATTTTGTCCACACTTTTCTTCCGATAAGAGCTTCAGCAGATTCATTTGTTGATATGCCACTAGGTGTCACACGATTAGTGAATGACCTATTTCCAGTTGAACCAATTGACGGATACTGCATGCATATCGCAGATTATTGATAAGGAAATACTTAGAACAACACAATGGTTCTAAGCAGAAGAAAGTAGAAAAGGGAAAAACTTGGTGAAAATACAACTAGAACATAACACTTACAGATTGAAATGTTTTTTGTTTCTTCCGGGAAGCTGAAAAAGTGGGACTAGGAACAACATCAAAAGGCTGAATAGTTGCATGTCTAGAAACTTGGCCTTCGCCTCCTTGTCTCCAATCTCTAGTATGGTTCCATGATACAACACCATATATTATATAAATTTAACTTCATGATAACTTAGTGTTTTGTATTTGTTAGTGCAAGCACACAATCTGACCTAATCCTTTGGATAGTGTCATCCTTATTGACCCTGCTCAGAAGCTCACGATGTTCGTCATCAGATACTCTCAATTCTTTACGCAATTCAGTAATCAAGCTTTCTTTTTCCTAAGTTGCGAAAATGGTACAACCAATATAATCCAGAGATTCAGTCATGAGACTAATAGAACGCAGAATAACCTAATCAATGCAAAGGAGGAAAGTACCCAAGAAATTGCATCAGACTGTGCTTTGAAAGCCCTTAAAACAGCGGTATATGCTTCCTGTTCAAGTTGATGAATTTGTGTCTCCATATCGCTATGTAGTTTAAATACAGAGACTTTCCATCCAAATGAAAGCTGCCCCTTCTAAATCTTAACTGTCATGATAGTTACCAGCAATAGTTTAGAAAGCTAAAAAACCCAAATAATTGTTGACTACTTTTGTAGGTTTAAGAGAATGCTACTACAACTTATCAAAATTATTCCACGAGTACCATAATAGGGCTCATAATCCAACTAGAGACGCCTTACCATTCCCAAGATAATGAGACAAATACATAAATCTACCTCTACTGCTACAAAGATGTTTTAGGATAAAGTGTTATTTTTTCCAACTGTAAAGATCCAATCACTACTGTTTCAACGCGTTATACAATGGAAACCTCCAAAGAACCACCGCAAACTGAAAACATTTGTAGGAAGGCTAACTTTATATAGGCTAAATATAAAAATCTCACCCTACGAGAACAGAAAGACTACACCTAAGTAGGAAGGGTAACTTTATATAGGCAAGGAAGCCCCCATTTCATTACAAGGAGATAGCACGTGGTTGGAAGAATTTTATACATGGAATCAGAGGGAAAGTAAAATAGACAATGAGAAGAGAAATTATTGCCAACTACAGAAGAACACTAGACTAGGATTACGTACCCAATAGAATCAAGAGAAACACTTATATTTGTAGAAGTCATACACAATTCTTATTTGGTAGAACTACGTCGAGACCACCACAATGCTAATTTAAATGACAGAAACGCTGCAGTAGTATAAACAAGAATAAAATTTTCCCTAATTCAAGAAATCACGAAAAGTTACAAACTTTTTTCGAAACCCTAAACCTTACCTCCGGCTAAGATTCCCAAAAACCTCTTCTAAAACTTCCGTGCCGAAAACTAGCCGCATAAATGAGAAATTAGGCAGGACCCTAGACGGCTAGATATCTCAATAGGCAGATGAGCCAACAACAGGTTCGTCAATGAACGCCTAAATCACTAATTGCTCGAACAAAATTCAAGAGGGCCTGAAAAATTATACATACCTCTGTTTCCTGAAACTTGAGGAACAACCCAAAGAGGAATTTTCTTCACAGATTTTAGATACGAAACCCTAGAAAACTCGAAGCGAAACTTGACGCGCTAAATCGTAAAAAAAGAAGCAATTTTAGGGTTCAACGTTCGTTAGGATGAAACGAAGAATTAACGAAATTGAAACGAAAAATTGAAAGAACTTGATAAAAAGTAACGAACTTCTCTTTCCCTCTCTCGCGAAAAACAATATTTAAAGGTGAAGGGCACAGAGCAGCGATCGATTTCTCCGGGACTCGGATGGGATGGCGTCGGAATCGCCGTACAGTCGTTATAAAGACAAAAGGAATCGTTTTGACACGAGGACTTAAAGGCCCAGTAAGCAGAGCAACCCCGGCCCATATAAGCCCAATAGGTTCACGTTTTAGCTTTGTTTGATTCACAATGTTGGCAAATAGTAATCAGCATTAGTTATACTCATGATTCATAAACAAGACGAAATATATCAATTATAGATCTTGTTTGTTTTATAGTTTATGGCGCAAAATATATAATTCTGAAGCTAAACAGTATCTCGAGGATAAACATCAAAAAAGTTTTGCATTTGATTTTTATTTGCACAAATCTAAAACTTACTAACAACTACGAAGATAAATTGTGTATGTGATCTAGTTTGGTCACAAAACAGAGAAAGGGTCTACTTGCCTTAAACACATAATTGGCAGAGATTTGTGGTTGATCTTCATGGTCAAATGTTTATATACCTTGAGGGGATTAGACTCCAAAAAATTGTGTAATGTCGATATGATCTTATCAATCAAATTATTGAACAAAAAAAATGAAAATAAGATTACAGTTCAGGATCTCAACAACATTCTTAGCATTCAAATATTTTAAGGAACAACTAAGTTGATAGAGGATGAAAATGAACACAAGATCACAGATGAAAGATAATAACTATTCTTCTTCGTTGAATTGAGCCAGATCAACAAGCCTTAAGTGGAGCCCCACAAAGACAAAGGTTATGAGCGAACACAGCTGGTTCAAAAGTCTGAAGGAGACCACCACGTGGGATTTTACCGCAGAGACGATTGTAACTTACGTTGAAATGTTCGAGACGTAGCTTACTCAACCCTCTTGGAAGCTTCCCGAATATTCGGTTTTGGCTGAGATCCAAAGACAATATGCTTCTAGCGAACTGAACCTTGGACAAATCGAACTGAAACTGGTTTCTAGACAGATCTACTCGTATTGTTGTTTTGTTCCGTCCGAAGAACATCGAACCATCTCCTGTGAAAGCATTTCCTGACAGATCTACTGCATTGAAGTCATATTTTGACAAAGATTCCGGTATTTTTCCTGCAGTGCAAAATGTCATTAAACCGGATTTTAAATATTAATTAACGAAACCTTATTTGACATTTATGACCAAAAGCTTGTTTACCTGAGAGCTTATTGTTTAACAAGTAGAGATTAGGGACATT
This sequence comes from Lepidium didymum, assembly GCA_963920545.1. NCBI lineage: Eukaryota > Viridiplantae > Streptophyta > Magnoliopsida > Brassicales > Brassicaceae > Lepidium > Lepidium didymum. The sequence goes on along the minus strand of OY986983.1, from coordinate 4,257,283 downwards.
GCCAACAAAAGAACCGAAAGATTCCGGTATGGAACCGGTTAGCTTATTATCGTTGATCTGAATGGCTTGAAGCTTCGGCATCTTAGAGAGTGAACTAGGAATTGGACCGGTAAATTGGTTAAAGGAAAGGTCCAAGAACGTGAGGCTCTTGAGCTCACTGAGGTAATCAGGAATCGAACCGGAGAGGCTGTTTTCCTTTAACCGGAGGAGGTCAAGTTTCTTGAGCTTGGTGATGGAACGTGGGATGTTTCCAGTGAGGTGAGTCAGGTAACTCAAATCAAGTGTACGGAGCTCAAGGAGGTCGCCGATCTGAACAGGGATTTGGCCGGAGATATTACCGGAAGAGATGGTGAGAGCAGTGACAAGGTGGTCACTACTACATTCGACGCCGGTCCAGCTGGTACAACAGTCAGTTTTGGGGTTCCAGGAGGAGAGGAGAGGGGGGTTGTTAAGTGATTTCTTGATTTGAAGGAGGGCATTATGGTCATCTAAGGAACAGCTGTAAGAGACAAAGAGAATAGATAAGAAGATAGAGAGATGAAGAAGAAGCTTCATTTTGATCTGTGTGATTTTAACTCTGGACAGAGAACAAGTTATATACAACAGTGTCAGAGACAATTCCATGGAACACAGCTCACTTTACTGATTTTGAACATGTGTTTTTCATTGCGTATACGCTTATATTAGTGGCTACACCAATCACATCACAGTGAATAGACATGAGCATACTGCAATCAATTCATATACAAGATCCATTATACACAGTTACAAATAAACACATAATGGAGTTAACAATGAACTGTAATGGGTGAAAGAAAACCCCTCAAATAGTTGCTGTCTGTTAAGAAAAAGCAATGAATATTAGAGCCCACCACTCTTAATAGCGAAAAGGATTATTTTCTTCGGAAACAATCATATGATACAAGGAGAGGAGATTAAGACATTTACATAAGGACCCTTCCCTTTTGGGGGTTACGAAGGGTTATGTTATGTATGTTTAAGTTACCATGACTCCTTCCATTCTAATCTACCGAGCCCGTCCACAATTGCTCTGCGGAACTCATCATTGTGCAGTATAAAGGCGGAGACGTGTCCACCTGTGACCCATCTCACTTCTGAACCAGGCCATGCCTTTTGAAGCTCCATCACAGTGTTTCGGTATGTATCCATCATCCTATATAAACCATATCATCAGAAATCAGCAGTGTGTCCAAAAGTGTTGAACTTTGGTGGTACTTATGGATTTGATTGTTCTACTTACAGTTGCAGCAACAAAGATAACAGCTTCAGGGTTTTTGGGAATAGGAAAGCGAGTGACATCTGTGAGGGAGAGAACATTTCGCATCCGCTCTCTCACTTCATCAAGAGTCATTGTTATCTTCTGTGCTGCAAGTTCCTCCCTCAGTGCCTCCCAAGCAGTTCCATACTTTAAAATTCCTTCACAGAATGCAACAACCGCAGAGTGTGGAGATAGGAATGGAAATGTAGCAACTGGTGTTGGATGTAGCGACCCAACCATCGAAGCATGTACTCCACCTGATACATTCATCAACCTTTATAAGTTTTCAGTGAAATAGAAAAGCAACTCAATCAATGCATAGAGTTGCAACCATATCGATACCTAGATGGATGCAGTATCTAAATATGGCTCTCCCACCAATAACTCAGTCTAGTCTTATCTAAGGGTGCATATGCGATTAAGAAGCTTTTTGAGGAATTGGAAACTATGCTAATGCTTATTAACAACTTTATAGCGGCTTAGTTTTCTATGGATCTGTGGATAAAACCAAAAACAAGTGCAGGAAACTTATACCAGACCCAATGCAATAGTTCACAAGTTGTTTATAAAAGAAGATAAATATAACTTACCCATACTAAGCCCACAGACACCCATCTTTCCGAAGCCTTCCTCGGTGTCTAGCCAGTGAATAAGACTGCGGGACTCTTCAATTGTTGCCCTCCTAGTAAAAGTAGATCACTAACACAGAGGAGTCTGCAACCACGTTGTAGAAACGTACGCCTTTGTCCATAAAAAGGGCTGCAGTGGCATTATCTATTGTTTGATCAAAAACACGGAAAGAGCTTCAAAAGCGGTCGAAGAAAAATGGTTTGCTCTTAAGCCCATAATCAGAGGGAGAAAAAGCCTCTTTTATTACCTCTATAGAACCATTGTTGCAATGTTTTGTTTTACCAACGGTCCACCCAGACGCAATCGTCGGACGTATATATGATCACCGGTTCCTACATCAATGAAACGCATTATTAAGAAGATATGATATCAATAAATTAAGAGCAACTTTTTAATATCCCATCTAAAGCAAGTAAAAAGCCATAAAGCAAAAGGAATATGTTTATAGATTCCAAGAACAAGCCATCCCACAATAGAGTAGAGGAATATGTTTATAGATTCGCTTTCTAGATATAAATTATACATCTTTTAGCCTCGGGAGGATTCTCCTTCTGGTCACTATGAATAAGATTCCGAATGGAACAAATTTGCATAATAATCCGTGATGGTACCTGCAAGATGAACCACACATGCCATCTTTTGGGGAGGAACGTTTTTAAGGACAAGCCAAGCGACCCTCGCGGTACGAGACTCAGGAGGCAAAGGAGCGGTTAGCTCATCATCGCACGGAGTCTGGAAACTGCCTTCTCTCAAAATAGCGGTCTTTGTCTCCCAGATGGTTTTCCACACAGGACGGACCAAAAGCGGTGGCCAATTCTGGCCTGCGACCTCATGCGGGAAAAGTTGTTTGGCCATCCGCTCGAGCATTTTCAGCTTTTTACCACCCCATCCTCGCGAGAAGAATGGTGGAGTTATCTTCGTGCGGTGCATAAACGCTCCATATACATGGTCAATTACGTAATGAAGCATTCCCAATTTGATTTCCACCATTGTTTAATTAATATCAGAATTTGGACGGATTTGATTATATACCTAGATGATGAATCGAATGTGAATTTGTCAGAAATTGGAATCGAGGGTTTCAGATCTGGTTAGAAAGACGAAAGCAATCATCTATTCCCCTAATTTGCTAATCGAATCGAAGCAAAGGAAATAAAAAATGAAAATTTGACTTTGAAGTCAAGATTGAGGATTTGGATGAAGAGAAACGTGAATGCTCAGAATTGATGGAGAAATCTAAGGAGATAAGCAAAAGAAGCGTGAAGAAACCAGGAAGAGAGAGACACGATACAAAACCAAAAATTAGGGGAACCGGAAACGTGAGAAGAGCGAGATATGCCATGCTGGCAGTATGTGGGGCCCAATGTGTTTGTTCGGTCTTTTTTTTATTAATTTATTTTTCTTTTTGGAGAGAATCGTTTTCCATACGTATTTGACAGTGACAGATTTGAGCCCACCGCCTCGTCGTCTCAATTAGAGTTGGATAAAATACAAAAGTTAGAATATGTTGGGACCTCTATTTTTATTGATTGTCCTGAAATTTACAGCCAAACAAAATTTTCTGAATAAATGGTCCCATTTTGCTTATTTTGGGGTCACACCTTTTTGATACAGACCATAAAAACAACAGAAACTATAACTTGAAAGTTGAAACCTTGGCTTAGAATTGCTATAAGCTATAACTTTAGAAAATGTTGGTATGTTAAAAACGAGGCTTGTGGTATTCACCCTCATATTCTTTCTCTAATAAACCTTGGCTTATTGTTTCGTTTCAAGAACAAATGGCCTAACACAAATAAAAAATTATAAAGCAGAACCAAAAAAAAACACAATAACAAAAAAATACAATAATTCTGTCTCTTTCGCTAGTAAAGTTACGATTTGCCGCAACATCCACCTCTTTTCCCAGTCTCCTGCTCAGTCGGGATGATAATTCTAGTACCTTTCAAGAGACTTGAATTACCATCGGCGTCGTCATCATCAGCCGTTAGTGATTTCTTGCTGATTATACGGTAAATCTCTGTTAAGATTGTCAAAAATGCTGTTTCAACATTTGTAGCTTCGAGAGCTGAGGTTTCCATGAAGAACAAGTTTTCTCTTTGTGCAAACTCTTGTGCATCTTCTGTTGGTACTGCTCTTAAGCTTCCAAGATCACATTTGTTGCCAATTAGCATAATCACTATGTTCTTGTCAGCATGTCCTCTTAATTCTTCCAGCCATTTCGCCATGTGATCGAAGGATTGACGTTTGGTCATGTCATAGACCAACATTGCTCCAACAGCTCCACGGTAGTATGCGCTTGTCACCGCTCGGTATCTGAAACAAAAGGAAGAGTAGAAGGTCGATTCATGTACATATGACTCAGAACCTTGAACAGAGTAATTATCACACATCACAAAATTTATGTCACCTATCAAAGTCAAGACTATAAGCAAATAAGAAACGTAGGTTTCTTAAATGGGTTCTCATGGCCAAACATGACCGAGAAGCAAGTAAGTAGAGTTTCAAATGCAATGCGGAGCAATCCAATTCAGTAAAGTACTGGAATGATAATCTTTCAATGATCCACAAACAACACTCTGATAACTTTCCGTTTTCAATCTCTGACAGACAATCTTCTGAGATTCTATCCACATGCATTGAAACATTGGGAGATAAGAAAACAGAATATTCCAACCTATTCATGTCTATAGTAATGTTGGTTCATATATATATATATGTTGCCTAATTCTGCGACACGCGTTGTGAAAGTTTCCGATAATCACCTAATGAAATGCGTACGTATGTCACTCACTCCTGATGAATGAATTTAAATAATATGTAAAGGAAGTGCATGGAAGATAGCAAAACCTTTCTTGACCAGCCGTATCCCAAATCTGAGCCTTGGCGGTTTTGTTATCGATGACGAGCGTTTTAGTCTGGAACTCGACACCAATGGTGGCTTTAGAATCGACGCTAAACTCATTCCTAGCGAACCGAGCAAGCAGCTGAGTTTTTCCAACCGCTGAATCACCGATCAACACGACTTTGAAGACGTAATCGATCTTTTGGTTATAATCTCCATACAAATTAGACATCGTTCGTCTTCTTCAAAAACCAAAACAAACGGATACAAATAAACACCTAGAATATTGCAGATCACGAATTCGAAAGGCTCCTTTCAAACAGATCAACGCGAAGAGTCCCGGATTCGTATTGCTTGCATAATCAGTCGAATCTACCATGAACCAACAAGAAACTCAAATCACAATGAATGGAAACAGCGATTAAGAATGGTGGTTAGGCATTGATACGCAGACAAGGGAAATTTTGTGAGAGAGAGAGATCAGAATGAAGAATGAGAAAAAGAGAGGAGTAACGGCCGATTCGGGACCTATTAGTCCAGGTATTATTCTCCTGTGGTATCGATCACAATGCTTCACCCTTAACCAAATTCATCTTGTCCGTTTATTCTAATCGTTATCTAATGACCGTTCGATTTCCAAACCGGGTGGTATTCACTCAGAATCCGACTGCTAGGAATGTTTTACTGTGAATAATAAACCAATTTCGGTTCAAATGATTAGAATGTCAAATGTACCGAAATAAAATCTTTACAAAGGCGGCAACACAAGAGGTTGAAACTTTATTGGCGCCATAAGCATTAATCCGATCGCTTCACTGTTGTGTGCTTTCTGGGCGAAGGAGTAAATCGAGAACGTTGAAAATGGAGAATGAAGAAAGGTCTAGTGAGAAAACTCTTTACGAGGTATTTATTCATTCTCGAATTGTGACTCTATTCGATTTCTGTCGGCAATTAGGGTTTATTAGGGTTCTCGTTTTTCTGGTTTTGGGGATTTTTCCAGTTAAGCTTCTCCTTGCCCTCAAGTGTTTTGATTCGTAGTGTTCTTATGTGTCAATCGTGTATTTTCTTATACTCTTAATTTGTATGTGCATTCCGTCTGACGATGTTCTTGGATAGTTTATCGTTGATGTTGGGATTCTAAGAGCCAGAATTTTACGTGTTTATGATTAATAGTTTAAATTTGTACCTACCTATTGCATTTCTTGTCTGAGGATCTGATCAACTGTATGATTAGAAATCAATGAAACGAACTAATCCGTTTGGGTGTAGGTTCTTGGCGTCGAATCAACAGCATCTCCACAAGAGATCAGGAAAGCATACCATAAGTTAGCATTGAGGCTTCATCCTGATAAAAACAAGGATGATGAGGTTACACTCTCACTCTTGAGGAGTTGTTTTTTCCTTTTTGCTCTTACTTTATATGGGTCCAATTCAATTTTACATGGAAACATGAATTCCTGTTTTTCGTACAGGAGGCTAAAGAGAAATTTCAGCAGCTGCAGAAAGTAATATCAATTCTTGGGGATGAAGAGAAAAGAGCAGTCTATGATCAAACTGGCTCAGTTGATGATGCTGTAAGTCTGATTCTTCAATTTTACAATCGTCATAAGTGTACTTTCAGAATTTTACACCTTGCTGGTTATATGTAGTCTGCACATATATAAGTCTCTTGTACTATGTCCAGTTTTTGTTCAAATGAATTGGTGAAAGAGTGTTTTCAACTTCAGTAAAATGTCAACTAGATTTTCTTACAAACTGGTTTTTCCCCATCTTATTAGGATCTTTCGGGAGACGTGGTTGACAACTTGAAGGACTTCTTCAATGCCATGTACAAGAAGGTAAACAAACACCTTTCACACTATATTCCTTTTTGGACTTTGCAAACAACTGTGTGATCTGTTGCCTTCACTTACTGATTCTTGTGACACTTGTGTTATAGGTCACTGAGGAAGATATTGAAGAGTTTGAGGCAAACTACAGGGGTTCTGAATCTGAGAAGAAAGATTTGATTGAGCTGTATAAGAAGTTCAAGGGTAAAATGAGCAGGTAACTTATCAAATCCTTGGTTTGTTTCCATTATTATGAAGTTTCTGCATAGAAATTTATTGGTACTGTATCTCTTTCAGGCTTTTCTGCTCAATGCTTTGCTCTAACCCCAAGCTAGATTCACACCGTTTCAAAGATATTATCGATGAGGCCATTAAGGCAGGTAGGTTTCTCTCTCTCTCTCTCTTACCACAATTCTGTATATAAAATGGCATCCAAGTTCTCTTGAAACCATTGTTTCCTGTGTGCAGGAGAAGTGAAATCAACAAAAGCTTATAAGAAATGGGCACAGGAAATTTCAGAAATTGAACCTCCCACGAATCCCCAGAAGTTGAGACGGAAGTAAGCTTTTCTATGCCTACCATTTTCCAATAATTTTCCTGAAGTTAACTTTATCGTGACCTGTTTCAAATCTCCATACTTGTAGAGCAACAAAGGGTGCAGACAAAGATCTTTACGCTATGATTTCTCAACGAAGAGATGAGAGGAAAGAGAAGTTCGATTCAATGTTCTCTTCACTTGTTTCTAGATATGGCAGCAATGCTGACTCAGAGCCAAACGAAGAAGAATTCGAAGCTGCCCAGAGGAAAGTTGAAAGCCGGAGATCGTCTAAGAAGACAAAAAGAAAGTAAGAAGTAGTTTGTAATCTGTTGGTACTGAAAAACGAATATTTGCGGAAATTGGATCAGATGTTTGTTTCTTAAGGTTTGTGAATCTGCATCGTAATTTCTATTCTCTTCTTTCCAATGTATTGAGTATTAATCACCTTTAACAAGACAGTGTTTTCATAGAAACTGATTAGTATATTCATTTCACCAATGCTCCATTCTTAGTGTCTATACAATATCCAAAGTAGAGGTGTATAATTTTGTTTGATAAATGGCACTTAGCTAAGTAGCCTAATTTGTTTTTACGAAATTTACCTCTAAAGAAACAGAAAATTTCGCAAAGAAACAAAAACTAAAAAGGAAACAAGAATCTAATCATCAGAGAAGAAACCCAAAGTCTTAAGTAAGTAAATAAATTACTACTTGAGAAGAAGAGTTCACATTTATTAGCTTATTTATTTATATGTATATAAAGTAAAGGGCATTATTAAGTACTTTAGCAAGAGTCGTATTCGCATAAAGATGTGTCCTTGAGAATCGTAGTTGGTCTCGAAACAATGGCTTGGGATTTGTTCTTATGGATTCTCTCCTTCTTCGTCAGCTTAGCTCTCGTTGCTTCCGTCTTCTATCAGGTTATTCTTTTTCTCATTTAATGTGAGAATCTTAAATCGAGATCTGTCCTAGGGTTCTTTGCTGTTCTAATCGTGAGTGTCGGAATTGTTGACTATCCAGCTAATGTCTTTGTAACTCTGAGAAATTCAACATAGGTTTTGACGTTTTGGTCGAAGTAATCAAACCCGACACAGAACTTATTAGCAAATTAGGAATAGAATTTTTTTCCATTTATGTTCATTGATTTTGTACTAATCCCACCCAAGACTGAGGAATTTTGGGTCTGGAGAAGTTTCATTCTTCACTCTTTTGCTTCGAACTCAAAGTTGGTTTGTCTGCAAGGCTATTATGATAGCTACTTTTAGGTGAGATGGTATTTCTTCAGTTGAACAATTAGTGTAAAGTTCTTGCTTAATTCCAAGTTATAGTCATTAATTTTGTTAGTTTGATCACGGTAATAGGGAGAAGAAGTCATTGAACGAAATTAGATACTACCAATGGTGTTTACTCACACTAAACTCCTCTGCTAAGTGTTGAGATTCCAAGTTTTTATTGATATTATTTGCAGGTTATCTGTTTAACGGATTTAGAAGCAGATTACTTGAACCCTTTTGAAACAAGTACTCGTATCAACCGATTAGTAGTACCTGAGTTTATCCTTCAAGGGTCACTCTGCATTCTCTTCCTCCTCACATGGCATTGGGTCTTCTTTCTCGTGGCTCTCCCTGTAACATGTTATCACGCAATGTTGTAAGCTTCTATCTCTCCCTCTCACATATTGTTTTGATTCTTGTTTGACATGCGCGGAAACTAAACACTGTTGAAAACCTCCGTCATTGCTTCAGATATAATGAGCGACGATATCTCATTGATGTCACTGAAGTGTTCCGTGGCATTAGCTTTGAGAAGAAGTTGCGGTTTACCAAGCTCGGGTTCTACATCTTTCTCTTCATCATGGTTGTCTTTAGGTAAAAAACTACAACTTTACCTCTCGTTTCAAAAACCTTTCTCTGTTTGATTCTTCTACTATGAATCTGAGTCCTCAAAACATATCTGCAGGCTCACTCTCTCGGCAGTCTATAGCTTCACAGAGGACGATGATCTACTCCATTTGTTTTGATTCATGACTCTGCGTTCTATTTATTCTCTTAGTGTGTTTCAGACTATTGTGACACAAGTTTTAAATCCCTGCTTAGAATTAGGCAATCAGGGATTTAATCATATGATGTAGCTTTATATAATGTTCGATTACCAAATATTCATCACAAATCATTGAAATGAAGAGCTTGCCAGTTTTATGCACAATATAAATGTTCAATCTCATAGTTGAATGAATTCAAGAATGAAGAAGTTTCTGTTTTTGTTATCATTTTTTTTTGGTACCAAGAAGGAAATTGTTATCATTTTTTTGGGTCAACAATTGGATCGACAATGTCCGATCCATAATCTAAAGCCTACCATATAATTATTTTTTTAAGCTACTATAATGCAGCGGGTATGAATCAAATTTTGGTGTCAAGTCATTAGCTGGATCATCCTAACCACCAGACTGAGAACAATTTGGTAAAATCGTTATCATTATAGATAATATAGTAAACCTCTATAAACTAATACTTTGATAAATTAACAAATATTATAAAGTAATAAAAAATCTGATCCCAATTTGAATCAATGTAAGAATCCAATAAAAAAATAAGATAATAATTTTTTTAAAACTAATATAAAAATATAGTCTAGGCATATATATTTAAGAAAAATTAGTAAAATATAACTTTAGTGTTGTTTTTCTTTACTTAAAGTTGAAAACTCATATCTAACCTTTATATTACATAAACAATATGTTATTTTATCAATATGCTTTTAATATTGCGAAAAGTATTAAATATAGTAATTATTTTTTAACCTGTAAATCTTTCTAAATGTTGAAAAATTCATGTTAGTGTAAACAATGAAATTATAATTTATTCAAGGAAAAAATGTAGAAAAAATGGAAATATTAATATAATATGATATATGTAAAATAGCAAAGCACAAAAAAAAAAGTAAAAAATTAGAAAGAGGTTAAACTCTAAAAATATTTTAATTTCAAAACAAAATATGTTTTAAAATTATAGACTGGATATATTATTTTATAAAAAAATTGTGCAAAATTTCTATAAATTAGAAAATATTAGTTTTGTTTTTCATCCATTTTCGTCCTAATAATTTGGTTGATCTGCGATCAGTTTGATTAAACATAATCCAAAATATAATCTATGACTAGTAACATTCAAATCTGCCACATTTGTAGCTTGAAGCTCTTCGAGCAACTCCATTTCAATGACTTCCAAACCTGCTAATGTTCACCCTACTTGTCGAGCTTCCGAAATTAGTCTTATCAACTCTATGACTGAAACTCCTATATCAATGCACTTATTCGTGGCGTTTGAACTATCCACTCTGCATACGTCAAAACTTCTAGCAAGTGGAATGCTGTTAGGAACAATTCAATATGTTGGTCCAGAAGAGCGTGGTCAGCCGCAAATCACCGCTTCATGCAGATTGGAGCATTCATGAAGATAGATTCACTTGTTGAAGGCAATCACATCTCGCATATGTGCAAATGGAAGCCTGAGATATCAATTGAACTTAGCATCAAGTTCTTCATCCAAACTAAAGGTTTCGGCATTGAAATGCAACCATTCAAGTGCCATGTTCAGTAGATTTGACATCCTCCACATGCCAGCTAAAAAATAAAAATGTTTTCTTTAGTGTTGTCTTCATGACCACTCGGTGTCGCCTGAAGTCTCTAATATATTGTCTTTCACATTAGCATGAGAAAAACTAGAATCTCATTTTGAATAAGATCTTGTGAAGAGGTTAGAAGAATTAGAGTCTCCAAGAAAACGTTTTGAAAAAGGATAACAAATAAAAAATTTTACATTAATTTATGAAAAGCTAATATTATTTTTACTGTTTTACATGTTAAGAAAAAGTCTATGTTTTTCAAATAATAATATAAATAGTTAATGTAAATATTACTGAACAATTGAAAAAAAAATTAATTATCGTAAATACTTTATAACTAAAATGATTACGAACATCGAGTTTATATTTACCACTACATGTTAGTAATAATTTCAAAGAAATATATTTCCTAGTACATGTTAGTAATAATTTCAAAGAAATAACAATGGCCTAGAACTTTGACAAAAAAAAAAAAAATGGCCTAGCTTTCAGTTTTTGGCTCTAGATTTTTTTTTTGTAAGTTTTTTGGTTGTAGATTTTTTTGCTGTAGAAATTTATATTTGTAAAGTACATAAATTTTGGCTTTAAGTTTTTGGTTTTCCATAGCCAAAAACATTCTATAAAAAAAATTTGGCTTTCTAGAACAACGAAAACAAAAAATAAACATAGAGCACGATTGATTTAATTTCAGTATTCTAGAAAGATTTTTGCTTTTTAGAGCAACGAAAGTCGTTGTCAATCGGGTGCAATGTAATCATAATATAATCATTTTAAAATAAGACATTCTACTACTTTATGAATTGTTAAAATTAAACTTTTGATAGAAGATATCGTTGGATAGAAAAGAGCAAAGCTAATCTAATGTGTAAACTTGTGACAAAAATTGTGACAAAAAAAAAAAAAAAAATCTAATGTGTAAACATAACGAAAAAAGCTGAAACAAGACTAAAAGAAAAACAAATAAAAGTCGATTCAGTCGACAACAAGACTCAGTGAATGCAGTACTCACGGCCCACGGGAAAGGAAAAGTATAAACAACTACCAAGGAGATGAAAAAAACCCAAAAAGATTATATGTGTAATAAGAGAAAACTAGCTCACATTCAAATATTGATCTCAATTCCAATGTATATTACATAGTACAATAGATACGATGAGTGTTCACAAATTAAATTGAAAACGGACGAAAAAGAACAAATTTTTACATATCTAACTTATAACAAAAAAGGGAAAATTTCTCAAACTCAAACCTAAACTCAATCAGATTCCTTGGTTGAGTTTTTCAGAAGACAAGAGTGTCTTTGCAAACCAAATGGCAGTGTCCCTAGCCGAGACCCCATCTTCCCCAAATGGTGTAAGCAAACCAGCAAGTTCTTCAAATTTCTCTTGCTTTACAAGCCTTGCACATTTCTCTAGCAAACACTCTAATGCATCTGCTCTTTCTTTACTTTGTGGCGGACCCAGTTTTGTGAGCTTACTCAGTACCGATGACATTTCACTCGCTGTTAGCTTCACTGTCTTTGCTTCCTCGCTCTCGTGGCTTCCACACAAAGGGTCCCTTGCTGCTGCAACTTCAGCAGATGAATGCGCAGGGCTAGAAATGGACAGCTTTTTCTGATCCTTTGGTTCAGGTGATGTCTCCTGAGTTTCAGCTTCTACAAAGGTTCTTGGAGGGCTACATATCACTTCTTGTGCACTCACAACCCCGAAACCAGCATCAAATAACTGAGATTTCTCAGAGAAGAAATTTTCAGTTTCTTTTGGCAAAGCACTTTCTTCAGCTTGTTTTTCTGTGAAGTAATTTGCAATATCAGGATCGTCTAAGCACTCATCTGACTTGTTGATAGTAGACTCAAATATCTTCAATGTATTGCAGCTTGGATCGATTCTCTTTGTTTCAGGTCTGTCTTCTGCGCCATTTGTGGATGATGCCGGTTGCGATGAGCTGCTAGATCCAGTCTCTGCATTTGTCCAAAATGGATACAGATTTTCTAAACTACGGGACACCTCGCTCTTCTCTCTTGAATCTTTTTCCTTCCCAAACTTTCCTGGCAATGAATTTCTTCTTGCTTTATCCTTTGGACTGTTTACTGGCTTTATAGGGAAAACAGGAAGATAGATAGGCGACAGGTTTTGGCATTGAAGAAGGTACGGTTGTAAACATGGGTTCCTTAACAATTCGCAGGCCTGCAGATAATTATTACAGAATATTAGTCAAATAGTCCCTACTGCCCACAGCCAACAATCTTATGTTCATAAACTTACCGTTGGCCGATACTCTGGTTTCTTCCTAAGCATTAGTTTTATCATTTGTTTTCTGTAATATGTATCAGTTGTGACTCGCTGCATATTGTATTGGATTGAAGTGAATCATGTCAAACGGAAGAAAAAGAAACTTACAAGGTAGATGAGTAGACAATTGGAAGCGGAGACAAAAGGGATCTGTTTATTTTGTTGATGAGTCCAGTCATATCCTGTTAATTTTCCTTACAACTTAGTTTCAAAATGCACAATGGAAACATTAAATTACTAAATCATAAGATATTACAAAACTTTTAAGAAGGCCCACCGGAGCTTTAAACGCAGGCTGGTGTGCTGTGATTTCATACATACAACAACCTGAACAAAGCAGCATAAATGTGATTCCTTTAATAATTGGAACAAGTCTACATATTGGAACTTAACTTACCCAGCGACCATATGTCAGATTTATATCCATATGGTTCATCTTCTAATACCTCAGGGCACATGCTGTTAGAAATACCCGAAACCTATGCGAAAAGTACTAATGAGATATTCTGAAAAGAGATATATGACATTTGAGATAGCAAATGTACAAATAAGTGCAGAAAACTAAAAGGCGTAGATAACACACCAAGGAAACTGGCTTTTCAGGATTTAAAAATTTCGCCAGACCATAATTACCTGCACCATGCGTAGAGATAAAAAGCTAATAAGAACACAGAAAAGACAGATAAAAACTTTTGAATGAAGAGTAAAACAATTTTTCTCGTGTATCATACCAAGCTGAATGTGATCATCTTTCGGAAGGAAAATATTTGAGCACTGCAAGGATAATCAGATAAACAGAGAGCTGACGACATAACACAAAAATGAATCACACAGCAGTAAAAGTAATATAGTAATATATACCGTGAGATCCATGTGAACTACACGGTTTGAGTGCAAATAGTTTACAGCCAGTAACAATTGTGCCAACCATTTAAAGATTCTCTGCAGAATCACATGCAAATTTGTTATGATCAGCAAGACAGCATCGGTGTCTTCAATGTCGAGAAAACAAGAGTAAGAGAAACAAAGAACAAATTAAAGTAAAGAGATTACCTCCTCTGGAAATAACTTTCCTCTCGCCCTCTTAATAGCATTAGCCCTGAGTTGGGTTTAGAAAAATCATTTTCTGATTCAGTAATTCACGACTCATATTCATATCGTGGATTTTGCTCTAAGATGAGCCTCATAGAGAAGGATTACAACTCATAAATACAGAATCCAAGGAATAACTTACATGTTCCCTCCCTCACAGTAAGCAGTAAAAATGCAGGCGTTATTTTCCTGTAAAAATAAATAAAATCTGTGAAAACCCATGATAATCATAAAAGCTGTGTCATAAGAAATACACTGATGTCAAACTCCTGTACCTTGTCAATCCAAGAATCTTCATACTGCACGATATAAGGATTCTTTAATTGTGAGAGCATTTTCATCTGCAACACAAAAAGAAGAAGAAGGAAATTAAATGCCAGAAATCAATTGGGTGGTTGAAAAACCAAAAAAACCGTGAATGCAATTAATAAGTGAAATGTGTTTCCATAACATTTCAAATTCTATGAGCTCTGCTAATCTGAAGTTTGCAGGTTAATACATTGCTTAAGTAATGCGAGAGACAATTATTAGAACCAAGTGAATACCATATGTCTGTTTAGCAGCACATGATTCGAGAATCTACACGGGAACTACAAATATATATATCATCTCATATGTCAATATTTATGTGAAAAGAAGAACTGATACAAAGGTATGCCAAATGTCTTCCCAATAAAAAAACCATAGTTAACTAATAAACAAATGATAATACGAAGATCATCAAGAGTCACCTCTTGGCAAGCAGTTTGCTTTAACTTCTCTGTGTGTTTAGCCAGGCAAATCTTCCTCATTGCATACCTAACCAATACAATAAAGTTAAAAGACATAATATATAGCTAGGACCAACATACCAACAACAGAAGTGAATAAAGAACAAAAGTTCTGTTTTTGATTATTCGGGATTTTCAGGTAGAGACTCATAAACACAACTAACTAATTATAGACAAAAACCCAAAACCTTTGCAAGGCATTTTAATGTCCGTACTTTGAGAAAAATACATACATAAATCGTCTCCTCCAGTTTTTTTTTTTCCTTTGTTCATCACTCAAAATTAAACATTTGACCAGTGTTTGCCCTAGTTTACCAACTTGAAATCTAAATGTGTCAAGATAATTGACCCGATTTGAAATAGCAAAATTTCCATAAGGTTTAACACTAAACTTAACCAGTTTAGGGGTTTAAGTCACAAAGAGAGAAAAGAAAAATCCATAGAGTGAAAAGAAAACAAGTTAGGAGAAAAAAGGGAAGGTAAAGAATCTTACTGTTTGTCCTCGATTTCATGAAGAACGACGAAATCGGAAACTAACTTGCCTCTTTTAACTTGCTCCACAACATGATAGTTGCTAAGAGTGAACTTGTGTTCTTCTTCACAGTCATTCGCCTCCATTTGCATGAAATCTTCAAAAACTCTCCCGAAGAAAAAAAAATGTACAGCAGAAACCCAATTTCAGCTTGAAGAGCAGCAGCTAAGAACAATCAAGCAAAATCTATCGGGTTTTCAGAAAGAGAAAACAATCAAGAGGAAGGTAAGTCTATGGAAGTCGACGACGGAGGGAGAAAATTGAAATCGCCACCACCTATGAAGAAGAAGACTCAAATGTAATGGAATTCCTTTTTTCCGTCAAAGAAGTGAGCAGAATTTTGTTTTATTATTATTTGTTGACGACTGAATGTTTTAACGCTTTTTATTTTTCTTCCGTGTGTCGGCAATAGAATTGATAATGTTAAAAATTAAATCCTCTCTGCTTTGATGATGCTCACTAGTCACTAAAATTCTATTTACCTTTAAAATTATTATTTTTTAAAACATAATTTTTTTCTTCATCTCATTTATTATTAAACTAAAACAAAATTACAAACCCGAAAAAAAAAACAAAAAACAAAATTACAAACATAAACGATTATATAAACCGATAGAATAACAATAACTCTCCACAAATTGCGTCCAAAGAGAAAAAGTTACCAAAAACCGGTTGAAAAACAAAAAATTCTCAAAACCTGAAAAGGTAAACTATGCTTTGAACAAACTAATTAAAAGAGGTGATAAATTGAAAAAAGCTAACTATGGGTTTAATTGGTTGTAACGAAACGGTCGTTTGCAATCGATATCCTTATTTTGCTACCAATCAATATTTTGCTTGAAATGAGTGTTTGCAAATAGCCGTTTGGAGTCGTTTAAATAGTCGTTTCCAAACGGATCTATTTAAGGTCATTTGGCAAACAACCACTGGTTACGTTTAAAAACTATCATTTTTTCATTTTTTGCATTTACTATTTTCTTCTATTTTTCATATTTTGTTTTGAGTTTAATTAAGAAAAATGTGCTCTAGCGATCGACCTCGTAGACAAACACGAACCCATATTTGGATCTTCCACTTACGACAAGTACTTATCTTTAAGAAACAATATTTTTCACATATAAGAAACTATTTCATTTACGAAAATTTATTTATAAATAAAAATATGATTATCTATTGCAACAATTCTTTCACTTTTTCCTCCATAACATTTTTGTTAGGTCTGGGTTTTCGGTTCGATTTAATCGGATTTTAATAAAATTGCCGAATTAAACCGAATTAAAATTCGGTTCGGATTAGTTCGGTAGTCGATTTAATCGGTTTGGTTTTCTAGCAAAATATAATAGCCGAAACAAACCGAATTAAAATAAAAATTCGGGTTTTTAACCCGAATTAGACCGAAAATGGTAACAATATAAAATTATAAGTACATAAACCGGATAAACCGAATGTATACAAGTGGTTCAAACCGAAAAACCTGATTTGAACCAAAATAAACCGAATATTAAAACAAAACCTGTGTGGATTGAGAAGATTAAAAAAATTGTTGGTCACAAGAACCAGTAATCTCTCTTCAGCTACTTCATCATGGACAATGGAATGTAGATTCATGTCATTCCTCAAGAGAAGAACATTACATGCAGCAAAACATAATCGACTTAATCACATACAGACAAGTTTATACATTTAAAGACATTGTACAACACTAACCTCTTCACTTGTACAACAAAAACATGCGTACGATATTGTAATATACAAATCTTCTTGTCTCTGCAAATGAATACAGAAGTCACTAAACGAGTGCATAACATACCATTTCGAGAAATTGAACTATAGGGAGATAAGAATATCCAGACAAAAACGTACCTTTCAAAGCAAAAATTCCAACACCTTGAGCTAATGTGCCTGATGTTAACGGATGAGATGCAACAACATTCACACCATCTGTATTCAGAAAACGACAGAGATATGAGTCATGAGAAACAAGGCACAACGACATAGAAATAACCAGGAAAATAGAACAGACCTTTAATCTTCCCAAATACCATATGCTCGTAAACGGTGTAGTCAGAAGCAATGTCTCGAAGAGATTCCTATATTTCAAACTCTCGATTTGGTCAGTTGATAAAAAAATTGATTTCCAAAGCCAAAAATCGAAAAGCCCCAAATTTTTCAAAACCCTAATCGGAAAAAAAAACCCTAGACATCGATCAGAACCAACGAACAACAAATTGACTCAATTGATACTATAAGATAACAAGAACAAGTTAAAAAAATGATTTGGAAAGCCGAAAATCGAAAACCCCAAATTTTTCAAAACCCTTATTGGAGAAAAAAACCCTAGACATCAAAAATTACCTGAACGCTCAACGATTTGATGAATGAGAGAAGAAGAGTGTGCGAAGGAACGAAGGAATCGAAGAAGAGATTGAAGATCGAGAGAAGACAGAAAGAGAGACGAGAAGCCGAATTCGCAAAAGAGAGAGGACGACATGAAGAAGAAGAAATGAAGAGAGGCACGTTGTTTTGGTGAGGTTAATGAAATTAGGGTTAATGTTCGGTTAATGTAAACCGAACATTAACCCGAATACCGAACCGAAATAACCGCAAACCGAAATCAATTTATAAATTACCCGATCGGTTTATTGCTCAAATTAATTCGGTTTCGGTTTACCACTTTCTTAGTTCGGTTAGCTTCGGTTTATTCGGTTATTGCATAAATCCCAGGGCTAATTCTTGTGGTAGACATACTTAAAATATTGACAGAAATATGTTGCATGCATAGGTGGACACACATTTAAATCCACTATATTATCATAAGATTATTAAAACAAGAAATGAGTTTAGGCTTATATATATCATTACCAATTGTGACATCTATTTAAGCTTTTAAAAGGTATGTTTTTTTAAACTTATTTATAAATTTTAATATACTATTATCATATTATAATCATTATAACATATTTATAATACTAAGTTATTAATTATGTTAACAATTTACATGTTAATAATGGTAATAAATTATAATTTGCAATATATATACTCAAAATAAATATTATTTTTACAAAATAAATGTGCTTCAGAAAAAGCTTTCAAATCTCTCCCTGACGTATCCAAAGCAGTGAAAGATCTCACGGTGCTTAAGGGTGTGGGTGCAGCCACCGCTTCTGCCGTTCTGGCTGCTTACGCTCCCGACATTGCACCTTTTATGTCCGACGAGGTACACTTCTCTTACAACCAGTGAACAACATAAAAAAATGAAGAATCTTGCTTTTTTCACTTTTGCTCTGTTATTTTGATTTGGTAAATTATAATGTGGAAAGGAAGGCAATGGAGGCGGCACTTGGGAACTCAAAGGATTATTCTTTGAAGCAATACTTGTTATTTGTAACTAAGCTACAAGAGAAAGCAAAGGTTACTTAGTCTCTCTTAATCCAACTGTTCTTGTGATGTGTGTTCTCAGTTCTGTCCGAAATAGCAGGATGACACTTGATACATGCTGATTCTGTCATTGTGTAGTTAATTCCACACACTTGCTTACTCTTCACTCTGAAGCTGTGGTAGAAAACTTATGAGCGTTCCTTGAATTAGGGACTAAATGTTGCCTTAATATCAGATGATGGATTTGTTGTAGGAATTAAAGTTGAAGGGAGAGTGGGATGGACCTTCAGATATTGAAAGAGCTCTATGGAGTTGAAATGTACGTGTAAAGTCAAAATCAGAGAAGAGCTCTTCCGAGAAGAAAAGAAAACGGTAGGACACTGTACATTTGTTTGAATCTTTCATAATTTAGAACGAATCACGGATTTCTCACTCACTATCAGTGATAGTTTTGCTTTTAAATTTCACATTCGATCCAGTTTAAGATCAATCGTAGACATATGTCAGCTCTTGCGGAATATCTATCCGTAATTCCGGAGCTTAAGTAGGTGTTCTCCTATGTTTATCAAAATTCTGAGTGTTATTTTCCAATCTTATTAACTTGTCCTTTAGTTGGGCTCAAGGTCAAAGATAAATTAGTCACCATAGACATTGATTGCTTTTCGCATAGAATGGTTGAAACTTTATCGACAGGATTCTTTATTTCATATACATCATCAAACCAAATACGTTCGGCTTCAGGATTAATAAGATCACTCCAAGGGTAAGGTTTGTGTGTTTAAAGAGGTTGGCCACTTATCCACCTCTTGAACATGATTAAACACTCCTCTGGTTTATACTCTAGTGTGTGTCCACCGCCCTGTATTAAACCAAACCCACAAATCAATGAAAAGAACTGCTGTCAGAAAAGCTTTCATTTATGTCAATAAAAATGTGGATAAAAGAGTTACTTTCACAGTGGCAAATGTCAGCTTATTAGCATAAGTCTTCGTGTATCTGCAATTAGCATAAGTCTTACTCGAATGAGCAGCTTATATATATGCCGATGAATCAACCAAATAGATATTATAGTGAATATACCCAGCGACTTGGTCGAGTACCATCCATGGCCTCCATTTGTCAATAATGGAGTAGTTAAGAGATCTTATCCATGCTTGAGTTCCAACGAATGGAACCGTCATATCGTGATCACCGCTAGTCACCAGAAGCACCATGCCAGAAAAAGCATTACAAACAATTAATGAAAGCAACAAGTTTGTAATGAATCTGTTAAGATTTTGTGTAACCTAATGATGAGAGATCTATAGCCTTTGATACTGTTATTCTTATGGTATGGTATGCTGCTTTTAATGTCTTTATTGCAGTGTACTCTATAATCACATCGTTCCCATTTCCCTGTAGTACCCTGCAATCAAAACTCCTCTTAAAAGTTTTGATCATCAGATTGATATTACCAATAATCTTGCAATGTTACACCTTCACAACATTAAGTGCTCTGCGTACGCTCTGGTCATTAGCCCAGTATTCAGATAGCAAATACCGATAAGTCTGCAAAAGCAACTTTGTCAACATTCTTCTCTATTGCTTACTTAAGTGTTTTGTCTTTTTGATTCAAAGATCAACAAAAAAAGAAAAGTTGGATTGCTTACATAGCAATCAGGAGATGTAGTCTCACATTGTCGTTCTGTAACCTTTTCCTCATATATTCCAGAAACACACTGTAAATAGCAACAAATTCTAAGTTAGTGATAGTTTTTTTCTTTACCATTTGTGTCAACTATATTCTAGATTGGGTACCTTGAGATAGTCTTCAACGAGTTCCAAGCATTCTCTATTAAGATGATCTACATTATAATAATTTCCTCCACAACGTGTCTTCAGAGACTACAAAATAAGAGCTTTTTTTACTGATTCATTGTTGAGACAAGAGACAAAAGCATCCTAGATTATGTAATTGTACCTCATAGAGTTCATCAGAGATGAGTGCCATTCCATGAGCAAATGGAATGCGAGAGTTCTGATCAAGATCAAGTTCTGTCAACGGGTTTCCGATCACATAGCCCTGTTATTGGAGGGGCAAACAAATCAGCTTCAAGTTTCAATGCTTCATTAGGTAAATGGAAACATAATGTAAGAAGCAAGCATATAATGATGAACCTGAAGATTTATTTGAGGGTTGCAACATACATAATTTCCTGTGATATATTGGTGAAATAACTGATAAGAAACTAGAGTCAAAGAAAAGGGATTGCATAGTGATTGAAGTGATGAAAACTAACCATTTGAGATTTCTTGAACCATGGCCGGAATCACTTTACCGGAATAAGAATTTCCGGCGACATAGAAAGGATTGGAGAAATACTCAGGATGCTTAGCTAGCCACTGCACAAAAGATCATTTTCAACAATCTCCTAAAGTCTAAGCAAAAGACAGATGCTTTGAATTTTCCTTTTACCTTACGAATAAACTCATTTACAAGCTTAGCTCCTCCTGTGTCACTTGGGATATCAGCAAGTGGATTTGTTGAATAGGAGAAGCCAGTCCCAACAGGCTGATCCAAATAGATTATATTGGCCACCTGAAGAAGCAACAATGGTCTTTTAAAACTTGAAGATGAAGGAAAGATTCATTGATTGGTCATGAATACAACTGGTGTTACCTTAGTCCATGAATATGTAGTCGAAACCAACGTTGGGATACTTCCATTGTAAGTCTCAACCTTGAAAGTAAGAGGCCCTGATTTTTTTTTCAATTGAAACAAAGTCAACTGATCATATTCTGCAGAGATGAATGAGAATGAGTTAAAGAAGACTTACCATTCTCATAAACAAGACCTGAGAAAGAAGAGCAGCCAGGTCCTCCAGTTAGCCAGATAAGAAGAGGGTCTTGCTCTGGATTGCTCTCAGATTTGATGAAGTAGTAGAACATTTGATCTTCCTCTGCCTCACCAACACCAATATACCTACATAATTTAACTCTAAAATTGAGAACCAGAGTCCACAATATAAGGCTAATATGAAGGAGATGAAGATGCAGAGGAACAGAACCCGGTTTCGAGCTCGAAGGGAAGAGGGCCTTCAAAACCAGGAAGATATCTAACGATAGAACCTGAATCAGCATGTTGAATCAACACAAGCACAAATTGCAGCAGTAGCAACTTGCGTATCATCCAGGAAGCCATTCTTTTTTGAGTTTTGGAGGTTTGTGATTGTGACTAATAAACATTTTCATACACAAAACAGAGAGGCGTTGACTCAACAAAGATGGAAGCTTTTTTGTTACTTCTGGTCTTTTTTTTTTCTTGTCAACTTACTTCTGGTCTTTTTCAATCTTTTAATTTTGTTCCATCTCCAATTGATTACCCAATAAGAATCTCAGGTTTGTAATGAAAATTTGGGCACGTGAGAATACACATGGAAGAGAAAACGTCCCTTGTAAAATACTTTGCAGATTACACATGGGAGAAAACCTGAAAAGACAACTCTTTTAGCATTGCCTATAAAACCGAACAAACCTACCATTTGAACCGGTTCAATGGAGACAAATTGTAGAAAAATGGGTGATGGTCGTCGACAAGGAAACTATATGGGAAACTTTGTATTTTTTAAGAAAATAAAGCTCTTTTGGGGTAGTAAGAATAGTATGGGGGTTATTTTGCAATTTTGCGTCAAATTTATTGATGTTCTTTTGGGGATGGTGGGTTTGTAGACAAAACGACGTCTCGGTGATTGAATTTACGGATCGTGTCTCTGTTTCTTCCTTCAATCCGATTTCGGACAACCTTTTACTCACACAGAAGATTTTATTTTTAGGTGAGCTTCTTGCTTCTTAATCTAAGCTCCTTAGCTTAAGGGCTTCTTTCTTTTCTTCTTTTTTTTGTTTGTTTGAAGTTTCCTCGTTCTTCGTTTTGCTTTAGTCATTGAAAAAAGCTTACTTTTCTCACTTTGTGTTTGCCTTTGATAATCAACACCTAGTTGACTTTCAGAAGCTTAAAAAGTTTTAAGCTTTTTGTTCATTTAATGTTTTTTCAGCTACCAAAATCCATTGAATTTTCTGACGAATTCTTGGATTTCAAATGTTAGCGTGCTTTGAATTTGATGTGTCTATCGAATTCTGGTCAGAGAAATAGATTTGGAATCCGCGGTGGTGAGTTAGATTGATTTGAGTGAATGAGGTGCTGCTTTATACTTAGTTATCACTTGTGCTATATTTTAAATCCTCAGTATTATTTCAGTCGAGGCTAGTACTTTAAACCTCTGTCTTCTGTCGAATTCAGTTCCTCACTAAGAGACTTCAGTAGTTAAGCTACTGCAGCCTTGAACCAATATTAAATTCCATGCTGACTCATTTTTTACTGTCGCAGTTACATAAGCTACACTAATATTAACTTGGATCTATCAGCTAAGAGTAGTGTCTGAACGTATTTGAAGGGTGTATAGGCTCTGAACTTAGTTATATGCAGGCTAGTGTTTAATTGAGCAGTTTATTCAGTACTGGAGTTGTCTGCAGTGTTTTAAGTTTTCTATAGAAATGTATTTCCTTTATTTATGGTTTTATTCTAATACATCATTTAGTATTATTCTTCTTTCGAGTGATCTTTCACATTCAATGCAATTTGTTATTCAATCTTTTTAATTTCTTCTCCGTGTATGACTTCTAGGTGGTTATGGGGTAGAATTTAGAAGATGAATTTGGTTGCATATGGGTGTCTTATCAATGCCAAGCTTTGATCCTCTGTTAAATAAATGCTCTTTAAACCTTTCTGTGTTCTTATCCACTATTCTGCTTTAAGTTTCCTTTATGTCTCTCAGTTACTTTTACTTGGATGAATTGTCTCATTATAACTGTAGATCTTTATTTGATGGATTTCTTGTATTTTCACTCAGGGACATATTAAATTTTCCCATGTTTTGAGTTTTTGGACATTGGAGAAGTCAGCAGAATTTCCCTGGGAGGATTCTTCTGTGTTCTATAGTAAGGACTATTTTGCATTCTTTGAAGTTCGGATGAAACTACTGAACCAACACCGTTGTTGATAACTTTCTTCTAAATTATTTAAAAGCTATAGTAGCAAATGAGATGGTACTTTAACAGAATGTTTTTTTATTCCAGCACAGTCAATGATTCACTGGTTGTTCCTTGTCCATTCGTATTGGTTGTCTTGGTAATGTATTCTAGTCTCCCTCTTGGGTTAAGATGTTTCTCTCTCGCCTATCTGCTAATGCCCCTTCATCTGTTTTTTTTTTGTCTTTCACTGTGTCAGTCTTTTCTCCCTCTAGTGTAAAAGTCTGCACCAGAGGTTTGGTACTGCAAAAGGGAGCAGAAGTGAGATAGTCTCTGCATCAAGTATTACTACAGTAGTGATATATGGCTGATACCAGTTCAAGGACGGATGCCTCAACTGATGGCGACACAGATCATAGAGATCTGGGGGTTAGCTCGTAATCTGGCTCTAATCATTTTATTATTTTATTTTCTCTACATGTCACACGTGGAAGGCTTGAACCGACCTTGGTAAAACTTGGGACATTCTACCAGTAGAGCCAAATCCACAGGACTAATCATTTGTTTATGTTCATCCAACGGGCAGAATTCGATGACATAGTTATTACTGATGTTCATTACATGCAGTCGGACAGAGGGCAATTGATGCTTCCCGCTGCTTCTGATTCCAGTGATCGATCAAAGGACAAGTTAGATCAAAAGGTAAAAGTTCATCTCTATGGATCAATAAGTATCTGTTTATATTGCACATATGCATAATCTCCTTTGTTTCCTTTTGAACTATAGACCGTTCGTAGGCTTGCGCAAAATCGTGAGGCAGCAAGAAAAAGCAGATTGAGGAAGAAGGTATGTTTGATTTTGTTCTTGTTTTGATTTTTTTTTTTTATATTCCTCTTTACTCCTTTGCAACATCTGTAGAAGAATTTCAATTTTCCATTATCTCTTATTGCCTTGCAACTTTTCCAAAAGAATATTCATTTGCCATTACCTTATGCAAGTTATTGTATCCTCCATAGGCGTATGTTCAGCAGCTGGAGAATAGTAGACTGAAGCTGACTCAACTTGAGCAGGAGCTACAAAGAGCAAGACAGCAGGTTTGACTTTGCTTTCGTATTTGGTTTGATTCTGATAAGTAAGTCCTTATAAAAAAGACAGAAGAGACTACAGCCAAGGCCCAGTGCCACTTCTAACTAACTGTTAGTTGACAAGTTAGTTGAGTCTTGGATTAGCTGCAGTAGAGGAGGTAACAGATTTATGGGTTGTCGATAATTTTTTTAAGTAAAGGTGGATAGTAATTCTCTCGAATTAAATCCTTGGTTTGTTCATTGGATGTTGAAGGCATAAAGAGAATTCTATCCTGGTTCTTATTAGATGCTTTTGTCATGAGACATCACTCTGTATTTGTAACTTCTACATGCAAAGTAATATGTTTTTTTGTCAACTTTAGGGCGTTTTCATTTCAAGTTCAGGAGACCAAGCTCATTCTACTGGTGGAAATGGTGGGCTGTTTCTTCTCCATTACTTTTCAGATTGATCAGTTTAGCTTATTTTTTATAGGTAGGAGACATACATATACACCACTCGCTATCAGCTTGATGTTAATTGATATATTGGTGATAGCTAAGGTTTATTATTAGAGTCGGAATGAAGATCTGGATAGAAAATTAAAAGTTGATATCATTACTGATGCTTCATATAGTTAGCGTTGGTAGAGGCTTAGGTTTGCAAGGCGTAAGTATCATGTGTATACTTGATTATTTGTAGGGGCTTTGGCATTTGATGCCGAATATTCACGATGGCTTGAAGAAAAGAACAGGCAAATGAACGAGTTGAGATCTGCTCTGAATGCTCACGCAGGTGATACTGAGCTCCGGATAATTGTTGAAGGAGTGATGGCTCACTACGAGGAGCTTTTCAGGATTAAGAGCAATGCAGCTAAGAATGATGTCTTCCACTTATTATCTGGAATGTGGAAAACACCAGCCGAGAGATGTTTCTTGTGGCTTGGCGGGTTCCGCTCATCTGAACTTCTCAAGGTGAGCTCTTTACAAGTTCATAAAGAAAGGTCGATGAACAGACAAACTCTAATGGGCCACAGTGTTTTCACATCAGCTTCTTGCGAATCAGCTAGAGCCCATGACAGAAAGACAGGTCATGGGCATACATAGCTTGCAGCAGACGTCCCAGCAAGCGGAAGATGCTTTGTCTCAAGGGATGGAGAATTTACAGCAATCATTAGCTGATACTTTATCTAGTGGAACTCTTGGTTCCAGTTCATCTGATAATGTCGCGAGCTACATGGGTCAGATGGCCATGGCGATGGGGCAGTTAGGCACCCTCGAAGGATTCATCCGGCAGGTACATGTGAAATCTGGATACCTATAACAAGATTTGCATTTTTTCCTAAGGAATCTGTCTTGGAGTTCATAGGGCATTTTTTGGTGGCAGGCTGATAATTTGAGGCTACAAACACTGCAACAAATGCTTAGAGTACTAACAACTCGTCAGTCAGCTCGTGCTCTTCTTGCCATTCATGATTATTCATCACGACTACGTGCTCTTAGTTCCTTGTGGCTTGCCCGACCAAGAGAGTGAACCACAAGAATAGTCCTCTGCTCAGCTCTATGCATAATCTTATGACTCAAATAGGCAGGAATAGTCCTTCCAAGGATCACAAAGCAAGGGTTTTCTCAGATTATTACCAAAAGCAATATTTTGCAAAAGAAGACTGCAGATTTTGAAATTGGTTCTCTGAGATCCCTAAAGACTTGAGTGTGGTGTCTGTTGTAATCGTAGCCATCAGGTTGTGTAGTTTTTAGAAAGAATGTTTATAGGTCTATGAACATTGAAAGCAGATAGGTCATCCGTTTAAGGTCGTGGTAACCAACATGACAGAAGATGTTATCCTTTGGAACTTGGATTGTATAATTATATCACAAAAAGACCAATTCAATTTATAGTGAGAATTCATAAAGTAGAGCAGCCTATGTTGTGTAATCATAGAAATATTCCAGCAAACACTGTCACATGTAAATCTTAGAGGTTTGGCCAGTACTATGTATAACCAGCCGGAGTCGGACAAAATATTCATACAAATGAAAAGCTTTAATTATTTCCGGAAGAAGTTTTCTTCCTAAAGTCAGACAGACAATACAATACTGGCAAGCCTTATGCACTTTAGCATGAACTGAAGCAGCATAACCAGTACAGCTTATGTGAAACTAAGAATTCATCACCAGTTCAATAGTTGCTGGTGTAGAAATTCTTGAGAAAATCGGACTTCCCTTGATCCTTGCTTCCAGTATTCTGCACGAGTCCTCCACCCACCACGTATTGACCGATAATGTGGTGACGCTGCTTTGCGTGATCAACTATGTCAGTCAGTTCTTCCATTCCCTTGAATAAAAGAAGATCAATTACCTGCAGAAGCAAATACACCATTAGAGATAGATTGCCTTACAAAACCCCCTTAAGAAAACCAAATAAGAACCAAAAACAAAACACAGAGATCACTGCCTCCAAGCTCAAGAAGATACAACTCAAATATATTGCCACACAAGAATATCTTAACGTAGGTACCAAATACCAACAACAGACTCGCCTATGAGAAAAACCAAATGCAAAGAAGGAAATATCAAATATCATACACATAAGGAACTAAACGGTAACACTGCTCTCGCAGGATATAACTGGAAAAGCTTCAACCTTTTCGATCTAAGAAATTCTCCACCCAGCACCCAATCAACTCATCAAATTAGACAACTTAGACTTCGCGCGCATAAACTACTTAACATAAATTCCAAACAGTTGAAGGTAAGCTTTCAGATTTTAAACATGGCTGACAATAAATCCAAGTAAAATTTGCAATAGAAAACAGAAAAAAATTCCTAAACGCCAAAGCAAATAATCAAATTAACAGTTTTAGAAAAGAGCTCTTTTTTTTTGTCAATGTGGTAACCAATCAATCCTTCTAAGACGCATAACCAAAATATGGAGAGAGTAAAAAAACAATGAAATTCTTCCAATTTCGCCATCGCAGAGGACCAAGGCCTGGGTTAATCAGAGTGAAATTAAGGGAAATACCTTAGGGTCGGTGATGTGAGCGTTATTCCTTATCTGAGCAGAGATTGCAAAACGGAGTTGAGATGGCGCGACGACATCTTGAAGATTGTAAATGTCCATGACGGTAGGGATAGATCTGCAGGCAGCTCTAAAGAAATCAAATACACGGCGGCGAGCTTCCATAAGGTTCGCCGAATTCGGCGGAACACCGATTTTCCTCAACGTGAAAGGTGCCGCCATTTGATCTACGAATTGAGAATTTTCTTTTCCTGAGTGATAAAAGAGCTTGAAGAGAAGAAATGAGAACACCAATTTGAGAGGGGAGAGAACCATCTGAGTATCTGATTGCTTCAAAAGATTTAACTCGTCGTCGTTTCAGACTAATTGGGCTAATGGGCCTAATCTTAGAGACGACAAATCAATTATTATTTCCGGTTAGATACGGTTACTTAGTGGATTAAATCAGATTTAATTGAACCAATTAAGGGTATTAACGTCATTTACATACTCTTTGCTCGCCGGGGTGTCTCCGCTTCTTAAACCTCTCTTTGAGAACTTGGCGCCGAACTGATTAATCTTTTCTCATGGCGGCGGCAACAACGATAGTGAAGGACGGGAATCTCAACTACAGCGATGATGAAGAAGAAAACTTCTCAGATGACGGAGATTGGGGAGATTGGAAAACAGACGATAATGGCGTAGGAGTGGGAGGAGGAGGAGAAGAGGAGGATGATGACGGCTTCGACTCTGATTTTATGTGTTTGTTTTGTGATTCTCACTACGGTTCCTGTGGTTTACTCTTCGAACACTGTCGTTTGAGCCACGGGTTTGATTTTCATGGAATTAGAAAAGATTTAAAGCTGGATTTCTATGCTTCGTTTAAGCTCATCAACTATATTCGTTCACAGGTTGGTGTTTTTGATTCTTCTTTCTGCTTTCCGAATTTTATTTTATTTTAATAACTTATTTCTGTTTAATAAACCAGGTGGCTGCGAACAGATGTTGGAGTTGGGAGACTGTAACCAAAGCTGATGATTTTAAAGATGTTAAGTTTCCTTGGGATGAAGAGAAGTATCTGAAGCCCTTTTGGCAGGAGGATTCACTTTTGTACTCATTTGCAGATGATGAGGAAGACGAAGAAGACACGTTTGACAGAGAGGAACTGATGGAGGATTTGCAGAAACTTGGGGATTTAAGCATTGATGATGAGGCTTTTGGGGAAACCTCAGTGTCAAACAATAATAAATGCAAAATTAACGGAAGTAAGGATGTTACTCTGCTCTCAAACACCAATGGCCTGAAGCAAAGTTCTGCGGATGATTTGATAGTCAATGGGAAAGATGCAGATCCAAGAGTTTGTGATGGAAGGCTAGTTAATAGGAACATCAGAAAGGTGAATGAAAACTATTTTGGATCTTATAGTTCGTTTGGCATTCACAAGGAGATGCTAAGTGATAAGGTAATGCATTAATCTTATGTCAACATAAACTAACTTGCACAATATGAAGAATGTCTATCAACTGTCAGCTGTAATTAATATGTCTGACGCCCTTAACAGGTTAGAACAGAAGCATACCGAGATGCAATTTTGAAAAATCCTACTCTTTTGAGTGGCTCTGTTGTAATGGATGTTGGATGTGGAACTGGGATATTGAGGTGGGTTAGTGGCTATCTTTCTCACTTTTAAGTAGCTATCTCATTTGATGTTTCTTCTCGATCTCTTCAGGAATCATTTCCCTCAATTTTGGTTATTGCATCTAGATCTCAGGACTAAACATGTGACTGAAGTTTAAGCTTGTTTTTTATACAGTCTTCTTATCTGATGTCTCGATTTTCCTGTTTTCTTTCATATCCTGAAGCTTCTTTGATTTTTGCTTGCTTATATTCAGACCGTTCGATTTCTTATGTCAAACTTTCGGTACTTATGTGGAATATGCGTACAATAACCTAATTGCAAATGAAATCATTTTAAACCATTTTTCCTTTTCCTGCAGTCTCTTTGCTGCTCAAGCTGGGGCTTCAAGGGTAGTTGCAGTTGAAGCTAGTGAGAAGATGGCCAAAGTTGCAACTCAGGTTACCGTTCTTAACTTGCTAAAAAGTTTTTCATTATTTTTTCCCCTCATATATACTGATTCTTTTCCGGATTAAACAAAATTTTTGTTAACAGATTGCCAAGGATAACAAAGTATTTAATGATAACGAGCATAAGGGAGTACTTGAAGTTGCACACTCAATGGTTGAAGAGCTAGATAAATCGATACAGATTCAACCTCATAGTGTTGATGTGCTAGTCAGCGAATGGATGGGATACTGCCTTTTATATGAGTCAATGCTCAGCTCTGTGCTCTATGCAAGAGATCGGTGGTTGAAACTTGGAGGTGCAATCCTCCCCGACACGGCCACTATGGTAACACTTATTTCTTTTCCCTCAATATTTTCTCTTAGTCTTATGAAATTATCTGTTTGATGAGCTTTATCCTTTTCTTCTTGGATCAGTTTGTTGCGGGATTTGGAAAAGGTGCCACAAGTCTTCCTTTCTGGGAAGATGTCTATGGCTTTGACATGTCTTCAATTGGGAAAGAAATTTTTGAAGATACTGCTCGACTTCCCCTTGTTGACATTATAGAGGAACGTGATATAGTGACACAGCCTGCCCTTCTCCAGGTTTGAAAAGTTCACTATATTTGGTTTCGCTAGAAGAAAAAACTTTTAAAAGTAACCCCCTTGAATTTCTATGTTTCCTTGTTTCTAGACATTTGACCTGGCTACCATGAGACCGGATGAAGTAGACTTCACAGCATCCGCAACGCTGGAGCCCACAGAGTCGGAGGAAAAATCTAGGTTGTGCCATGGTGTGGTGCTGTGGTTCGACACAAGTTTCACCAATAGATTCTGCAAGGAAAACCCAACTGTACTATCGACGTCACCCTATACTCCCCCAACGCATTGGGCTCAGACAGTCTTGACTTTTAAAGAACCAATCTCATTAGCACCGGCCTCCATTCTGTCTGGTGATGACAGAAAAGGAACCATTGGAACCAAAGAGTATCCTGCCTCAAGCATTCATCTGCGTGTGAGTGTTGCACGAGCATCTGAGCATCGCAGCATTGACATCTCGTTAGAGGCTACTGGGCTGAGCTCAAACGGTCAGAAGCGTCGTTGGCCGGTTCAGATATTTAACCTATAATGAATGTGATTGTAGCCAATGTACGACTCTTTTCCTCCATTTTGCTTCATAAATTGCAAGATTATTCCAAATTAACCCATGATATCATTATTTTGCTTAAATTTAGAAAGTTTTAGTAACCTGATTTTGCCAGAGTAGTTATTCCGAAATCATTGACATAAGTACTCTGGCAACACTCAAACGGCAACATTATTTAGTAACTAAACGTGTTAGAGATATAAAATTACAACACTCAAATTGAAAATAGTAGAAAACAATATAACATTTATTAACGATTATTCGGGCCGACTTTAAAACTAGAAAGCTAAACATAAAAACAAGCTCTGCAACATAAGGATTTACAGATGATATAGCTGAAGTTGGCTTTGTAAACAAAAAGAAAGCTGATCTATGAATCTAGTGGCTCGGTTTTAAGGGGTGCAGCACCTGAGGACGATGCATCACTTCCATTTTGGTTTTGAATGTAAAGGCTGTTTGCTACCATGGAATCGCTGACCAGCCCTGCTTCTACATCAAAGTTTAGAGTCCTCTTGCGGTTGCTGCTGCTACTGTGACACGAAATAAGAGATTGAGTTGGGTCAGTGGTTAGTTTTATCGAAGAAACTGATGAAGGATGCATTTTTTTACGTACTTATTCAAGCGGTTGTTAATGGCAGATAGGTCCTTTGAAGGGCTCTGGTAAGCATGTGTGCTCTCTCCAACACAAGCATAGTAACTCTTTGAGCTGTGTGAGATAAGAGCATCCATCTGCAAACACACATGGAAGGTGCAGAGAATCTTGTCACCCACCACATCAAGACTTTTTCCAGATCATGATAAAGAGTTAAAGGACTAGGATCTCTTTACCTTTGATCCACGAAGAGGAGAAACATAAACATTGTGCACTGCAGATACTTTCTTAGGGGACATGTCTGGTACACTTGGAAACACACACACTTTTGGCGAACCGGGACATTGACCTGGAAACCAAAAATACGAAAATCAATTAACTTACAGACTGTATTGATGGATAAGCTTAGTCTTATGCCTAAAAAGAATCTGCCATGTCCTAATTACCTTCTGGCTTATTATTGGCCTCCACAGCCCGATCATTTCTCACAGGACCTATCTCCACCAGCAATGGCTTTACAGCGGGAATAAATACATCATTGTAGAATGTGATGATATCAACATGATCTGGCCCCATTCTCTGTTACAAGTCATTGTGACAAATTTTAGTCTTCTCCACAGAGTAAGAGACTATTTCAGGTTGAAGTTACAAAAGTGTAAATACATACCCCTTGACGGCGACATTGTTCCACAAATACACTACGAAAGACTAGTGGTTTACACTGTGGTTGCTTCCGATAGTTATAAATGATTTCCCTGAAAGTAAGGCTCATTTGGGATATCTACAGGGTGATTCAAGGAAAAAGTGTGTAAGCAGAAAAGAAGTCATAAGCAGATGACATAGAGTTAAGACTTTGAACCATTCTTCTCACCTTGGCTACTCCGTAGAAGCAACAGAGAATGATCTGGTCAATGTGTCGATTAAATAGAAGAGAAGTCCGCTGAGCAAGAACATGTTGGAAGAGACAATATACACTCTCCCTTATTTGCTGAGAAAGTTGTAGCCTTTCCACCATTCCATTAATTCTGACCGCAGCCAATTTATTAATCTGGAAAGAAAAATTATCTAGTGAGTAGGACATTTAGCATATTCGCCAGCCTAAAATAATGAACCAATACCATTTTTTATAGTACATCTAACCAAACGCTTAGTTGTAGACCGAAGGTAGGTTTGACCTACCTTTGTAAAGAAAATATTGATTCCAGTTTCTGCGCAAGTTTCTCCCCCGCCTCCTGGGTTGGGCCGTGTTGGACTGTAGACATATAACCAAAAAGATAAATTTAACAAGTATAAGGACAACTAAACTAAAAAAGTAAACTAACTCGTCTTTTCTATCCATAACTACCAAATATCTACCTGGCAAATGCAGACTGCAAAGGAGGTGGCAGCATCTTGGATTTAACATTGCCTAAAGCCAACAGACGATCCTTTACTGGTGATGTAAAGGAATTTCGTTCGACTAGAATGCTGCGGTAATCAGTACATAGTTTTTTGGGCGATTTGGTTCCCCCATTTTGTCCTAGATGGCAGTAAATTTGACATTTTAGATAAGAAAATCACCATTAATAGCTAACAAATGCGTAACAATATTTTTAGTTAAAGAATTTACCTGAACAAATTTCATGGTTTTGGATAGATAATACAAGATCTAATCCTTCGGAGAAGTTAATTAGTGCTGCAATTGCATCCAGAGATGGCATTGGTTCAGCTAGTAATCCTAGCCGATTAATATCCGATGCAAGAAATGGCATGGCAACAATCAGAGAATTGTACATTGAAGAGCCTTTCTCCCATACCATACTCTCTAGAAGCCGCTCCTCTAGTGAATTCAGATGCCGTCTCAACTCTCTAGGAAGAGAATCCTCATGTCGGATGAAACTCTCTATTACCTTACTGAGATCAAAGGCTGTAATGCCAGTCCTTTCCAGAACAGCTGGGAACAACATTGTTATGGTTTTGTGGGTAGCCAGAACTAATTCAGCTGAGCAAGCAAGCATGCATCTGTGGAACCTCTCATTTGTCAATAAAGAGTTTAAATTATTTGCATGCAGAATCTGAGCTTCTGCTTTACACATTGCCTCAAGAACTCTGTAGTATAACTTGAGAGCTTCTAATCTCCGCTGCTCTGCCCATATGTCATCCATTAAGTCAACAGCTTGCAAACTTCCACCTCCACATCGGTCACCAAGGGAACTATTTGGAAAAATAGCTTCCAATATTATATGTGCTCGTCGTGTGACATCATTTGTTATATCCTTATCACAAGATTTGAGGAAATGTTCCAACCCAGGAGAAGGTTTTGGCAGAAGCGGACATATAACAGTCCTAAGCCACTTAGCAGTTGTCATTGCTGTGCTCACTGGTGTTGCTATTAACTTGTTAGTACCGCTAATACCATTTGTCTTAGCAGCAGGCGACTTATGAGGAGAGAGTGGGCTTATAAATGTCCTTGCAGGCGAGCTCAAGGCATCAATTTTCCTCTTAACACCAGTAATATTTACAGCTCCTGCAGATAAGCTTCCAGATCCAAGTAAGCTATCTTCTTCATTAATGAAGACCCTCTCATCGAGTTCACCTTTATTACAAACTGCATCTTCGTAATCCTTTTCTAGTGTAATCAAGCTAGTTGAGATGGATGTCTCGTCCATTAAATCCTCAAAGTAGGTCAAGCCATCTGAAAATGGAACTCCAATTTGAAGAACAATCAGGTAATGGGTTCAATTAACTCAGATAATTTTATTTGTAAAAGGCTAATAATTTTAGACCTACCTGGGTCGATATTATCTAGCTTGTCAGTTTGACACTTGGATGCTGGAGATGGCTTCTTCTTCAGTATGGTTTCTATCAGATTATTTGCCTTGTCTATTACTATTCTCAACTCATCTTCTGAGGCGTCATATGTTTTGCAAAGTGATGCAACCAAGTCTAAACCTTTGTCACCTTTCTTGACTGATATTCATCACAAATAAACATTGAGGATGAGCATTCTATGCTACAATAGCTATCGGGAAATAAGAAGAAATAAACACTCACCAAATCGAGAAGAATCTTGGGTACTGAAATTTCTAAACCGACAAGGAACATGTATGATCATAATAGCCTGATAACATGAAAAGGAGTAAGTCTACACTTATGGGCATTATTTAAACGAGTAATAAAGTACAGAAAGACCAAAATGAATGACAGATTAGGGAGATCTCCACAGGGAGTCACTAACCAATATAGAAACTAGGCCATTTGAGCATGTCACAAGGTCCTTAAATCGACTAAATGCATGGTTTCGGAGTGCCAGAAAGAGTAGCCATCCAAAACGATAACTATCAGGCAAATAGCTAGCAGAATTTGCTGAATTCTTTTCTGCGTTTGCATCATATGTCAAGAAGAATTCGCGGTACCCACGTTTGTAGTATCTGTTACCAAGGATAGCCACCAAAAACATAATACTTACAAATATCCTTACCAAAATTCACAGAAGATCACACAAAAACCATTAATTTGACATTCTGAATCTTAATTAACAGAAATTTGAAGGATTACTGCAAGTCCATTTTCTGATTATGGCATAGAAAGTTTGCTTTTCAGTGTTAGGTATAAAAACAAGCATGACACAAAACAAAGATAAATGATAAAAGAGTGCAACACAGGAAGGAAACCAAACTTACTTGCTTAGAAGACTAAGATGCACAAAGTTGGCCTGCAACTCTTTTGCCTAGTAAGCAAAATTAGCAAAAAGTACGCAAGTCAGAGAAGCATATCTACTACTGTAGACTACAAATAAAGAATATATAAAGAGCTTAGACAGTACCTGTAGTCTGTTCTCCCAGTCTGGGCCATAGAGTTCACGTAGTACAGAACCAGCCTTAACCACAAACTGAGGTAATTCTCTAAAGAAATCCACAATACTGAAAACAGAAAGAAGGACTATTGTTGCTACCACTGAATTCATAGAATGATAAGAAGGACGAATTAGGCATTACGTACTTCAACTTTAGAGCCCTCAATATCTGACATAAATTAAAGCCATTATCACCAGAAACTGACTGAGCATCAGTTTCTTTTCTCACACTAAGCCTCTTCACTGAATAGAGAATAAACGCAAACCAAAACCTCTCGACTTCCTCCCGCTAATAAGAAGAATAAAAAAGAATCAGTCATAGTGATTATTACTGTTAACTGATAAAAGAAAAGGTAGAGAAAAATGTATTTCACCACTCCACTTCCAATGTTAGACATGTTTGCTGACAAAATTCGTTTGGTTTCTGTAAACAACTTCAATGCTTCCTCGCAAGTGCTCCCGTCAAGAGATAGGACTTTCTGAAATAAGAAATTAACACCAGGGATTAGAGTTAGTCTTCAAAGTTCCGGCATATGTCAAATGGTTTCTTTGAAACATATGCAACTAGATCATCAAAGGCAAAGTAAACCTCGCATATGTCCAAGAGAGACGCTTCGCTTCTTTTCCCGTTGGGGTCAATGGGTGGGGTCACTGGAGGCTGAACTTCTTCCATAGTCTCCAACACAGCTGAAAAAAAGAAACAGACAAAGCTAAATTGTACTTCCAGATAACTAAAGAAAAAAGGGAAGCCTTTTCAAACAAAACACCAACATATATTCAGAACTCGTATGAGCAGATTCCTGACACCGACTTCCTCCTTATGTCAAAACGATATTCCAGATTTCCGAAAGACGAAATTTGGGAAACATTTAAAATAGAAGAGAAATTGGGGAATTATCTCAAATGCACAACTTGACAAAAATATCCCAAATTTTAGCCTTAGTTTTTGGTGGGGAAAATTCTCTCGAAGATACAATCGAATAGCTAATATCCATAGAAATTTCAGGTAAATCACCCGTGAGAAGAAAAAAAAATTAAAATTCAAGGATATGAAATAAAGAGAAAGATCTTACATTTTTGTATCACAGATCCCAAAATCGATTAAAGCTGAGCAGAAGATCTAATTTTTAAGAACTCCCACTGCTTACGCCTCCTGAAGAAATCGACGAATTAAAGAAGAAACACCGAAAGAGAGATCTCCGTAAATCCTACAAATTTCCCTCTTCTTTCCTTGTGACTATCTCTCTGTATCTCCACCTGACTCTTCTCTCTCTCTACAGACTGTGGGGTCTGATTATGCGGAAAACCCTAAAAAAGGATATATCTCGCGCGGGAAAAACAACACGCAGAATACATACACATGCGTATACAATTATATACAGACACTTCAAACCACTGGTATATCGACACGTATCCCTCTGTGCCCCAATTTTACCGCCAAAACTTACTTACTGTTGCGTGAAACGCTGGGAGGGAAAGATTCGCCGTCACGGCGGGGTTAAAATTAACGGAATGGGCCATTAACGGCGTCTGGGTTTTCATGACCGCTACAAAGCCTTGTCTGAGTTATGATTGGGCCCACATTATACGGCACCGTTTTAGTTCGGATCTCGCGGTACAATTTTGGAACGTTTGGTTGCAGGAGTATAAGTGTTCTCTTTGCGGATGGATTCAGATCAAGTCTTCTTAGTCTCTTCGACTCTGACTGGATGCACTGACCAGAAAATCCGATATTTTCCGACACAGTGCAACTCCCTAGTGGATAATGGCGTCACCATCTGATCAACCGGCGAAGATAATTAACGGCAAGGCGATTGCCAATACCATCCGATCAGAGATCGCCGATGAAGTTCGCGGTCTATCTGAGAAATACGGCAAGGTAGATTTGCTTTACAGTCAAATTTTAAGGATTTAAGCACTATTTGGGACCTAAAGATACGATATTGTGTTCTGTAGAATCACACTCGTAATCTAGATATGTATCCCTTCTCTTCTAATCAAAGCTTCGGTAGATTTAGGCAGCTATGATCACATCCTTCTGTTGAAATAGCTCAAATGTTAGCTCCATTTCAATTAAATCAATGAGAACTGCGTCTGCTTTGCTTGCTCCTAGTATCAAGATTTTTTTGCTGTGTGGACTCTTTTCACTATTTCCTTGTTTTACTGAATCTTTGATCTGCCTGCTTTACTTCATGTAGTATCTATCTGTCTTAACATCATACCGCTTGTGTGCTAAGTTTAAATGGTTTGATATCATTGTAAAAAAGCGGCAGAAGCTTCTGAAAGAGAGAGTGTAACGAATGGTTGAATCTTTTTGTTCCTGTGCTTCGATTGAAAGCCTTTATATAGTTTCAAGAAGGCACAAAATCGATGGAGTTTGATTTTACCTTCGTGCAGGTCCCAGGACTAGCCGTAGTTATTGTTGGGGATCGAAAGGATTCACAGACCTACGTGAATACAAAGAGGAAAGCATGCGCTGAGGTTGGAATTAAGTCATTTGATGTTGGCTTACCAGAGGAAGTTTCTGAAGCTGATCTGATAAACAAAGTTCATGAACTAAATTCAAATCCGGATGTCCATGGTTAATAAATAATGCTTGATTTTGTATGTTTCGGTTATCATTATTCTAAATTATGAAGGATAGATGGAACTTTAACGTTTATCCAGGTCTCTAGTTTTGGTAAATGCGAGAATTCCTTGCTCTCATGCGCTTATATAAGCTTTGGTACTTCCTTTGCAGGTATATTAGTTCAACTTCCATTACCAAAACATATTAATGAGGAAAATGTTTTGGGTGCAATCAGCATTGATAAAGATGTCGATGGCTTCCATCCTTTGAATATTGGTAAGCTAGCCATGAAAGGTAGAGAACCCCTCTTCCTTCCATGCACCCCAAAGGTACTGCTCCTGCAGACAGACTTTAGTTTTTACTCAACAAAATATCAAGTGAGAAATTTTCCTGTCATATATTTCTTCTTGATCAACAAGGAAGTGATTTGTTGTGTATGCAGGGATGTTTGGAACTCTTAGCCAGAAGCGGTGTAAAGATAAAAGGGCAACGAGCAGTTGTTGTAGGTCGGAGTAATATTGTTGGTTTGCCTGTTTCACTTTTATTGCTCAAGGCTGATGCTACTGTTACAACTGTACATTCTCACACCAAGGACCCTGAAACAATCATACGGGAAGCTGACATTGTCATTGCTGCATGCGGACAAGCCCACATGGTGATTTTCAGACATTTTTTAGAATACTCCACTCTTACCTCTTGTAGATGTGAATATATTTACGATTTCGAAAACACTCTCTTCTTGACATTTCAGATTAAGGGCGACTGGATAAAGCCAGGGGCTGCAGTTATCGATGTTGGAACTAACGCAATTAGCGACTCAAGTAAGAAATCAGGATACCGGTTGGTTGGAGATGTCGATTACGCGGAAGCTTCTAAAGTTGCAGGTTTCATTACTCCTGTTCCTGGCGGTGTTGGCCCAATGACAGTGGCTATGCTCCTCAGGAATACCGTAGACGGTGCCAAGCGGGTCTTTGGCCAGTAAAATATCCTAATCATGTAATAAAGAAACTCGAGTTTCTCCATTCTGTAATTGTGTTCTTGGCTTGATGACATTTTTCCTCTCAAATAAACTGAATATTTCCTTAAGATAATTTTATGTGCCTCTTGCAACTTGCTAGAATGTTTATTTTTCACAATTCAGTACAACATGAGAGTGGCATCAACAGCTAAAAGCCTAAAATAGTTACTTTTCACTCAAAAGACTGATGCTTTCATCCAGATGTTATACGTATCTTGTCTGCATTGACTCAATAATATGTACGACTTCGTTAAAACTCATAAGCATATATAATTCCATTCTAGGAAGAGTTCAACACAGTGAATTTATCAAGTCAAGCATGCTCAAGGTATGGCAATCTCCAAATACCATGGGATGCTACAAGCGAACCTGAAGCTCTCACCTAATGTAAACGCTTCTTGCTTACAGTAGAATTCCTGAATACCGTGACAATGGCAGAAGCATTCGGAATGAATTTTTCATGCTTTCTGCAGTAGAAAGAAAAGAGCAAGCTTTGTAAGTAAAACAAAAAAAAAATGTACAAGAAAACTAGAGATGGTAACTAAACTGTGAAACGCAAACCTGCACTGGGAGATAAAGCTTGAATTCCGGGGGAAGCTCCTCGTCTGAGTAGAGACGGTCAGCAAAATATATACGTCTGAGACGGCAGTTAGCATGAATCTGAACTCGCAATGTCTCAGCATAGTTAGTCCCATAAGCCCTTCTCGTAAGATCAGCTAAGTTCAGCTGAATTTGATTCCAACCCTCGTCCATCTTCAGTGGCATCGTGCAAATATATGGTTTTACTCTAGTGACAGACTACAAAAAGAAAAAATTGTTTAATAGAAAACATCAATAATAGTTCCTAAACAGAACTTGATACGTAAAATGTAGCGAATCCAATGTAGAATCTGTATCAGCAACCGTACTTAATATGCAAGCAAAGGTGATAGGTATCATTCTGAGAACTGTTGTTAGGATACTAAACTAAACATTAACTAGAAGTTACCTATCAACCTATTGTGTGGCATCAAACTAAGAAATAGCTTAGCCATAGATTAGATATTGCTTGAAGAATACAACCTAACGTAGCTCAGAAACTACAAAAGACATCCTGCTTATTTAAGTAATGGAGACTAAACCAAGGAGGGAAAGACATACAGACTTGAAAGTTAGAAGCTCGGAAACGCCTGCGCACATTCTTGTCATCCAGAATCTGAATCTCAAACGAGAAATATTTCTTCATATTCTTCACAACCAAGACCAAAAAGGGAAGTTTGATACCAAGAGTTGCAGAAAGATCAGCAGGGCATGTAATATATGTAGACTGGATGTTTGATCCAACTACTTCAAGCACATTGGATTGTATCTCATCATCATGACAACGCTTCACATGCCCATCCACAACTGTGAATTCAAAAAAACAATGAATAAACTTACCTAAACCCTAATTTTATAACAGAACAAGATCATCAATAATTTGTAAGCCACAAAGTTCACGGCTTGAATTCGTCATACAGCTAAATTTTGACAAAAATGACACTACCTAAGATTCAATTACATAAAATCTAGAAAAACGAAAGTAGTCATAGAGCTCACCTTCTTTATCCCATATCTGAAGAGGCTTACTTCTGCAAAACAAAAAATCAAAACCCTTCATGATTACGAGAATATCGAACTATTTCAATATATTTACACAAAAAAGCACAAAAATATACCCTAGACTGTACAGAATTGACAGAAACCCAGACTGAAACGTGTTCTTGAACATCTTCCTGGTTCTCAGAATCCGAATAGAAACCCGTCGCAATAAATCTCAATGGCAGTCGTAACCAAATAAAAAAAAATCAATTTTAATGCGCAAATTCAATCTCAATGTCAGTCAGCCGAATTCCTTATTTTAAAGGGCTTGGGCCTTAGCCCACTAACGAAGCAGTGAGCTATTTTTTGAGTTAAAAAAACATAAAGATACCATATCCCCAATATAATATGCCCTTCACATGGATAATAATCCCACGTGGTATTCAACCGTTTATTTAACGCCACGTGTCATCTTCTCCACAAAGAAATAGCCACGTATGCACTAAATATCAGCCAAGCAAGACACGTCTCAGTGCGTAAAATGCCTACTTTGCCCTCTGACGAACGCGTTATCTTCGCACTGTACAATAAGGTTATTTTCGGAATGACACAAACGTAGGGCCTAGAATTCTGCAACTTGCAGAATTGCAGAATTGTGGACCAATTAGAAGAATTGCAGAATTTTCCATGCGACTTTGGAGACAAGAAAAGATATGGAAGTAC
Source organism: Lepidium didymum (assembly GCA_963920545.1). Classification (NCBI taxonomy): domain Eukaryota; kingdom Viridiplantae; phylum Streptophyta; class Magnoliopsida; order Brassicales; family Brassicaceae; genus Lepidium; species Lepidium didymum. The sequence goes on along the minus strand of OY986983.1, from coordinate 4,215,905 downwards.
ACGTGGACCAATTAGAAGAGTGCTTTAGATGGAGGAAGGATCTTAGCCACAAATCTCATCTATGAATTCTGAGCCACGAAAACAAGATATATCTCACGCGCCCTTCTTACTCACGCGCTCCTTCTTTTTCTCTTACTTGTGCTGCATCTCTCACCTTCTCGGAAGTTGAAACAACACAAACCCAATCGTCTTCTTTCTTTCTCTTTGGTCTTTTTTGCTTATAGGTGAAGATTAATCCAATCAAAAGCCTCTTTGATTTCTGAACCGAACATCTTTCTTCATCTGAGATTATCTGATCTAAACTCGCTCATCGTGCACTACAAAGTGAGTTTCTCTCTCTCTTTTATTTGTAAAGTTAGGCCTTTGAATACATAGATTTGCGGTTTGTTCTGAAAGTAGTGAGCTTGATTTATCTTTCAGGTTGATTGATTAATAATGGATTGCTATTCGGGTGGGAATTTTGAAGAGTTTGTCGTGCCTAATTATCAAGAATCATCATCAGAGACATACCCAGCTACTGGTATGTGGGGTGGTTGGAGTATGAACTCTCCTGAAGCTGCTGAGACATGTTTCGATTATGATGGGATTAACAATGGTTTCAATGGAGGAAATTTGATGTATCGTCAAATGGGTATGAGGACGAGTGAAGAAGAAGAAGAGTCTAAGAGATCAAAAGCTTTCTACGGTGGAGCATCTTCACTTGACGATTTCGAAGGAATCGAGCAGATGGATGATATATTCTTGTACGGCCTCAATTCTTACCTAATGAATTTTTTACCATTTACATAGTCTTGTGTTTTCCGATGTAATTGTTGTTTTCTCTTTTGTTTTTCCGGTTTTACTGAAGAAGTTCAATTTTGGAGGATGTTCCAGAGGATGATGGAGAAGTACATCCTGCATCCAGTAGCAATAACAGTGTCGGTTCTTCTTCTATGTATGGTGGTAGGGAAGTCCCCATGTTCCATTATCATGACATGCCTTTCAAGGTAAGAGATTGGTCAATTTTTACGTCTTACATAGTGTTACAGTTACCAAATCGGAAGCTGATCTATGGTACTTTCCTATTAATCTAGAGATTGTATCTTAAGAACCATCCTTTTTGTTTCTGGTTGTAGGGGGAAGCTCAATTCACTATCTCAGATCTGTCTGAAGAAAACATGTTAGATTCAAACTATGAGGATGAACTGTCTTCTGAAGAACTCGTGTTGCAGGATCTACAAAGGGCTTCACGAAAGGTTAGTTACCACTCTTTTGCCTGTAACTTTACATTTAAAATGCCTATCATTGACACAATGGGCTTGCTTTGCAACCTAGGTTTCGTCTTAAATAAACTTATTCTGCTTTCTAGTTGACTGATGAGGCGCGCAAATGTTTCCGGGATACTTTCTACCGACTTGCAAGGAATACACAAGAGAAATCAGATTCAGTCAGTACTACCTCAGAAGAGATGCCTGTGCAAACGTCCAGATATGATTATGGTGATGGACACAGGTACAGATCAATTCTTCTTTCTCTTAATTAAACTCGAAAGGAAATCATCTTGGTGTTCATAGGATCAAAATCTTTACTTTCTTCTGCATCTATTGATTCTTATGAGAAGACTGATTAAAGTTGTTTGATTGCAAATTTTAGTGGTAGAGAGGACGAGATAGAATCCGATACAAACTCAATCGATAGAGCTATCGCAAACCTCATATTCAACCAAATGGAGTCAAACATAAGCAAGTTTCCTCTACCGGAAAGAGTACAGTAGCTTCAGGTGGACCAAGATCAACCATTGTCATATCATCATCTTCATGTGTAGAAATCTGTGTACAGTAGCTTCAGCTGGACTTAATGTTGCAAACTTCAGTTTTGATCTGTCTTGTTCTTTTTATTTCCTGCAGTGTGCTTTCTACATATAATTCCTGATGGCCTAAGACTCAGTTCTCAATGTGAATAAGAGCATCATGGTTTTCAAAGGACTATCCTAAGCATTCATAAAAAAACATAACCAGTATAATACCCAAAACAATACTCATTGATCGGCCTTTAACTGAATTATCAGAAAAATAAAAATAAAAAAAAACAGGAAGCAGGAGCCAATGTTCCATGAAGGTATAACTTAGAGCATAACCCTGCACCTGTATTAAAAGGTCAAAAACCAATGGCATCATCTGACTTTTACTGCCTCCACTTCATAGACAAGCCAACCTTTCTTAGGCACACCTTTCTTCAATCTCTCCTCTTTTGAGTACCTGTGTTTTTATCACATCCAGAGCAAAATACATGAAATAGGTTGTATAAACTCAGTAAGTTGTAGCGATATTATATTATTATGCTGACATGGTCAACTGAAACATTATTACATACCCGAGAGATGGTAGAATTATCATTCTTCTCTTATCACCAACTCGCATCCCTGAGAAATAGAGATGCAGCCGTTTTCTTTACACAAATATCAAAATATATGAAAAATTAGGTTGGGAATCACTTATGCGTTAAGCCACTATACCTTCAACACCAATGCTGAGACCTTCTATGACCTTTCCTTCACCTGCAAGCAGCATTAAATTAATGGTAAAAAGCAAACAAAAAGCTCACTGTGTTTTGAGGATGAAAGAAACAATTATAATGAGGATTCAACGATATCTGAAATCTTTACCTAAGCGGAATTTTAGTGGAGCTTCTCCCAAGTTTGAATCAAACAATTTCCCAGTGTCTTTCAACTTCCCAGTATAGAGTATACTGACCTGAAACAACCAACAATTGGTATCAAGATTGCACACAACGAGAAAGTTTATAAAACGTCAAAAATTCTCACCTTTTTACCTTTAGCAGCTGATTTTCCATCTAACTTGCCTTTTTCAATTCCTTCAATCACTACATTTGATGAAGCCTCCGATTCTGGTGGTTTCTTAGCACCAGCTTCTTTCTCGATGTTCCTATTTGTTATGGGAAACAAGATTTATAACCAACACATCAATAAAACTCAAGAGATTATCCACTCAAACATATAAGAAAACTAACAGAGACAAACTTTAGCAGAAGCTTGTCTTGATAACCTGAAGTTAATCAAGCCATCTACCATGTATTTTCAAAATATTATAATTACTTCCACTATATTTTCAAGTAAAGTTTCTAACTTAATAGTAAGGTAAAACTGAATTGTCAACAGCTTGTTTCTTCCTCTCGGAACAATCAGATAGATTTTTCTGGACATTTGTTGTTTCCTCTTTCCTATCCCTTTTCCTCTTTTTCTTTGATAGAGTTACATCACTTGATGATTTGATTTCCCTGTCATGTACAAGACATGATATGTTAATTGATGTTTAAAACAAGGAGCTTCGAGTCAGTATCACAAATCCGTAATACCAATGAGGAAATACATGCATTTAACAATGACCTGAACTATTTAGTGGATGCAGATACACTAACGTATGTAAAACGTCAAATTCTGAAGAACAAGCGTAACCATTTTCCTTCACTGGATTTTAACCAACTAGTGAGCACACTTGAACAATTATTTAAGTCCAGCGGTTAATTTAGTGCCTAATCACGTTGGATAATGTATAACATAAACACCAAAATTGTTCATCATGGGCTGTTAATTCAACGTAACATCTTCTTAAATCCTGAATAGCTAGAAGGCAACATTATCTGTTAAGTAGTATGGTATCACTTACTTGTCAGTAGCTGGCTTCTCATTTTGAAGACTCTCGAGCTATTTTTGTCCTCTCCATCGCCTGAACTAATTACAGCTGAACTCTTAGACCTTTCCTTGTTTCTTTTTTTCTTCGAAAGAATTTCACTGCCTTTCTGAATGGGAGAAAGTTTAACATCACCCAATGATTTATCCTCCCTGGCATATTAAACATTATAGGATTGTAAAAGGTTAAGAAAACAATACCAATGCTGGTCTGTAGTGGGTGAAACGTACTTACCTTTTATTCTGAGTTATCTGGGTATTAGTAATTTCTTTTAATGTCTTCTCACACTTGGCAATAGGCTCACCAATTTCTCTTGCCTTCGACCTTGTAACCCTGGAAGGCAGAGGACTCTCTGAATTCTTGATCTTTTGGTCATTATCATTGTTACGTACTTCTCCTGAATCCCCATTGCTAGAGTCATCAGCTCCAGCCGAAGTTTCATTAGAATCTGAATCAGAAACCTGAAATTTCTTCCTTAGTCTTCGACCTTTTCCATTTATTTTCTTGTCTTTTGTTTTAGCTGCCATCTCCTTAATAGATACTGAAAATGAAACCAGACTATCAAATATGGAGGTACAGTACAAGAAAAAAGCACTGTGAAAATACCAAATCTACTTTCAAGTAAGAAGATTGTGAGATGCAGCCAAATACAAATATTATATGGAGAAGCGCAGTACTGCTTTCTCCTCAAAAAAACACTAGTACAGAGAAACCAACTAAGCGAAAACTGCAGTTAACTTACAAAGTCCCACGCAACTAGATACTAGGAAAAGGCTGCAGAACATAGCAAGCTATACATGAGTATGTGCAAAATAACAAGTCCAGCACAGTGATAGCATAAATAACTCTAAAGATATACTATTAATTTAAGTTTAACTTCAAAACATAAATTAGAAATTAAAAGTTAGAAGACACCGTATAAACAAGATAGGGAATGACATACTTCATCATCATCAGTACTAGAGATGTGCGAACCACGGCCAGGCGGATCATCGTCGTTTATGAAACTATCACTGTAGTCATAGTCATCACTGCTACCTTTTTCCATGTCTGTGTCAACAATGTCTTCGCCGTAGGACTCACTTTTGATTAAGTCAAGGATACATATAACAATCTATAAACAAACAATCCATATGCACTTTAATCTAAAGTAGATACAAGGATACGATTCATCAAACATTTGGCCTCAAACCGGTACTCCTGCCCAGAAAGTAACCCGTGAGGTGAAGGCTCCGAGGCCCGATGACAGAGAAGATTACTTCATCAGCTTCTTCAAACTCCAAATTCAGTTGGCAAGAATCAACCTTGTCAGGAGACAAGACGCATAAAAAGAGGGGGCTTTTGTTCCCAACGTTACACTGAAGAATGCTTCTATTTGTTGCAGTACCAAGCCCCAACGTCGCCTAAACCAAAGATAAGCAAAGATTCAATCTATGATAATAAATTTACAAGCATATAAAGCTACAAAACAGTCTCCCTACCCTAACAACTGTGTAAGTAAGCTTCCAAGAAAGTTCAAACACGCACAAATGACGAGCAGACATAAAACATTTACCCAGCAGCGAAGATGAGGACAAACATAAAGCGTCCCTAAGCACAAAATCTGAAGAAAAAAAATCAACGAAAGTTTATGGTCGAAATCAAGATTTAAGACCTGGGAAAGGTGAAGTCTTCTTATTTCTGATGGTTCAGTAGCCTTCAGAGTGAAAGGCTTTCCCGGCTTCACTTCAACTCCTGCAAATACACGAATCGTTCATCAACGCCCAACTCCATGGACAAAAATATGGTTTTTTTGTCAATAGGTGATTATTCATATTTGGTTTGGATTGAAAGGAAAAGAAACGGTGAACCCACCCCAGAAAGCCATGAAATTTGATCAAAGACTGAAAGAGAATCGTAAAAGTCTGAGACAGGTCTCCAAAGCCGACGCTTTGCGTTTTCTCCGTTCTGCAATGGGAATTTTGTTGGCGAGGGTTTTATTTTTTGGCGCCTATTTATTTTCTTTAGTTTTTTTGTTTACTTTTTTTTCTGGGAAAACTGTCAATTAAACATTGTTTTTGGAAAATCCGAACGATTAAACAGTGAAATCCAGATTTCTTCGATTAAACATGTAATTTATTATTGACTTCTTTAAAAACATCGAACTTACAGTTGACTTGGCCAATTAAACACTCCGTTAATTTGATTAACGGAATTAATAAACTCCGTTAAGTGAAGGTTAACAATCTCAGTTAAATGAAACGATGCGTTTCATCTTCTCTCTTTAAGCCTCCATTCTTCCTTCTTCTCTCTTCACTTTCTTCTCTCTTTACCAAAACTTTGGAAATTGAAGTGACTAAACTTCACCAAAATAGGATCGTGGGTGATAGGAAAACTACATGAATCGATCTTCTCTTCTTCAATTCTCCATGGTTTGACAAATCTCCCATAAACTCTCATACTCGTTCTCCCATAAACTCTCATACTCGTATTTACGATTTTGCCCCTCTGCCATTGATGCTTCTACAAAATCTGAATCTGATAAAAACCCATCTTCGTTACTTGTAAATGTTTGACTTGAATCAACAAAATCAGAACCCAAATCTAGAAAATCATCCTCTTCATCGATTCCAATACATCCTCTTCATCCCAAACAATTTTAAAAATATCAAAAAATTGATTTCTATTTTTGTTTTCTTCGCTCAAATCATTTCTTATAAAGATTTTCACTTTCCAATTGCTTCACATGTTGTTGGGTCCGCTGATTTTGTTGAATTGTTGCAGGTTTTTGGGTTTAATTGCTGCAGATTTTTGTGTTCAACTTCTTCATCGAAGGTGTGAAAGAGAATGTGAAGGAGAAGATCTATGTGTTAATGAAACGTTGTGTTTCAATTAACTGAGATCTTTAACCGTTTTTAAACAGAGTTAATTAATTCTGTTAGTCAAATTAACGGAGTGTTTAATTGGCCAAGTCAACTGTAAGTTTGATGTTTTTAAAGAAGTCAACAATAAATTACATGTTTAATCAAAGAAATCCGGATTTCACTGTTTAATCGTACGGATTTTCCAGAAACAATGTTTAATTGACAATTTTCCCTTTTTTTTTGGTAGGAAACCCTCAAAATTTATTTTAAAAAAAAAAGAGCAAACCCATGACACCATTAATAGGTATATATTGAACTTGTAATTGACCACATGAAGATGAGTCTGCTTTTTCTATCTCTATATTTTAGGTATTATGAAGATTTGAAGGTTTTGGTTCAACTTCAGCAGCTGGTGGTCAGCCCGTCTCTATAAGAGGACAACATAAGCATTTTCTTATGGTCCATAATTTAGAGGATCCAAAAAAAAATTTATTTATTGTAAGATATAAAAACAAAAAATTATATAATAAAATGTCCATCAAAAAATGTTTAATAAAAAGGGTCCATCATAGGAAAATTTTTTTAAAAAAAGGTTCATCACAGAAAAAAAATTTAAGGAAAAAAGTCCAAAACTTTTTTAATCTAGTTAAATAGTTAGAAGAAAACTAATTGTCATTCTACCTTATTCCTTCTCAGATTCCATACACAATTAAAATCAAAAATCAAACCTTCATGTTTCACAAAACCAACAAAACATTCGTTTTATTCATCGAATCAACGACACTTTCGTTTGGTTTGAAGTAATTTTCCATTAATCTTTTTTGTAATAATAGCAAATTGACAATAGGTTAATAACTATTCGCGTCAATTAGTGCGATTATGTGAGTGAAACAAAAAAATGCTAGACATGATGATGTGATGATGTGATCATGTGAAACAAAAATCAATTTGTTATACAATTCTTTTTATTTTCCTTATGCAGTTTTATTTTACTTTGTTTTGCAAATTTAATTTCATTGTTTCTATTATTGATTAGAATAATATTTAAGCTCATCTAATATTTTTGAATTCAATATTTTGTGGATGAATACATGGAATTACTAGCCTAGTGACAAGATTTTGGTGTTGCTTTCAAATTTTTTCTCTTACATTCATTACATAATTACCAGGTGATATTATTCCATTTTTATTTAATTATGGTATTGTGTGGGAATGACAAAAGAAAGAGAAAAAAAAACAAGAACAATTTATGGAATCTCAAACAGGATCAATAGATAAGTTTGTTAAACGGAAAATTCCAGTTAGTGACAGTCCTAGTGGGGAACCTAGTTTGAATCCTCATAATTATTCAAGTGAAAAAGTAGATGAATTTGTGAATGAGCTTCAAGAAAATGTGTCAAATCCACCTAATACGGGAAGCTTGAATATTGATGAATAAATTCCTTCTTTTGATATATATGATCGTAGTAATTGGAATAATCTTGATAATAAAACTAGAGTTTTGTTGGTTAAAAAAGGTCCAAAAAGAAAGATGAACTTTTTGTATTCTGCTGATGATGAAACTAAAAGGCATTTTGCATATAGGTATTATTTTAGAAAATTGTGTAATGGGGAAACTGATGATAGAAAGTAGTTGGTTTATTCAAAGTTTGAGGATAAGGTGTATTGTTTTTGTTGTAAGTTGTTTCAGTCTCATGGTCACTTAAGTTTATTAGCAACAACAAGTTTAAGAGATTGGAATGATGTAAAAGTTAGATTTCAAAGTAATCAAACAATTGATAATTTCGAGGTTCAAATGAGAAACTGTATCAAGATAGTAATGGTAATTTTTTGGGAATGATTGAGATGATTGCTGAATTTGATGTGATTATGCAGGATCATATAAGACGCATCCAAACTCAAGATATACATCATCATTATCTTGGTCATAATATTCAGAATGAGCTGATTTCTCTTCTCACTTCTAAGGTTAGACATTCTATCACAAATGTTACTAAAGAGGCAAAATACTTTTCTATTATCCTTGATTGTACACCCGATGTGAGTCATCAAGAACAAATGACTGTAATAATTAGTTGTGTGAATGCGTCAAGTGAAAAAATAAGAATAGAAAAGTATTTTTTAGAGTTTCTAAAGGTAGATGATACATCGGGTCTAGGTCTCCTTAAAGAATTACAAAATGCTTTTAAGTCGCTTGATCTTGATATTGAGAATGTTAGAGGTCAAGGTTATGATAATGGTTCTAATATGAAAGGAAAGAATCAAGGAGTTTGAAAGAGATTGTTAGAAATTAGTCCGAAAGCATTATATATGCCATGTGCTTGTGATATCTTGAATCTTGTTGTTAGTGATATGGCACAATCTTGCATGAAAGTTGTATCTTTTTTTGGGATTGTGCAACACATATATACTTTATTTTCGGGCTCTACCAAAAGATGAAATATTTTACTTAAGCATGTTCCATGTCTTACAGTAAAAAATCTGTCTAATACTCGATGGGAGAGTTGAATCAAAAGTGTCAAGGCTACAAGGTATCAAGCTCCACATATAAGGTCAGCTTTATTAGAATTATATACTGTGTGATGATGCTATATCAAAGAGTGAATCTGAAAGTTTGGTTGATGCACTTGAAAATTTTGAATTTTTACTTGGGATGGTTATTTGGCATGACATTTTATTTGTTATTAACATGGTGAGTAAGAAGTTACAAGCTAAATGTATGTGTATTGACAATGCAGTGAAGCAAGTAGAAGGTGTGATGTCTTTCTTTGAGAAATATAGAAATGATAGATTTAGCTCAAGTATCACTATAGCTAAAAGTCTTGCTGATAATATGGATGTTGAAACTGTATTTCCAAATAAGCGTCGAAGGTTTAGAAAAAAACAGTTTGATGAAAACAATCATGATAAAGTCATTCAAACACCTGATGATTTTTTAGAACTCATTTTTTTTTGTGGATATGACAATTGCTTATTTGAGAACTAGATTTGAGCAAATGAAAAAATTTGAGACTATTTTTGGATTCTTATATAATTCAGTGAAGTTAAAGTCACTTGATGCTGTTGAATTAAGGGAGTGTTGCACCAACTTTCATCATATATTTTCTCATGATGGTTCATCGCATGTTGACTTAGATGAGCTTTTTTCTGAGTTGAAAATATTGCAAGTGACTTTACCCGATAAAGCAATAACATCTATTGAGATTCTTGAGTTTGTAAAGAACATTGGTTGTTATCCTAATGTTGCTATTGCTTATCGAATTTTACTTACCATTCCTGTGACAGTATCATCGGCGGAAAGGAGTTTTTCTAAGCTAAAATTGCTAAAGAATTATTTGAGATCATCAATGTCTCAACAAAGGTTGAACGATTTAGCAATTTTATGCATTGAAAAAGAAGTTTTGGAAAGTGTGGATCTTGAAACAACTATCAATGATTTCGCATTAACAAATGCTAGGAAGAAAAGTTTCATGTGATATTTTTTCTAAAATAATTGATAATTCTTTTTCTTCTTTTTGTTTCAGATTTAGTGAGCTTTTTTATGGAGAGAGAAGTTGGACAAAACATTAAAACTAAAAATCAAGATTTTTTTTATTTTTTACAAGCAATTATTTGTAGCAGGGCATTTTTGCAACCAATGGCCATCAAGTTCTAGTTTAAAACTTCCAATATGAATCACATCCTCTTTCAATGTCAATACTAAATATGAAGAAGGAGAACAATCATCACTCTGATTGTCTTTAGCTTACCATAACAATCCAAAATTTGAAAAAACAAAACTTGCATTTGCAATTATTTGGAACAACAACAACAAACTCTATCCAAAGTGGGATACTTTAATTGTTAAATATTGTATTCATGATCCTTGAGTATAGATTCATATACATTCTCAACAAAAGCATACACATTTCAATAACGAAAGCAAGATTCACATCTGATCTTTGGGATTATTTGTTCTAATCCTTAGGCCAAACACTAACCTTCTCCTTCTCAAACTTGACAAACAGAGCAGAAACAGCCGCAATAAAATAGATCTGACTAAACACCACAGAAGGAGTGTGGTACTTCAATACACTCTTACCCGTTGCTAGCTCAACCAAAAGCAAAGCCAGTAACCCTAATCCCGCTATTCTCCCATTAATCCGTTCGCTGTATGGGCTAAACCCTAATTCCACTATCAAACCACCTGAAATTGGCTCTTTTAAGCTCACCGGTGGCAAATAGATTCCTGTTCCTTTCGATGGAGACCCGCTTGAGCCTTTCTTCGATTTCCTTACCTCTGCTTTCTTCCCCTGTCCGCTTCGGTATCTGAGTCGTATGTTTGAGAGACGGGACTCGAATTCATCACGATCGCCGGATTCGGACTGAGTTGTTTCCGGGTCAGGTTGAGTTTCTTCCGTAGACTCAACATTGGTGGCGTAAACAATGAAGACTCTTGGAGAATTGGGTTTTCCTGTGGGGTGAAAGCACGGAGATGGGAATGGATTTGTGATTCGTAGAGGAGTAATCGCCATTTTTTCAGAGCTTCGTGTCTCTCTCTATCACTCTCCTTCTGTGCCTATTTGGATAAGAAAATATATTAGTATTTTCTCTAAATTGTATTCTTTTGTTTTGAGGATTTTTTTTTTTTAACTCTACATTTTCTTTTATAATTTTGTAAGGACTAAATATTATTTTCTCTTTATTTTATCTAAATTATATAGCATACAATTTATGTGGTATTCATTTTCTGAAAGGTTTTATTGGTTACTAGAAGTTCCACATAAATTTTCCGAGCAACAAAAAATAAAAAAAACCTCAAAAAATTTATATTCCTAATGAAGAAAGCATATTCACCACTCACCTCAGTAAACACAATTTTGCAATGGAATATAAAAAAATTCGATTATATATCCCGAAATAGAGGCGAACGAGAAATCGGGAAATTAGGCGACCCCATAATTTGAGAGGGTCATTCTGTAAAATAGATGAAAGTTGGAGGTTGATTTTGAAAATAAAGGGGAAAATTAAGTGTTGATGACTTGATGCCACGACTCATGAGTCATGAAGATGAATCTCCCTCTTCTCTTGTTATCTACCGAAGTCTCAGGTTTTTTGTTCTTTGTCGAAAAAGTCTCAAGTAATTTATCGCGACAAAGTTTGTCTGAGAAAAATGGCTACTTTTGCACTTCCGTTTTGTGAAATTCCCGAGGATCTCCAGCTTCGAGTCTTGTCCTTTCTATCACCAGCAGAGATCTCCAGCTTCGCCTGCACCTCGAAACGCTTTGCCTCGCTGTGTCAAGAAGATGGGAAAATCTGGCACGCTATGTGCGATCGGAGGTGGGGGAAGAAAACGAAGATCGTGAAATGGGGAAATAGTCAAGTCGCATATAGGCTCCTTTACAAGATTCTGAAGGAATTAGAGAATCTGATTGGTTTCTGGCGGCTCTGCGGCCGAGCAAATCCTGTTGCTTCATCTCCGCCGCTTGTTTTCTTCGATTGGGGTCCTTCATTTGTATTGGGATCTAGGATTTTATCCACCGGAGGTGAAACATATCAGGTAAAGAAGACGCCATTTCTATTGATGGGTATCTCGCCGGAGGGACGATCTGCGAATTTCTTAGATCTCGGTGGTAATCTCAGATTTGGAGGTGATCTGAAAGAATTTGAAGCTTCTTCGAGCAACAATCTCGTATCTGTGGATGTGAATTTTATAGGGAATGGTCATATTATGGTGGAGGAGATTCGACGCTCTACCAACAATCTCAAAGAGGAGCAGAAGAGCTCAGGGGACGAGAGCGAGGATGTGATCTCTCCGAATTTTTCTGAAATGTACACTCAATTGGCGAATAAGACGAGCCCAGGAGGTGAGAAAAGGAGACAGAGGAGGAAGGAGAAGGAGAGGCAAGCGTCGAGGACCAAGTGGGAACCAGAACATTTCATCAAAGTTGCTGATTGCTTTCCCACGCCTATGAAACCTTTACAAGGCTTATGGAAGGTCTCACTCAAAACTCATTAAAGTTGATTTCAGCTTATAATAATATCATTGATGATGTTTTGAGGTTGAGTAAAAGCCTGGCCTTTATGGTAAGGGGAATGCAAAAATTTGCCTTTTACAAGTCTAATTAATTTGTCTCAAAAGGTAATGATTTAAAAGACAATCTTTTGATTGGTTCTTTTAATGATGATAGCTGTGTGTTGTTAAGTAGTTTATCAACCACATTCATCAGCTCATTGTAAGTGATCCTTGAACTCGACAGGGCTTCTGTGAGGGAGGGAACATGGAGTTATATTTGGTCAAATACGATGAAGTTGGAGGCATCATGTGCAGAAGAGTAGTGGACTTGTCCCTCTCAAGGCACACTTCTCCTGTGTTCTGGACACCTAATCATGCGTTCATCAAGACTCCCTTTTCAGCTGAAGAAGAGCTGCTGTTAAATAGTCGAATCCATATCAGTCCTCTTGCCGAAGTTCATGAAAATGTTGTATCGGGAATGTTGTACATGAATTCTAGTTACGACCTCGTGTTGCCAGGAGAATCGGGCTATGACAATGCATTTCCCAGAGGCGAAGGGCGGGTCTGGTTATATGAAAATGGGACATTTGGTTTCGGGTTTCTTGAAGATCAATTTATGATTGATCTGAAACGTGTTGCCCTAGAAGATGGTTGTCTGGCTGACGAGTTGGAAGCCTGAAAGTGATTCGCTTTTATTGGTTGTGACTTGTGAATTCTAATGGTGATGTATGATCATCACCTTCTGTACATAAAAAAGTCTGGTGACTTTTGTACTTTCAAGTTTAGTCTCATTTTAGTGGACTTAAACTAGGATGGTGGAATATCACCTTGTATTTATTTGTTTCTTCTAGATTCTGTAACTGTGCTCATGGTTCTAGAAATAAGAGATTTGTTGATGTACTTGTAGATATTGATGTATTTCTTGCAATTGCCAGAACAATAAATCTGCATATACTACTTATGCTAATAAATGATTCAGTTTGTTTTCTCAGATCTCAGAGGTAGACTTGCTAATCATCATCAGTGAATGTTATTGACCTGACTGAACCATTCATCTTTAGGGTTCTTTTGTTATTGAGGACGCAAGAAAACTATTAAGTTCGTTGCCCACAACAGCTATGGTGTTAAGAATCTTGTGAGATCACCTTGCAACGTTCCAAGCTACAAAGGGCCAATTTTGTCTCCAAATCAAAGCTGTGAAAGAACTGTCTTTAATGGAGGGGCTATTCAGTAAGATAGAAAAAGTTGGAGATTGTTTTGTAAATAAAGAAAAGTAAGAAAAGGCTCACATATTTTAGTCATGCGATTGACCACATGCAGTTTGAGTCTTCTTTTTCTATCTAACCTTCTCACTTTCCCATTTCCTTCTCCCTTCTTCCCCAAATTACATCTCAGTTCAACCAACATCTTTATCTCTAACAGCTTTGAGCTTCACTCATGGCTGCTTCATCCTTCGTAGACGGTAGCTGATATTTCTAATTTTGAGTTTACTTATATACACACACATCTCTCGAGTTTTGTTGAGTCTTTTCCATACGATCTAGAGTTTTTGATCCGATTTTGGATATGAAATTGTATACTTGTTTGGTATTTGTTTGGCTAGAAAGTGGAAGCACTTGCTGTTTAGTTTTAGGCTGAAATATTATTCTCGGTTGTTTAATTGTTTGCATAATTGTCGGAAAGAATCTTCAACCGTTTCGGACATGTGATCTTCATGGTCCCTCGTTTTGTCTGTGGAATACCGAACAACCCATATGTTTTTCAATTCACATGAATTTTGTAATATTATATCCAAATGATATAAACTTGATTGACGGAATGATCGAATTTCTCTTTGGAGTTCCCCGAATATTCAGATAGATATGTATATTATTCTAGATCTGGGTAGTTGCATTGACCTTCCATGTTAGTTAATTTTGAGGTTTTCGTCTGTTGAACTTTCAGGAGAAAAGGATATGGAGAAAGGGGGATTGAATTTACAGTCTAGTGAGAATCAAAATCGTATGACAGATCCTTCACCAACACCTTCACCGTCTGCAACTGCAACCGCACCAGCTTTAGTTTTGTCTAACTCAGGCAAGAGAATGGATCAAGCTGGGAAGAAAAAGTATGTTAAGCAAGTTACGGGTCGCCACAACGACACAGAGCTACACTTAGCGGCTCAACGGGGTGACTTGGCAGCTGTACAGCAGATTCTCAAGGATATTAACTCTCAGATGGAAGGGATTCTGAGTGGGGAAGAATTTGACACTGAAGTTGCAGAGATACGAGCATCGATCGTGAATGAGGTGAATGAATTAGGGGAGACGGCACTCTTCACTGCTGCAGATAAAGGACATCTTGATGTCGTCAAAGAGCTGTTGAAGTATTCCAGTAGAGAGAGTATTGCTAAGAAGAACCGTTCTGGATATGATCCGCTTCATATTGCTGCCATTCAAGGTCATCATGGTAATGCCCGTCAACTCTTGGATTCGCCTTTTCACAATACTTTTCTTCTGTTTGTAACTAGAGAATGTGAATAAAAGTGGTTTTTTCTTGCAGCGATTGTTGAGGTCTTGCTAGATCATGATTCGACGCTTAGCCATACATTTGGCCCATCGAATGCAACTCCGCTTGTGTCCGCAGCTATGAGAGGCCATACAGAAGTTGTGAACCAGCTGTTATCCAAAGCTGAGAATTTGCTAGAAATTTCTCGGTCAAACCATAAGAATGCCTTGCACCTAGCTGCAAGGCAAGGTCATGTGGAGGTCATAAAAGCTCTTCTCGCCAAGGATCCTCAGCTAGCAAGACGGGTTGACAAGAAAGGACAAACTGCTCTTCACATGGCTGTTAAATCACAGAGTTCTGAAGTGGTGAAACTGCTGCTCCAAGCAGATCCTGCGATTGTTATGCAACCAGACAAGTCTTGTAACACAGCTTTACATGTTGCCACCAGGAAAAAACGAGCAGAGGTATGCATTACCCCGAGGGTATTATTCATTTTCGAGATTTTTGATTGTGTCTTTACACGTTGGCATATTCTTGCAGATTGTAGAACTATTGATATCACTGCCTGATACCAACGCCAATGCTTTAACCCGGGAACACAAGACAGCGCTTGACATAGCAGAGGGGCTTCCACTCTCTGAAGAATCTTCATACATAAAAGAGTGTCTTGCTCGTAGCGGGGCTCTTAGGGCGAATGAGCTGAACCAACCGAGGGACGAGCTGAGAAGCACTGTTACCCAAATCAAGAACGATGTACATATCCAGCTGGAACAGACAAAAAGAACGAACAAAAACGTGCACAACATTTCCAAAGAACTCAGGAAACTGCACAGAGAAGGGATTAACAATGCAACCAATTCGGTTACTGTTGTGGCTGTATTGTTTGCAACTGTAGCTTTTGCTGCTATATTTACAGTGCCAGGTGGAGACAACGATGACGGTTCAGCAGTGGTGGTGGACAGAGCATCATTCAAGATTTTCTTCATCTTCAACGCAATTGCGTTGTTCACTTCTCTGGCAGTCGTGGTGGTCCAGATCACATTGGTAAGAGGAGAGACAAAAGCTGAGAAGAGAGTAGTGGAAGTGATCAATAAACTGATGTGGTTGGCATCTATGTGTACATCAGTGGCGTTTCTTGCATCATCATACATAGTGGTTGGGCGTAAGAACGAGTGGGCGGCTGAGCTGGTGACAGTGGTTGGAGGTGTGATAATGGCTGGTGTTCTTGGAACCATGACTTATTACGTGGTAAAGTCGAAGAGAACCAGGATAATGAGGAAGAAGGTGAAGAGTGCACGCAGAAGCGGTTCCAACTCGTGGCATCATTCAGATTTCTCTAACTCGGAAGTCGATCCCATTTTCGCAATATGAGATGAATCAAATGGAAAAAAAATTAATGTAAATATAATTGTATTTGGTGAAGAGAGCTAGACGATTTAGTGTAACAAGCCTGACCATCAAATGGCAAACAATATTTGTCAATTTATAAAGGTTTACACTGCTCAACTCAATTTGTTCCAAAACAAAGTTAAACCATTGTCTTGATAAATAAAAGAGCATCATAACAACCAAAGATCATCATCTCTGAAGTGGATGTGTTTATATAAACACGAGATTGTTTTGTTGGGAAATCGTTTCTAATCATGATCCGATCACTTCAGCTCTGAGGATCTTTCAAGCATAAGATCATCATCTCTTGGGCCTGATGCAGAATTTGAACCAAGAGTTGGACCTGCTTAAAATTTCTGTATTTGTTATAGATCTCAAATTTACTTGGAGAGCAAAGAAAAGTAGTAATAATCAAGGATACACCACACTTAAACAAGATCGTATGTAACTAAGATTGTTGAGAGAGCTGAGTAGTCACAGCAGAAGTCACAAAGAAAACCAAACAAAGGCGTTCTATTTGTCACATGATCCAAAAAAAACCACAGAATCATGTGATGGCACCTGAAAACAACACATTTGGATTTAGAATTACTTACTTGAAACTTGTTGGATTATGCAGCAACAGACATTAGGGTGGCTGCATAAGAAAATTTTAATTTTACAACAAGTGTTCACCATTGTTACACCTCGTTTCTCTTCTAAGAAACAACAGAACAACGAAAGAAAAGCTCATTACAGTGCAGCAATAACCAGAAAAATCACTGGTTCTGAACTCTGAAGATCAAAAACAAGGAGTGTTCCGCCATAGCAATTGGGAAGAGAATTCGCATAAATTATTTTGATAAAAATACTATTATTGGTCCAGAAGCACACACACACAAAGGAACCTGATAGTTGAATACATTTTCAGATCAAGAAATTGGCAAAATTCATTCTATGCAACAGTCTCAGTTTCCGACGCCACTGGTGCCTGCAATATATTGACGAGATCTAACGCGGGCCAATGCAAAGATCCAAGCATCGTACCATAAACATCGGCGCGAGATGGCATGTTTTCAATGACCTTGTAATCCTGAGGAGCGTATAATTTCTCCTCAAAGACGGCACCACCTAAGTTGTTGTCGAAGAGCTTCTTCTCTTTCTGGAAATTGATGAAAGTCTTTAAAGCAGTAGGGATATCTTCCGATTGAACGAAGAGCCAAGCGTTCATACCCTTCATACATGGCTTCAGAGACTCCCATTTCGTTCCTTCTAAGGCTTTGTAGACCAAAGTGTTCTTAGCCACGAGGAGCTTCGTGTTTGTGTTTTCTCGGAGAATTCCACGGAGCTCTTGTAATTGCTTCACACTGAGGCCGTTATAGTTGATGCCGGTGATGAAATGGCAGTTCTCGAGGTTGATCTTCGTCTTCCCTGAAACGAGAAGAGCTCTTCTGAGGCTAGACATCGTTATATCAAAGCACGATTTCGATCGAGAAGAAACTAAGCTCCAGATTCGAAATGAGAAAGCTAGGGTTCCTGAGGTTTATGCTCAATTTGGGCTATTCTCCGTTGGGCTGTTGAAATAATAATTTTTTTTAGCGTTAAAAGATTTTTTCGTATCAAAATAATTTTTAATTTTTTGATTTGTTTTAATTGATGGGTTTATTTTAACTACTTAATTTGTTAATTTATTTTGATAAGATTTTTTAAACTAATTAATTTGTTTTAATTTTAATTAATTATATTGATCCATTAGTTTTTTTTGGTTGGAATTGATTCATTGGTTTTGATAAAAACTTTTAATTGGTTTGTTTGTTAGAATATTTAACTAATTAGTTTATTTTGATTTTAATAAATTTGATTTAATAAATAAAAATTAAAACATTAATATTATTGGTCCATTTGTTTTAAGTAATTAGTTTGTTTTAATTTCAATAAATTTTATTGGTCAATACAAAAGAAAACAACCAAAAAAATATTGTATTGAGATATTCCTAATTCTAATACCTTATATTTAAGGAAATCAAACATAAGATATTTCTAATCCTAATAGGAAAAATATTCAACGAAATTTATTTAAGAAACATCCAAAACTTATTTTACAACTCAAGACTTATTTTACAACACAACGAGTTCTAACTCTCTTTCTCTCAACGATTTTAGCACTCTTTCTTCTCTCAATTTTTGTTTTTCTTAATCATGTATTTCTCAGATATTTCTTCATTGAAACCCTGCAAAAAAACTTAGAAGATTAAAGTTAAAATTCTAAAACTTTGGAAAGTATACATTAAAGAACATGGTTAAACCATTGATATGATTCTTTGTGATTCTAAAGTATGTTAATAATAATTTATTTATTTGAATATTTTTATGATGATTAAGAATATTTTTTAATTAATTGATATATCTTTTAAGGTGATAAAATTCATTGTAATGTGAAGAAAGAACTGGATATTAAATTCGGGAAACTTTTTGAACAAGGAAGTATTAAAATCATTACAAACCTACAAGGTTCTCCTCCAGAACTTAGTGTACTTCTACTCATAACTTCAAAGTATCTTTTATGTATAGAACCACAATTATGTCAACTAATCCCCTACTAGATTCGGTTTTCGGATTAAAATTAATTGATTACCATAAATTACTTGATGGACGTTTTAAAGATATCTATCTTATAGGTAAGTAAGTAGTTTTTTTTAGAAAAATATTTTATAATTTTCTATTGTAAGTGTTAATTTTTCGGGATTATTTTTAATAAATATCATCGGACAATTGATTCGTGTTAGCTTTACTGAAATTTCCGAAGTGAATGGAAAACAAACAAAACGACTTACTATTACTCTTCAGAATGCTGAGTAAGTTGTGTTACATTGTTTTTTATTTAAAGTTTTATTATTTATAAAAAATTTAATGGTACAAAATCTTTATTTTATGTCATACAGAAACCTTGAAGTAACTTGTGTGTTGTGGGAAAATATGCTGAAACTATTAAAAAAACCGAGAATGAATTTTCCTTCCAAACCATAATTGTTTTGAAATTTTGCAAAATAAAAGTATTTAGAGGTAAACATATATATATTTCTTTAGAGGTAATCAGTTATTTAATTTTCTAATATTTACCAAAATCTCTATATATAATAAAACTAACTGTAACGTTAACATATTCGTATATTTTACAATAATAAAAAGTAATTTTTTATCTCTTGATAAGATATGATAAGATTATTATTATTATTATTATTATTATTATTATTATTATTATTATTATCTTTATCTACATAATATTATTAGTGTGTTTTAATTTTAAATATATAAAAATTTGTTTTAATTTAAATATATAAAGATATAACAATTTAATTTAATAAAAATATACTAAAAGCTAAATATAAATTATTTTTTGGTAAAGTATATTATTACATAAATTAATTAATTTGTTAGTGAAATAACAATATAACTCATAATTCTAGGGGATATCATTAGTTATTTTTTAACTTTTATATTAGAAAATAATAACACTTATTTGTATGAATATATATTGTCTTAATTCGTGTCATATACATCTCTAATATCTTATTGCGTAAAATAATTCAGTTATTAAGAGATAAGCTTATCATTATTTAGGTTTGAATTTTTAAATTTCATTATTATTAGTATGAATCAATTCGACTCTTCGTAAATATCTTATCTTATTGTATGACAATGCCTTGTAATAGTCTTATACCTATATTCGATTATTTAATCATTAGACATATGCTATAACACCATAATATTGAATAATTTATGTAAATATTTAATGTAGTTAAATATAACCTATACAAATCATATTATTAATCAACAACTTCCGGATATATTTTAAAGTATCATAACTAATTTCTAATATTTATCATAAAGAATATCCTAATCAATTATATCTTAATATTTTACACCTTATTCTAATAGGTTAAATTCAATTCTCTATTTAAATATAGAATTCATCCCGTGATTAATTCTAAAATTCATTAAAAAAAATAGTCCGACTCATCTCTTTTTAAAAAATCAAAAAATTATTGTTGCTCTTACGATACTAACATTAAATTTTAAATGTATTAAATATAATAATTTTTAAAAATTTATTAATGATTAATAAATTGTAATAATTTTTGAATACAACTTTAATTGCCTAAATGAACACATGTCTACAAATCTAAATGAATATGAATTAAAAAAAATTAAATGAATACGGTTTAAAACCCTAAATGAATACATGTCTAAAAACTTAAATGAACATGAGTTTAAAAACTTAAATGACACGAGTCAGAAAAATTTATATACAAAAATTGTAATGCATCAAAACCTAAATCAAGAGAGATCAAAAAATATATTTCGCGTACAACATCATTCATCATTATAAATTAATTTGTAGTATATATAAAATTAATAAATTTAATATACAAATCAGAAATAAACAAAATAAAAACAAATATCATATATATATATATTATAAATAAAAATAATTACAAATGTATATTAATTTTTCACAACAACATATTCATTGTACAAAACATCATCTAGTTTATTTGTTAATTCCACTACTTTTAAATTTTTTTGGTAAGCAATTCTATTTTTTTATATAATTTATAAATTTTGGTATTTGTCTAAAACATCGTTCATTTTGAAATCTAAAGCTAATCAAATAAGCAAAATCCATAGTAAATAACAATACGAGTGATCAAATATAATTGTATCGAATTTGGTATCTTCGAAGCCAATCTTCTCCTTTCTCGTAGTAATCCATTTTGGTAAATGCATTTCCCAAGAAGTTCAAGTCAGCAGCAAACGCAGATGCTCCACGCCACGCATCCAGCACCGGGTCCATAGCTCGAACCACGTTTATGGTAGATCCGCATGGTCTTATCATCCTGATCCCACATTCCAACCGTTCTTCCATCCCAGGAAGAAAGCTACACCCACCAGTCATGAGTATTGAGCTCGTTAACCTCTCCTCTAACTCTTTCTCATCGTGTGGTAGCCTTCTAATTGATGTACCAGCCATCTTGTCTAAGCCCACTTGGTCAATGCCAACAAGGTTTGGATGGAACAGGATCTCAGGACATCGGAATCTTTCAATACCAATCACTATCTTGCAATCTTCCTCTGTTAATGGACGAACTCGTGGAACATCCCCTGATGATTGATTCAATTCTCCCTCTACTTTCTGCACAAATGTTGGATCAATTTCCTGAAGCCTAGATGATAAACGAGCTAACTCAGCATCGTCTGAATCAGGTTGTTCGTCATCATCGTCCTTATCCTTGCTCATAAGTTTGTAGAGCTGCCAATCTTCATCTCTAGCACCAAATGTATCCTCGCCTTTACCTCTATCAAAGGCTGCTGTTGTCAGTAGACGCATTCTCTCCCTCTGTGCAGCGCTTAGTCGCTCGCCTCGCCCAACCCCTCCAGACTTTTGATTCCCGTTTGTACTAGATCCATTTGTTTTTAGACGTTTCTTCTGCTCAACCCTCTCCAACACGTCTTTGTACTGAGCTCGCATCTCTTCTAAGTAAAACTCTGGGTTCTCACTACAACCACAAGACAGACAAAATACAAAACGATTTAGTCTTACTAACATTAACTAATGACTTAGTATACATACCGCCGTCTTTCCTCCTCTAATTGAGTTATTCTCTCTTTTTGGAGTTCCTCCTCATAACGCTTTTGTCTAGCTCGTAGCCGCCCTCTGTTGTAGTTTTCAGAAATATCTGCTTCTTCTTGTCTTTTAGCTGCAAGCAGCAAAATGAGAAATTATGAAAATCAAACACTCATATGAGTAAAGGATTTCCAACTGATCTGGAAACAAACCTGCTCAGGAGTAAGCATTTCGTCAGGGACATTCAAAAGAGGATACTTCGCATTATTAAAAGGAGAATCTGTGTTTTCTTCAATCTCAGCTGACTCACCCTTGGCTTTTCTAAGCGACTGTGTCACTTTCAAAACAGTTGATTCTAGCTCTTGCCTGGATGTGTAACCAGTGCCTGACAAAAAGGATGGAATATCATCCTCTTCAACCTGGTCAAGTTGCTTTACAAGGAAACCTAAGCTTTGCAGTTCATTCTCCATTTCATTTATCCTGGACGATCTCTTTGCTTCAGCCATTTCTCGCAGCCTTTGACCTTGTTTTTCTTTTATAGCTGCCTTCCTTGCAATCTCTTCTTCTGATGGAGGAACTTCGGTCGGAGGGGGTATCCATGGAAGCTGCCAATATCTTGTTTTTTCTTCAGCTTCTTTCTTTCCTTCCTGGTCAATTGTGATCATTTAAATTTAATTTACTAGCATCACAATCTGCTTAAGAAAGAAAATGAGAGAAGTCAATACCTGGAATACTCGAACTTCTAAAGCATAGTCAGGTGCAATATAACAGTGTTCCAATTTCAAATCTTCAGCCTTCTCCCACGTAAACCTAGACCTTTTGTGAAGTTGAATATGGCGAGAAAAACATATCAGATCTTAAAATGTGAGTAATCACATTGAGAAGATAGATCCAGGGGAAACACTCACGAATGAAAAGGGTATTTGAGTGACAGAAGTTGCTTTAAATAATCAGTGACATGATATCCACCAATGTTAGTTCGGCAGGATCCTTTATAATTAGGTTCTCCGTCGACAAACTGATAACCAATTAAACCACGTACAAGATCAATAAGATAGATACGCATTATCAGGCCAATGGCTGACTGATCAGGAAAGGTTGACAATAAGATGTAATCACAGTAGTCATAAATACATACCGGAATGGCGTGTGTTGTAGTGAATCCAGGACAGAGAACAATTCCATCCTTTTTACAAATTCCATGAAGTTGATTGTATTTGTAGCTGAAAACAGCATCGACTCCAAATGCTGTGACAACATGAGAGTAAGGAATCTTAATGAAAGCAACATAGAAAAGGCTCCATAATTACTACAGTATGTAACATAAAATTCAAGAAGATAGTCAAATTTAGAAACCAAACAAATAACTTGGGTTCATACCAACTGCAGGCACTCCATAAGTGTCAAACAGCAGTTCTGCCATTTTGCTTCGAGATTGGACTGGGTTGCATACACATTCAGTTATTAGGATTGGATGATCAATCTGTCCTGCCATCAACTGATATTAAATCGAGAGACAGAGTTCTGACAGATTATACAATGAAACTCATACTCAAGATAAGAAATTGAGATTTAGGAAATACCCCTGATCCATCAGCACCCAAACGCAAAGTCAAGAATCTGAAAAGGAAGAAAACCCAATAAGATTAGTACCATGGATTCTTCGGTGATTGCATTAACTAATGAACATAAATATCAAAGAACTTGGAATACGAGATAACAGTATAAGAAGCCAAATCAAATACGAAAAAGGTGAAGAGCAGAAGCTCACAAGAAGACATATTGGGAGCTACAAATTCCTGGAACGGAAGACCTTACAAATTCATACAAACAATACAATTCATTACTGTATAAACTGGTATGGAATCCATACATATTCCATGATCTCGAATTGATAAACCACATTGCTGTCAAAAGGTGAACGTGGTCCTGAGCGAATGCAATCAAAATTCTTCATCATGGCAGGATCCTGGTCGCCGACAATAGTAACAGTTTCACCTATAATAGAAAGAAGACCAAATCTATACAGCATTACACATGGAGACAAGTATATAGACAAGAATTTGGAAGCAAGCCAGCAAGAAGAAGAATAACTTGTAAGATATATAAGATAAAGCAAAGTTATGAATCTTAATCGCAGCCAAAACTTCAAACAACTTCTCTAATTACAAGACTCAGCACTTTTAGTTATTTGAAACATATCATTAGACTCATTGGTCACTCCAGCAGCAACTCAGAACAGGAAGCAATGAAGACACATAAGAACACTAAAAAATGATAATGTGGAAAAAAATATACATGGATTAATACCTGTAGCTTTGTGGCGTGGTCTTTGCACGATATTGCGGAAAACAATACGAGGCTCAGTTTCTCCTGCCCACCTTAAACCCAGAAAATTTCACTTTTACCAAATCGTGGAAGATGATTACTACGTGGCCAAAAGTTTTTAAGTAAGTTGGAAATAAGAAGAAATTTAGGAATTATGGTGTGAAGTACCCGATACGGAAGTATGAGGCGCCATTATCGATAACAATGGGAATCGAAGGTGGGAAGGAATTGTAATCAGTCTGCCTACGTATCCTCGAAACAAGCGGCATGTCTTCTCTTCCTTCAGTTTTGCTTTAGTCGCCGTCGTCACTCGTCGACTGAGTATTCGGCGACCAAGGGCTCAGGGTTCCGGTGAGAAAGATGAAGATTACAGATGGAGCTCCGTGACCTTAATTGGGCCCCGATTTAACCTCACATTCCATTTTTAATTGGAAGGAATTAATAGTAAAATAAAGGGGAAACTGTCAAATTAAACCTTGTTTCAACAAAAAATCATTGATGAAATCATTTGATTAAACATATCATTTATTATTAAATTTTTAAAAAAATCAAAATTACAGTTGATTCGGCCAATTAAACACTCCGTCAATTTGATTAACAGAACTAATAAATTCTGTTAAGCGAACGTTAACGATGTCAGTTAAGTAATACGCTGCGTTTCATTAAGTCACAGATCTTCTCCTTCACACCTTCGACCTTCGTTTTTGAAAAATGATCAAAAATCCTAACTCTCTTAAATCGTTAAACCTCTCTTCGATTTTCGTTTCTCTTCATCGATTTTTCATTTTCTAAGTTTCGTTTTTTCTATAGGTCATATAATAAGTTCGATGAAGATGAAGAAAATGAAAAAATCGATGAAGAAAAACGAAGATCGAAGAGAGATTTAATGATTTGAGAGCGTTAGGGTTTTTGATCCCTTTTCAAAATCGAAGGTCGAAGGTGTGAAAGAGAAGATCTGTGGCTTAATGAAACGAGGTTTCTTAATTCTGTTAATCATATTAACATAGTGTTTAATTGGTCGAGTCAACTATAAGTTTGATATTTTTTAAAAAGTCAATAATAAATTATATATTTAATTAAAGACGTTCGGAATTAAATGTTTAATCAACAATTTTTTGAAGAAACAATGTGTAATTGACATTTTTCGTAAAATAAATATTACATTTAGAGATGTAATTAATGTAAGTCGTCTTAGCTCAGTGGTAGAGCGCGTGGCTTTTAACCACGTGGCCTCGGGCTCGGTCCCCACAGACCGTAAGCCGAATGGGATAAGGTTATTTTATTGTTTCTATTGTTATAAGTTTTGGGCCTTCGTAAGCCCAATGGATAAGGTTTTTTTTAGTTTATATTGTTATAAGTTTTGGGCCTTTGAATTACCGTACAACAATAATAACACTCGAGTCTTCTCCTCCGTAACTCAATTACGTTTCTAGGGTTTTAGGTTTCCGCACGAATCTCTCTCTCTGTCTCTCTCTTCAGTTTCAATACACACCTTCACACCATGACTGCCGTTGAGAAAGAGATCCTCGCCGCCAAATTGGAAGAACAGAAGATCGATGTAATTGATCATATTTTCACTTCTCTGTATCTGTCATCCCAGTTTAATTGTCTTAAGATTGGATTCTGATTTTTAATCTGTTACTGCTTAGATCTGTTTTATTTGCTTAGTAAATATCAGGGCTTCTAAGACTATAGATCTGAATTTTTTATTCTGTGAACTCCATGAATTCTCAGTGATCCCATCACTTCAATCATTGATTGACATAGCGTTTCTCTGATTTGTAGCTCGATAAGCCCGAAGTTGAGGACGATGATGATAATGAGGAAGATGATTCCGATGATGACGACAAGGATGATGACGAGGCAGAGGGTAAGTATTGTTTTTGGTTCTTTCTTTTTAAACTTGTTCTTTTCCTTGATCAAAATACTGCATTTTAGTAAAGATACTTGTATTGTTTTCGGATTTTAGTCTACATCTGGGTCATATTGGTTGATGCTCAAAGTCTGTAATTTGTGTATGTAGAAAAGATAGGTGTTTGATTAGAGGTTAAACTTGTTTGTTGAAATGAATCTATTTGAGAATGGGCTACTTTGGTTTCGTAGCATCCTTGCATTGTATGACTTTAAACTCGTCTGAACAGATACTGCTTGTTGCTGGAAAACATATGACTGTTGTGTGTCGAACTACATGTTAATGATCTTTCATTCTTATGATTGGTGAATCAGGACAAGATGGAGAGGCCGGAGGTAGGTCAAAACAAAGCAGAAGTGAGAAGAAGAGTCGCAAGGCCATGCTAAAACTCGGGATGAGATCCATCACTGGTGTTAGCCGTGTCACTGTCAAAAAGAGCAAGAATGTTGGTGTTTTCTATCGGAATTTATTCCCATATCTCATAGGTCATACGCATTCAAATGTATTGATAGAATGTGCGATCGTTGCTTTGAATTACAGATCTTATTTGTCATATCGAAACCTGATGTATTCAAAAGCCCAGCATCAGACACATATGTGATCTTTGGAGAGGCAAAGATCGAGGATTTGAGCTCTCAGATCCAGTCCCAGGCGGCAGAGCAATTCAAGGCTCCAGATCTCAGCAATGTGATTTCAAAGGGTGAGTCGTCGAGTGCTGCTGCAGTTCAGGATGATGAGGAGGTTGACGAGGAAGGTGTTGAGCCAAAGGACATTGAGTTAGTGATGACTCAAGCAGGAGTGTCTAGGCCAAAGGCAGTGAAGGCTCTCAAGGCTGCTGATGGAGATATCGTTTCTGCCATTATGGAGCTTACCACCTAAATCGTTTCTACTTAGATGTGATTTAACTTGAGCTATGTGTCAGAGATTGTCCAAAGGAGTCGGAATTTTGGTTTCAATGTTTACTTGAAGTGATTCGGAATGTTGTATCAGTATAAACCGCATAAGTTATTGATTTTCAGTTTGATTTTACATCGAATATCATGTGTTAAGCAATTATAGAGTTAAGTATTTCAGACAAAGCCATTGGTTCACAAGTAATATTCCCAAGGAAATACCATGTAGCATCCAACTCAATGAAGACAGTCTCAAACCAGCCTAAATGTCGCAGTTGCTGATGAAAAAAACTTGGAAAGGTTTAATGGTGGAGCTAATGGGTTCAATTGTACAAGGTCTATTACATCACTCTTTCGTTTACGCATGATAAATAATCTCTGTAGTATTGTTGACCAAAAAAGTACTCAAGTGTTCGAATTTGTAAAAACAGGATACCAACATTCGTAAACCAATTGATTCATTAGATTAATAAATAATGTTTATCACAAAGATTGCCCAAACAGAAAAAGCAATCACTGATCACAAAAGGAGATGATGCTTAGGTCTGATCCATTCAAATCTGTATAAGCACAAAGCAGTGTAGGTGTATATATAGTCTATGGACATTTAATTCAATCTTAAAGAGGAACCATCCACAGGTATAGCCAGAATTCTCCTCAAAGATGCTATTCTTAGACTATATAACCAGAGCATTGTAACACAGCATTCCCCAAACAAGAAAACATGGATTGCATTCATGAATGTAACCTACCTGCGATTGCTGCAACCTGAGCTTCCATCTGTGCGGCCCTAACTTTAGAAGCCGTGGCTCGATGGAAGAACTGTTCCCTAGATAAAGATCTCACATTCCTCAAGTACTGATCAAACGGAACAACCCCATCTTGAAACGACTTATCCAAGGAATAGATAGCATCTTCGATAGCTAAATCTAAAGCAGTACACTCTAACATCTGCTTGGAGAGTGTGTCACCACATTCAAACGCCTTATCCACATCCAAATCAATTAAATTCGTGGTTTTTCCTTGGTTCTCTCTAACCCATGAGTCTAGAATATCAGTGTTCATGGATATAACCTGTAATTGCTGTTCAAGTGTTTCTTTCTCCTCAACCATGTGTTTCAAACCTCTATTGATTTCCTCTTCTCTTCTCTTCAACCCAGCTTGCAAACTTAGTAGCTCCTCTGCTTCACCTTCTCTTGATCTCCTCATCGAAACAAGATCACCGTGAACCATTTCCACCAACTTATTAATCGCGTTTCTCTTGAAAACCTCCGCAGCATCATCCGATTGCTGCTGGTGGTGAACATGCTGCACTTGCACTCTACCTCCTCCTCCTCCTCCGTAAGGTGAGGGCGGAAACGGTCTAGACAATGACGGATCAGCGGAAGGAGGTCGTGAAATTGATGAATCGTATCCTGTAGGGGGAGACGGTGAAGGCGGCTGAGGACGGCGTCGCGAGTAAAGAGGTGGATCACAAGCAAAAGCGGCGCTGAGATCGGAGACGAGATCTACGAGATTGGAGCTAGGGAAAACCCAATTCTGGAGATAAGGAAGAGAGACGAGACCAGAAGGAGTAACATGTGAGTGAGGTCGCTTAATGATCATATCGGCGGTGGGATTGACATACACACAGGGAGGATGACGAGGGTACGACTCGAGAAGCCAGATGATGACGGGGATGTTGTAGGTTACTCCATGAAAAGGCATCGGGATCGTACCATCTGCTTGGAGGAGATTGACGGAGCGGCCATCGTTGTGAGTAAACGCCGCCGTTTTAGGCTCTAAGGAAGGGTAAGAAGAGATTAGGTTAAGGAGATGTTGCCGGATCAACCATTTGGTGGATTCATCGTAAGGAACGGAGGCAGGACCACGCTGAGAGAGCACGGAGGAGAGGAATTGCTGAACCTGCTGCGGATTCGACGGCGGAGGAACCATCGGAACTTAACGTTGTCGGCGGTGGAATCCCAAATAGTGGAAGACGACGACGACAAAGGGAAAGAGAATTTGCTTATCGACTAAGAAGAAGTAAGGCATATACGCGTCTTTATAAACTATTTACTATTTTACCCTTGTAAATAAAATTGTTGTTTTGGATAGTGTTTAGTTAAAGATTAATCCATCAAGCAGAGAATATTCATGGAATTAGCGAGTAAAAAACAACTGTTTATCGCACAAGCCAACAAAGAGAAGAAACAGGTCACTGATTAAAAAAAAAAAGAAGAAGATTCAAGCCATGAATGGGTGATGAGTGTGATGAGTGTGATATTGTTTTGAAATAGACGAGCAAGAACACCAAGCTTGTGGCAAACATAACCATCAATAGAGGCTTGAAGAATCTGAGCAGGATTTAGGTTGAAATCGCTCCAATCACTTAAGCTTATCTGCGGATCTAGCCTCACTCCTTCATAACCCAAACATTCCTCAACGATCTCTTGTTTCATTTGGAACTTAATTTTGAAAACTAAAGAGCTCTGTTTTCGTTTGTGACTTCCTTACTGACTCCATATAGTACTGTTGAGAATAAGTAACATCATATTGTTTATTTAATCTCTTTGTCAGTCTTGTCTTTCCCAAGTGCTCTGTTACGTCTCTAGATCGCATAATGTTCTTTTGCTTCTTGATTTACAAAGCAAGTTGGCTCATATGTTTCTCTTCATATTGTTATAGATTCCATTGACTTCAATTTCAACTCTTGCATTACTTTTTCCTTTTTCTCTGCAGTGAACAGGTTGAGAATGATAATAGTAGTGCAGAAGCTTTTTGCGCAGATGCTCTTGACAAAGGCGGGACATGAGTCGTCTGTAGTTGCTCAATGTGTTAAGCTCTTGTAGCATATGAGATAATGCACCTTAATGTGTTAAGCTCTTTGTTCTAACTTAAAAATTGTAGTTTTAAGGTCTTAACAGCTTAATTTGTATTTTTCTTCTCGGGTTAATTGTAATATGATTACATCATACAATACATTAAAATGTAGTTTCACTGTTTATGCAGATTATTTTTAATATAATTTCAATTCTAATTCGTAGCTAACAACCTAAATTCTATTATATGAAGTGATGCAATAATAATGTATACTTTCCCAATCGTTAGTTATTTAGATCATTTTTAAGTATATCAGTAAGCCACAAAATGATATTTCGTACCATCTAGTGAATAGAAAACAACTTGATGATGACGTTGAACATCCTTTAAATGAATTTTTACAAAAATTTATGTTCTAGATTTAGTGAGCTTACTTAAGCAAACACTATCAAATACATAGAAAAGATACAAAAAAAACTAACAAAAAGTTTTATATGTCTTAAATACATTTTACAAAAATTATTGTTGCACACTATATTGACGCAAACTTAATGTGAAGTCTACACCGACGCAAAATTCAGGTAAAATTTACTTTTAATAAACTAACTATTTAAATTATTTCTAAAATGTATACAACCAAAACTATAATATATAAACATGTTTAAACTTTTACAGAAACAAACACAATATCAAACAGACATAGAAAAATTATATAAAAGATATAAGAAAAATTTAAACGCATTAAATTTATTTATATATAATTTTACGTAGCAGATTTCACTTGAAGTTTACTCCAAGTAGATTTCATGTGAAGTGTACTTTGAATGAGCTAATTACCTATATCATTTCTAAAATTAACACAAACTTAACTATAATATACAATCATATTAAACTTGTACATAAGCAAACAAAATATCAAACACACATAGAAAAAATACAAAAAAAAAACAAAACAAAAAATGCTTTAAATGCATTTTTACAAAATTAATGTTGCAGACTTCACATGAAGTCTACATGTGAAGTCTTCGGGTATAAAAAGTAGATTTCATGTGAAATCTACTCTAACAAGAGCAGATTTCATGTGAAGTCTACTATTTACACGCACAGACTTCATTAGGTTATTTTTGCAATTGACCAAATGTTGACTTTTTTGGTGCATACTTCATGTGAAGTCTATTTTTTAAGGAGGTTAGATTTGCAATTATACAAAATATTGAAATTTTCTAGTAGATTTCACCTGAAGTTTACTTAGTTTCAGATGAAAATAGTAGATTTCACATGATATCGTAGACTTCATGTGAAGCCTGCTCTAGAAAACAGAGGTTATTTATGCAATTGACTAAGTTTGACTTTTACTATAGAAGTCTACACGTGAAGTCTACGACAACACTAACTACATGTGAAGACTTCACGTGAAGTCTACTTTATTTTATAAATAATTAAATTTTATTAGTTAATTTCGCAGACATCAACGAAGTCTGCATTATCTTAGTATCTAACGTAGACTTCACATGAAGTTTTCAAAATTTAAGAAGACTTCATGTGAAGTCTGAGCTTTTACACAAATTTCCAGATTTTTTTGGTCAAATAACTGTAATGTTGGTCAATTTCAAAAATAACCCCTCTAAGAAACGTAGACTTCAAGTGAAGTCTGCACGTTTTTCGCAGACTTCATCTCAAGTATACGTAAAAGTCAAATTTTCAGTCAATTGCAAAACTGACTCAGATTTCAGTAGACTTCAAGTAATTTTTTTTGTATCCAAACAAGAATGTGCAGACTTCACATGAAGTCTACTCTCCGAAGCCAGAAAATAGTCAAATGCAAAACTAACATCTGTGTTGACTTGGAGACTTCATGTGAAGTCTACATGGAACACAAACTTCACATGAAGTTTACTCTCTGTAAATTTCAGAAATTTGCAAAAATTAGCTAGATTTGAGTTAGGGATTATATTTACCTTATTTAAATGCCTAAAATATCGAACTAAACCGTTAATCGTTACTTTTAGTTGCTAAATGCACCAAAAATGTAAGCTTTAAGAATTTTGAAATGGTAAATGAAGATTGGGAAAATGAATAAATTGACTCAAAATTTCATTTTAAATGCAAAAATATACCCCAATTGAATTAATCCCCAAAAGTAATCTATGAGAGTAGTAAATTTATAATTTTGTCCTTAATGACCAAACAAAAAACCTGGAAACAACAGAATTACATTTATATCCTCGCTAGATATTGCAAACTTCACATGAAGTCTACTCACAGAAGACTTCACTTGAAGTACTAGTGACATGAGAAGACTTCATGTGAAGTCTGCTCCTTAATTATATATATATATGATTTAAAATTACAATAATTGTTATATGCTTATAATTTTGATTACAAAATCTAATAATAAAAAAATATGAAGTATTAAAAATAGAATTTCGTTAAAACATGGTCAAATAAAATAAAAAAGATCAAACCACAAAGTTCATAAACAAACTATGTCATGGTTTAAGGTTTAGGATAATAAGATATGGTAATCATGAGAGATTTGTAAATTTTGTATTTGAAATGTAGAAATGGAAGAAAATAGTTAAATTGTGCATATATTTAGAAAGTATAAGTTTTTGGTCTAACATTTGCGTATTATAGAGAAAATATTTGGCTTGCGGTCTAGAATTTACGGTTTATAATTTAGGGTATAGGAATTAGGGATTAGAGTAAACTTCACGTGAAGTCTACTCACTAATTATACATTTAATTTAAAACTAAAATAATAATTATTATTATATGATTATAATTTTGATTACAAAATTTAATAATAAAAAATTATGAAATATTAAAATTTTTTTTTACTAAAACATGGTCAAATAAAATCAACAAAGATCAAACCACAAAGTTCATAAACAAACTATGTAATGGTTTAGGGTTTAGCAATATAAGCTGGTAATTATGTGGGATTTGTAAATTTTGTATTTGAAATATAGAAATAGAATAAAAGAGTTAACTTGTGCATATATTTAGAAAATATAAGTTTTTGGTTTAACATTTACGTATTAATATTCTGTTTGCAGTTTAGAATTTAGGGTTTGTGGTTTAAAGTTTAGTGCAGACTTCAATGAAGATTACATTTTTAATGAATACTATGTGAAAGAACTAATTTTTTGAACTTTTTTTGTGAAATATTTTATTTTTCATGAAAAAGAACTAACTTTTTGAACTTTTTTTGTGAAAGATTTTATTTTTCATGAAACTTGTGTGAAAGTTTAATTTTTTGTGTTTTTTGGTTAAATATCTGATTTTTAAAGGAGATCTTGTAAAAAAAAAATATTTTTTATATTCTATTGTTAAAGATTACATTTTTAATGAATATTATGTGAAAGTTCTAATTTTTTGAATTTTTTGTGAAAGATTTTATTTTTAATGAAACTTGTGTGAAAATTAGATTTTTTTGTGTGTTTTTTAGTTAAATATTTGTTTTTGAAATGAGATTTTGTGAAAATTTTGATTTTTTTTAACTTTTCTAGTTAAATATTACATTTTTAATGAATATGATGTGAAATATCTAATTTTTTTGAATTTTTCTTGTGAAATATTTCATTTGTAATGATAGTTGTGTGCAAATTTGATTTTCTTTTTGTGTTTTCAAGTTAAAGATTTATTTTTGAAATAAAATTTTGTAAAAAGTTCTAGTTTTTTAGTCTTTTCTATTTAAAGATGTAATCTTTTTGATATGATTTGTTAAGGAAAAGTTAGTATTTTGGTTTTTTCTATAAAAAATTGTATTTTTTCTGAAATTTGATTTTTTCTAGTTAATAATTACAATTTTAATGACTTTCATAAGAAAATTTGAATTTTTTTTGTATAAGTTTTACATTTCTAATGAATATTATGTGAAAGTTTTGATTTTTTTGACATTTTTATCTTTTGTGTAAGAATATTGTGTAAGAGTCGGTATTTTTATCTTTTGTCATTAAAGATTACATTTTTATTAAGTATTTTCATTGGTTCTTTTAAGCAAACTTCTTTTCTAAACTTATTTTTAGATTTACTGTAATATTATTGATTTCATTATAATACTTAATAAAATTAGTTTTCTTTCATTTATGTTTGCAGAATTTCATACTTAAATGGACGAGGCAGAATTTTCATGAAAGCTTTCCTAAATGACAAGAGACGAAGAAGTTGATGTTGATGGCCCATACTTGATTTTTTTTGTTTGCTTAACGATTATCATGTGGTTTCCTAATTAAGTATGGTTTTTGTTATTATATTTGAGTGGTTAAATAAGCACATAGTTTGTTGTACATTTCATTTGCTCATTTATGTTGTAGACAAAAGAATTTTGCAGGTAAATGACATATTTCTATTTGAGTTTTAAATTCTTTATGTTGAATAGTCTTGTCTAAATTTAATGTTGAACTAAAGACAACATAGACTAATTTATTGAAGTGTTTCTTTTCACAATTTATGATAAGAACATATAAAATTGCATGATTTATACTTCATATGTCAAAAATAAAGTTGTAAGGAAATGAAAAACTCTAGAATTAGCAAAAATTTGTAATAAATAGAGACTTCACAAATACTTACAAAAAAAAACATGTATATTAATAAGTTATACACATGAGATCTAACACTGACGCAAACTTCATCTGAAGTCTACTTTCAATGAGCTAACTACACATATTATTTCTTAAATTTATACAACCATAACTATAATATATAAACATGTTAAATTTAGACATAAACAAATACAATATCAAATAGACATAGAAAAACTATATAAGAAATATAAGAAAAAATTTAAACATGCTTTAAATGCATTTATATATAAATTTACGTAGCAGACTTCACATAAAGTCTACTTTGAAGATCA
This sequence comes from Lepidium didymum, assembly GCA_963920545.1. Lineage (NCBI taxonomy): Eukaryota > Viridiplantae > Streptophyta > Magnoliopsida > Brassicales > Brassicaceae > Lepidium > Lepidium didymum. Next base: position 4,181,098 of record OY986983.1, on the reverse strand, counting down.
AACTACTTATATCACTTTTAAAATTTACACATGTTTAACTATAATATATAATCATGTTAAACTTGTACAAAAGCAAACAAAGTATCAAACACACACATGAAAAATACAAAAAAAAATTAAAATTAAACAAAACATGCTTTAAATGCATTTTTACAAAATTAACGTTGCATACTTCACATGAAATCTACACGTGAAGTCTGCGGGTATAAAAAGTGGACTTAATTGAAGTCTACTATAACAATAGTAGATTTCTTGTGAAATCTACTATTTATACGCACAAACTTCATTATATTATTTTTGCAGTTGACCAAATGTTGACTTTTTGGCGTAGACTTCATGTGAAATCTACTTTTTAAGGAGATTATATTTGCAATTACCTAGAATATTGAAATTTTCTAGTAGATTTCATCTGAAGTCTACTTAGTTTCCGATGAAAATAGTAGATTTCACATTATGTCGCAGACTTCATGCGAAGTCTGCTCTGGAAAAGAGAGGTTATTTCAACAATTGACTAAGTTTGAATTTTAGTTCAGAAGTCTACATGTGAAGTCTGCGACAACACAGACTTCACTTGAAGTCTGCAACTTAGTTGGAGTAGACTTTATTTTATAAATAATTAAAAAAATTTCATTAAATTTGCAGAAATCATACGTAGGGTCCATTACTTAGTATTTAACGTAGAATTTATGTGAAGTTTGCAAAATTTAAGAAGATTTCATGTGAAGTCTGCGTTTTCACACACATTTTCAGATTTTTTTGGTCAAATAATCGTAATGTTGGTCAATTTTGAAAAATAACCCCTCTAAGAAACGTAGACTCAGGTGAAGTCTGCGAGTTTTTTTCAGAAGTCTACGCAAAAGTCAAATTTTCAATCAATTGCAAAACTAACTTAGATTTCAACAGACTTCAAGTGAAAACTTCATGTGAAGTCTACTCTTTGAATCCAGAAAATGGTCAAATGCAAAACTAACCCATGTGTTGACTAGCAGACTTCACGAAATTATGCAAAAATTAGCTAAATTTGAGTTAAGATTCTATTTACCTTAATTAAATGCCCAGATTCTTAAACTAAACCTAAATCCTTACTCTTAGCTTCTAAAAGCACCAAAAAATCTAACGTTTAAGAATTTGGAAAAGTTAAAATGAAAATTAGATAGTTTTATGGATATAAATGAAGAGAAAATGAAAGATAATGTGGTTGAAGATAAGGAATGATCATTAAGATGTCGAAAATGGGTAGATAAATGTGTATTTAGAGCTTTTTTGTTGTTAATGGTGGGTGTGAGAATTGAAGAAGATGGTATTTTGGTAAATAAGTGAAATTGTATAAATATTTTGGTCATTTTATGTCTTAATTAAATTTTTTTTTAAAATAATGGCAGAATCGAAATTAGTTGAATAAATAAGGATATATTGGACAAAATTTTGGAAAGAGAAAAATGAGGGTCATTTGAGAAACAATCCCATGAAAATTAGAGAGATTTATAAATAGAAATGAAGAGAGAATGAGAGATAATGTGATTGAAGATGGTATATATGCAATAAAAGCTTGAAAATGGATTAATACATTAACATTTAGAACTTTGTTTTTGGTTGGTAATGGTTGTTGGTAGAATTGAAGAATATGTCATTTTGGTAAATATTTGAGGTTAGATGAATATTTTAGTAATTTTAAGTTTTGATGCAATTTTAAAAAAAAACAAAAAAGTAATAACATAATCAAAATTGTATGAAGAATAAAGGTAATTTGGAAAAATATTTAGAGAGAAAATTTGGATGGTTATTTCACCTATTGACCAAAGTCAATGAGCTAATTTAGAAACAATCCCACAATGAAACAGTGTTTGTCTGTACTATGTAGGCAGTACTTTTTAGTCTTCATACATACAAATTTTTCACCGTTGATATTTGGAGGTAAATTGTGTAGTTTATAAATCGGACGGTTGAGAATTTAGATACTGTCACACGCAAAACGCATTAACTAATTACTGAATTTTCGTCTTACAATTGAATTGAATTTAAATTTGAGTCTAACAAAAATCTAAATTTTGTGATCAAGCAGAAAGTAATTAGTACTAATTAGTGATAACATTCATGGAATTAAGGAGACAAAAATGGGGGAGTTAGGATTTGATTGTTAACATAATAATTGGAGGCATTAAAATAAATAATTCAAAAAATAGAAAATTTTCCCTCTTTTGGTCAATCATAGAAAACTTCTCTAATGGAGAATAATATTCATGGAATATCTATAGCCGTATTACTCATGGAATTAAACGAATACTAAAATGTCTTATTCTTTTCTTATCAAACCAAATTTATTGATAATATTCATGGAATAACGGATGAATTCAGAACTGTTTATCACACAGCATAACAACAACAAAAGAAAGAAAAAAAAAGATTCAAACCAGAAAAGAGATTATGTTGATATTTGTTTTCAAAGTAGCCATAGACGAGCCCTAACACCGAGCTTGTGGTAAACGTAAGCTTTTACTGATGCCTGAAGAATCTGTTCATCATTTAGGTAAGGGACGGACCAATCACTCATGGTTATCCTCTTTTCAAGCCTCACTCCTTCATAACCCATACATTTCTCAACGATCTTTTCAAACGAACATTGGTCTATGCTGTTTCCCTCCAAACCATTCAAGTTGTCCTTTATGTCCAGAAGCTCCTCGATCTCCAACTCATGCGTACATTCAGCTAGCCTTGTTGCATCTTCATGATTCCAAACGCCGACGAATTTGTAACTTGGATTCCTCAAAAATCTTCGGAGATTGTTAGGAACTTGCTTACAGTAACGTAACTGAGTGATGAGACATTTACGACCTACACACAACTGTAGCGTATCCGCTACATAATCGGCGTTGTAATTGTGCGGTTGTGAGTTGGACTCTTTAGGAGCCGGTTTCCACATTACGCCGACTCCAACGACAAGAGGACGACGGCGAGAGATTGCGCAAGGGTGTAATTTATTGTACTATGTAAGTACACGAACTTTTCACCGTTTATCTTTGGAGGCATTTATACAGTTAAAATCCGACGGTTGAGAATTAGGATTCGGTTGAGGCATTTACCGAATTTTTGCTTTTACACAATTGATTGGAATTTGTTCAAAAAGAATTTGATTATCCAAGATGTAAGTTGATTGGAACACAAGAACAGAGGAGACAAAATGTAGAGCAGGAGAAAGTAATTGAGCTCAGGCCCAAAAATCAAATCAGGAGAAAGTAATTGTGCTCAGGAGAAAACTAGTATCAAAATGTAGAGCAGGTTATTTTGATACTAGTTTTCAAACTTCCCATAGACGAGCCTGAACACCAAGCTTGTGGCAAAGGTAAACTTTTAATGACGCTTGGAGAATCTGATCATCGTCGAGGTAGGGGACGGTCCAATCACTCGTGCTTATGTCCCGATCTAGCCCCATTCCTCGATAACCTATACTTACCTCAACAATTTCTCCAAACGAAGAGCTTCTCCCGCTCCTTCCCTCCGAATCGTACACGTGCTGCCTTAGGTCCAGAAGCTCTCCAATCTCCAACTGATGAATGCATCGAGCAAGCTTTCCTGCGTCTTGATAATTCCAAACACCAACGTATTTTGCTCTTCTATCCGTCAGGAAACTTCGTAGATCGTGAGGAACTTGGTTACAGTAACGTAACTGGATGATGAGACACTTGTTCCCCACACATAACTGTAGCGTATCCGCTGGAGGATCGGGGTTGAAGTAGCTTTCCGGCGGAGGAGGACCGTTGTTGTAATTATTCGGTGATTCGGAGTCAGAACTAAACGGTGACCAATTGACGGCGACTCCAACGATGAGAGGGTGAGGATAGTAACGGTTGTGTATGTAGAGGACATCGCGAATCCATCGGCTGATGATAGAGGAATCGGACGTGACGGTGACAACGAACTGTTCTTCTGAGAAATGGAAAGAGTAATCTTGGTGAGTTGAGTAGCTTCCGACGGTTGTTATCGTCGGAGCAGCCATTGAGAACCTTCTTGCTTTTTCTTTTTTTTTTCCTTTTCTGATTTTACAGTAGTGTAACTGTGTGAGAGAGAGGAACGATTTCTTGGCATTGATAGAGTACAAGGGCGTTTGTTTGTACAATACAGCTGGTGCTTTTTGCTCTTCCTACGTACACGAAGTTTTGACCGTTGATATTTTGGATCATTTGTGCAGTCAGAATCGGACGGTTGATAATCTGGATGCGTGTTACGCAATACGTATCAACTAATTTCTGATTTAACATATTTTCAATTTATCTAATTACTCGACCTTATCGAGTGGTAAAAATATTTATTCGTTAAAAATTTCTCAGCACCATTCTCTTATTTGTTTATCTTAAGAGAACTTTGAAAAATGACACAAAACATTTCTCAGATTAAGAATATTCAGCAAATTTAACCTTCGTATAAAATTATATAAAGTTATATCATCTGATTTCATATTTATCTACCTAAATCCAACAAATTAAAATTATCAACATAGTATTGCTAAATATATATCTGTACAATAAACATATAAAATTGCGCAACCAAAAAATAAACATATAAAATTATGTATTTCAAAAGTGGTATCAAATTAAATTCCTAAATGCTGCGATTATCTAAATTAGAACGCAATGGAATTGAACCAAGAGTCCAAGACCAAAAAATTTCCTAAACCGAAAGAACTAATGCGAGATTCGAATTTGAGATATCTCTAAAAAGTTTGTGATCAAGCCGAATTTATTGACAATCTTCATGGAAATAACGAGTGAAAGCAACTGTTCATCATACGACTTAACAAAAACAGGAAGGCACTGAATCTGACGAACAAAAAAAAGAAAAAGATTCAAAGCAGTTGGTAAAACAAAGAAAAAGATTCAAGCATCAAAAGCTTTTGTTGGTGATTTTGAAACTAGCTTTCAAATTTGCCATAGACGAGCCTGAACACCGAGCATGTGACAAGCGTAAGCATCTAGAGACGCCTGAAGAATCTGAGCATTGTTTAGGTCGAAATCGCTCCAGTCACTTATGCTTATCTGCGGATCTAGCCTCACTCCTCGATAACCCATACATTCCTCAACGATCTCTTCAAACGAACAACCTCTCATGCTCCTTCCCTTCGAATCCTTCACGTACAGCCTTATATCCAGAAGCTCAACAATCTCCAATCGATGACTAGATCGAGCTAGCCTTCCTGCATCTTGACTGTTCCAAACGCCGACGAACTTGGTTCTTGGATTCGCTAAGAAACTTCGGAGGCTGTTAGGAACTCGGTCACAGTAACATAACTGTATGATGAGACATTTTTTACCAACGCATAACTGTAGTATATCCACTGGATGATCGGAGTTGTCGTAACTTCCAGGCGGAGATGAGTCAGAACCAAACGGTGACCACTGGACGCCGACTCCAACGACGAGAGGGTGAGAGGAGAAACGGCTGTGGATGTAGATGACGTCATGAATCCATCGGCGAATGACGGAAGGTTTTGCCGTTACTGTGACAATGAAGTTTTCCTCGAAGAGATTGACAAAGTACTTTTGGTAATTTGAGTAACTTCCGATAGTTCTTATCGTCGGAGCAGCCATTGCGCTTTCCTCTTGCTTTTCTGTATTTTGTTTTTTTCTGCTTTTAGAGGAGAGTGTAGTGTGAGAGAGAGGAACGATTTCTTGTTACTGAGATCGTAAGGGTATAATTAATTCTATGTAACCGTTGCTATTTAGTCTTGGTACGTACACGAAGTTTTCACCGTTGATCTTTGAAGGCATTTTCGCAGTTAAATCGGACGGTTAAGAAGATGCATGTCTGTCACACGCGCACTGATCACTGTAAATTGATTCTGAGTGAAATATGGTTAACGGTAAAATATAGATTTAGATTATATTTTCTTAAATATGCAAGTGTAGTTGCAAGTGACAGGTGGTAAGTCCACTAAGATATGCGCATTTGCATAATCAGGGACCGAGTTCTACCGCCTATGTAGGAACTTAGCTAATAGACTGGCCAGTTGTGATTTAATGTTAGACAAAAAAGAAAAAAATGCAAGAGCCTTTCTCATCGTAGAGTCTATAATTACTAATCTGAAATTGTTTTCTTTAAAGACAATGCAAAACCTAGATGATCCAGATTTGCAAAATTAAAGAAAAATATTCAAGCAACAAAAGGTTTTATTTTGATACTTGTTTTCAAATCTGCCATAGACGAGCCCGAACACCAAGCATGTGACAAACGTAAACATGTAGTGACGCCTGAAGAATTTGATCATGGTTTAGGTTGTATTGGCTCCAATTACTCATGCTTATCTCTTTCTCTAGCCTGACTCCTTCATAGCCCATACATTCCTCAACCATCTTTTCAAACGAACAACGCCTCATGCTTCTTCCATTTGAATCCTTTAGGTACTGCCTTATATCCAGAAGCTCTCCAATCTCCAACTCATGAACAGATCGAGCTAGTTTTTTTGCGTCTTGACTATTCCAAACATCGACGAACTTAGTTCTTGAATTCTCAGGAAACTTCGGAGATCGTAAGGAATTTGATCACAGTAACGTAACTTAATGATGAGACATTTATTACCTACGCATAACTGTAATGTATCAGCTGGATGATCGGAGTTGTCGTTACTGGCAGATGGAGAATCGGAGTAGTAACTATTCGATGACGAGTCAGAGTCATAACTAAACGGTGTCCACTGGACTCCGACTCCAACAACGAGAGGAGAAACGGTTGCGAATATTATAGACGCGAATCCATCGGTTAATGACGGAGGAATTCGCCGTTACGGTTACAATGAAGGTTTCTCCGAAGAAATTGACAGAATACTTTTGGTGATTTGAGTAACGTCCGATAGTTCTTATCATCGGAACAGCCATTGAGCTCTCTTTTTGATTGATTCTAATGAAATCTTGAAACTGATACTTCATTGAATAAAACCAAATAGCTTTTATAGCTTACGAATAAACAGAACGTGCATCAGAAGAAACAGATCAACTAACTCCTACAAACAAGGTAAGTGTGATCGTGTAAAGACCACTAACTGACCATTTAAATATAATTAATTCTGTGATTTAAAGTCACCTAAAAAAAATTTTGGTAAGCATTATCTAAAAGAAAAGAAAAATCCCATAAAAAAAAAAGAAGGTGGACGAAAATCTCCGCATATGGCTGTCACAGGAAGACACATACAATTTATAAATTGCCACGTGTACATTTAGATCTTTCAAACAATAGGATTAGTCAAGTCATAACAAGTAGTTGTGATCCGTCCGTAAATCGTATTATAACTTAATTAAAAGACAATGTCGTCGTCCCATTTTTTTTTCTTTTGACCCAAACCTTTTTTGTTTATATATTCTAATTCTAATTTATTATATTTCTATCGCACGGAGATTGTAGCAGGGAAACCGCCGTCGCCGGATCTGGTAGTATCCGTGAAGTAGACGAAGAATTACTCTCCTATGAGTTTCTGTACATAAGATTTGCCCTCAATTTTTGAGCTGAAGGGTTGGGTTTTACTTTTTCCTTCTTTTTCTTTTGGTGGCTTTGCGTTTTCTCCTTCGACAGTTTTCTGGATTGGGATTTCAAACCATGAGGAAGAAGCTCGATACTCGGTTTCCAGCTGTAAGTGTTTCCTTTTCGCCTCGAATTCAACTCTAATTTCCCTGAATTTTCTTGATCTGTTGTTTTTGGATCGAATATCGAGACTGTTCGGGCTAAATCCATGTTCTAAGACGAGTTTCAGATTCAATTTTTGGCGAATTGATCTTAGCATATGACCTAGCAGTCAAATACCCCCTATTTCTATCGGGTGCTTGTTACGGCTTTCATGATATGTATTGCTAAGATCCGCAATTGAATATTTCATGTAAACTGATGAATATCTCGATTCGGTGAGGATTTTAGGCAACAACTGCTCAAAACGTGTTCTTTTTTTTTTCCGTTCTGGGGAGAACTTTGTTATTGCTGAATTGTATAGGTTAGATAGTGGTGATAATGATTTACTCACTTCTGGTTGTATCTGGACATTTAGATATTTTCACCTTAATTTTCCATATATTGTTGTATGAAATCCCTGATGATTTCATAAGTTAGCTATTGTTGATGATAATCTATCTTATTCTGAGCCGAGGCTGGAATATACTTAATACGTTATTGACATTTTTGATTATATAATGTGATTGATGATTGTACAGAGCGTGCTTAGTGTTTATCATTTTTGTCATTTGCTTTATAATTCATTTGATGGACAGTGTCTACTGTCACTGATACTGTGCTGGTTTTGATGGTGGTTGTTTCTTCATTTGATTCATGTACACAATTTTCAGGCTCGTATTAAAAAGATTATGCAAGCTGATGAGGATGTTGGCAAGATAGCTTTGGCAGTACCTGTCTTAGTTTGTGAGTCATCTCCCTATCATTGACTTTACTTTGAAGGAAATTGTTAGTTGTTAATATTCTTTTGGCTAAATTTATTGTCTTATTGATACAGCAAAATCGTTGGAATTGTTCTTGCAAGACCTTTGCGATCGTACATATGAGATTACCCTTGAGAGAGGAGCAAAGACCGTGAGCTCATTACACCTGTAAGCAACAGATTTCTTAACCTTTGTTTCTGCTTCCCTCTGCATGTTTACATCATCATTTGCCTAAAGAGAAAGGTTTTACTTATATGCAATTAAAAATTTTCGAGTTATCAGATATTGTAACTATTGATATTTAAGAGTTAACGTGATGTTGTTAAGCGGAAGAGCTTCCAACTCAAAAAGGTCTTATTTTGACTGCGTCCAACACCGAGAGGATCATGTTTAATGTTACAGAACTTTATACCACAAATTTGGTATAAAGTTCATATTTGCGCTTTTCTTTTATACGATTTTTGTGATACTTACTGCATCCACGTTTATTGAAGTGTTTTCTTTTTTACAGAAAACATTGTGTGGAAAGATATAACGTGTTTGATTTTCTGAGGGAAGTTGTGAGCAAGGTGCCTGACTATGGCCATGCGCAAGGGCAGGGCCATGGTGATGTTGCAATGGATGATCGCAGCATCCCCAAGAGAAGGTTGGATCTCTATGTTTGATCTTTGGTTCCATATGTTAGAGTTAATTATTTGTAGGCCTTGTCAAACAAGCTGATGTGAGCTGGTTGATCAAATCAGGAAGCCGATCAGCGACGATGTGAATGACAGCGATGAAGAATATAAGAAAAGCAAAACGGTGAGCTCCTGTTTTTCGGATATTTTGCTTCATCATCCATTTTGTGTGTTTTTATTGGCACTCATCAGCTTTGATTAACTTATTGGTATGGTGCTCACTGCAGCAAGAGATGGGGAATGCTAAGCCCAGTGGCAGAGGAAGTAGAGGCAGAGGACGAGGAAGAGGCCGTGGACGAGCTGCAAGAACGGCTGAAAGAGAGGGTCTCAACCGTGAGATGGAACAAGAAAACGCCATGGTGGAACCGCAACCTCCACAAGACAGTATGAAGATGCATGTGTCAGAGTCATCAACACTAGAGAACGAGAAAAAGGATATTGAAGGCACAGCAGCAACAAACGAAGACACCAAGCAACACCTTCAAAGTCAAAAAGAAAGCATTGACATCGATCTCAATGCTGAATCTCTCGACCTAAACGAGACCAAACAGGCACCAACCACAGGCACAAGCACAACTGCAGCCACAGCCTCGGAGGAATTTCCGGGGTGGTCTATGATGGATATAAGCAAAATGGATCCAGCACAGATTGCCAGTCTGGGTAAGAGAATAGACGAGGATGAGGAAGATTATGACGAAGAAGGTTAAAGGCATCGCAGGATGGTAGGATATATAGAGTAGTAGCGTGTAGCGGTTTGTCTAGAAAATATCCCGACTCTCTGTCATAATCTTCTTCCTGCTCCCATTTATTGTATTAAACAAAGATTGTATGCACTTTATGAAACTTATTAATTTTGTCTCCTGGTATGTTATTTAGTTATACAAGGGTTTTATAATCTGCATCAGAAGTTACAATATCTTACACAGGAAGTAAACACTCAAAAGGTTGCATAAACAGAGGACTAGTCATAGTGTTGCTCCATGTGACTGAGATGAAGAGCGCCTTCATGGTTCTTGTGAACCTCCACCTTGTATTTTTCCTCCTTTTCTCCCCTCTTCACCTTCAGAAGCATGTTGAATTTTGCAGCCTCACCAGTTACCTGCATTCATATTTTTTTTACATTGAGCTCATTAAATCTTGGAAACACCGACTATGACTCAGGCTCCAGTCTCCAGTCTCCTACCAAGGAGAACAAATATGTTTGTTTTTAAGTCTTGCTAATTCTGACTACAACAATTCAGATTCATTTACCCTTGGTTTGGTTTACTTGCAAAAAACATAGTCAGAAAATACTGACAAGTTCTCTAGTGAAATTAATGAGTAGCATCAAGTCTCTACTTGCATTCTCGGGAGCATGACGATTGAAGATTTGTGTATATGAGAAAAGTAAAGGTTTACCTCAGCGTTAGCATGCACAACCTCCTGAAGTTCATAAGGGAACAAGGAGTTAGACCTCTGTTGGATGGTCTTCACGGCATGCTCAGCAACGTGCTGCACTTCTGGATCATCTCCTGAAACTTCCCTTGATCCAGATCCATGTTCAACTGATCCACGAAACCCAATTTTTATGAGCAAACTCTTTCTTATTAACCAAAATCTCTATCTTCTTCTAACATATGTATTGTTTATCAATTCGAAAGCAATGTCGTTACTCTCATATTCATACCTTTCTTACAGCCAAGATCGGAGGGAGTAATGGCAGGGGACTCATTGGCAGGCTTGAACTCCTGTAACTCCTTGAAGTTTAACCATGGTTTCACCCACACTTTCGCTTCGTAAAGCTTCTTTTCTCCTGCCTCGATAATCTCCAGAGTGAGATGATGCAGCGTTCCGGAAACTACTTGTTCTTTCGCTTTCACTACCCTTGCAAACTCGAGCAGTGCATTCTACGAGAGTCCAAAACCGAAAGATCATTCAAAAAACCAATCAACAACACAGCATAAATGCATTCCTCACACAAAATACACTTCCTCATCCTGAGATCTACTAAACCCCATTAAAAATCATTGTCAAGTTACGATATCTAGTAACTGAAAGCGAGACCAAGAGATTCGAACAATTTAACTCTAATCGCTCTGGATCAAAGATATAAAGCACAAACACAAATATCGAAACAAAGAAGAGATAAGAAATCGAAGATGTTAACAGAAATAGAACCTCCTTCTTGTTGTGCTCATCAACAGCGAAACGACCGAGGCTCTCGACCTCGCCACTGTTCTGATTAGAAGGAACATCGCGAACGCCGCCTAATAAAGCCATATCGTCTTCGCAAAACCCAAAATCACTGGCGATCAGAGAGGAAATGAAGAAGGAGAGAGAGAAAACAATGAAGAAAAAGAAACGGCTTTTCATCACCCCCACCTTTATTTGGTTCACCGCTGTATTTTAAGATATTTTTGTCTTCGTCGTCGAAATGTCAATCGGTGAAATTCTTTTCTTTTGGAAAACAGTTTTCTCGCCGTGAACCAGATAAATGTGTCCAATCGGTTTTGATGTTGGTTTAGTTGGTACAGTTTTAATTTGAAATAATTCTTCCATAAATATCTTCACAATTCGAAATTTTTTGAATTAAAATTAAAAAATGTTGGGATGATATTTGGTTGGATTGCTAATCCGATCATCTTATATATGAATATCGAAAAGAGTATTGATTAGAATTGTAGATTGGTTTAATTTCACTCAGTCGGTTTAAATTTAAAAAAGTTTGGTTACACTCGAATATGATGCTGGAGAGTGGAGATAACGGCACGTTATACGATAGATGTCGGCACAGAGAGTGTCACACCTATTGAAAACTTGTAGTCGAAGTAATATAAATATCTTTATCCACGCTTTTCTATGCAGTCTCATCCACACGAGCCCAATTAAAAGCCCACAACGCAGCCCAAGGACACGATCTTTATTTGGCTCGGTCCTGTATTTTTATATATTTTCATTTTCATTTTCATTGTCAGAATGTCAACCAATTTTTATTTATATAAGTATTTTCGGAATTTGGAAAAGATAACATCGTGGATGCTGCACTCATGATTGATGGATATTTGAGATTGAGAACCTTACACCAAACTTCATTAGTTAACTAAAGAGTTTTATTAGTTTGACATTATTTTTTCATTCGATACAAAAGCTGCAATGTAAAATAATACTCTGAATTACATAGCAGCGTCGAGTAAGATGGTAACAAAGGATCTCTGGTTGTAACAGTCAAGATTAGGACCTGGATTAACCCCAAAGATGTTACAATACCTCTGATAAAACCCAATACGATCCGCAACTCTCGCGTCTTGGCCACGACCACACTCCAAACCACCGTTGATAATATTCGTGATCACTCCGTAACCCGGTAATCTCCCAGCTGCACGGTCCGCGTTTGACGGTTGCCACTGGCCGGAGATCACAGCGTGACACGACGGTTTAGGAGACTGAGCAGTCATCCAGAACCAAATAGCAGCTTTGAAAGCAATCACTGGGTCATTGGAGACAAGGTCTGGATTGTTGATTAAGTCAACACCTATGGCTCTACCGCATTGACCGTAGTTGTAGTTCCAAGATAGCTGCATCGGTCCTCTACCGTAGTAGCGTTTACCTTGAGCGCAAGGCCACGTGGCGCTTGGTTCGCAATAGTTTGAAGTAGGATTCCTTTCTTGCTTGAAACAGTAGCCCCATGCGAATGGTCCGTCCGGTGCTGTTGGCCACCCACCTACATGATTCATTTCATTTATATTCATACAATCACAACTCTACACTATTTTATAAACCATAATTTTTTAATATGATAGTAACATCAATTATATATATAAAAAGTTGTTACGTTTGATGTAGGTTTGATTGGTTATCATTATTTTCTGACTTTGCACCAAAGGATATATTATACCAAGTGGTATCCAAAGTCTATTCTCCCACCATATATTATGAACGTTTTGTGTAAGAAAAATATTTACTCAAAATATACAAATCAATTATTCCAAATTAAAAATAATATGCAATTAACTTTTTTGATAAGAAATATAAATTTATCCGTATGTGATTGTAAACCTCTTTGAAAATATGTCTAAAGGTTATTTTACGTATTCATTTTGATTTCATGAAGTTGACATAAAGATAGAGGTTAAAGTTGAAAAAAAGAGAAGTTTTGGCTTTTGCACAAAACCCAAATTTTTATTTTGTGTTACTAAATAAACTCAATTAAGTTATTAACTTTAAATAATTTAATAGGAAGTCTGTCTGATGAAAGCTTAATCAAAGCTCAGTCGTTAACTAAAGAGTACCTGTGGTTTCATGGGAAGTCTGACCGAAGAAAGCGGCGATCTCCTTCTTCCTTGTGGTGGTGTCTCCGGTGGTGCCAAAGCCACGGAAAGACTTAGCAGCAGTGATAAAGGCGTTATAAGTGTAGAATCCTCTAGCAGCACAAGCACCATCATTCCTATGCTTAAGCATATTTTCGAACTGAGAACTTGAAATGATACTCGAAAGATCGCCTGAAGGTCCAGGAGTAGGAGTTTCACCTGGAGTGCACTGGCTTTGGCAGCCAGGCTTCTTACAGTACTGTTCGGTGTCACCGCACCATCCAAACTCGCTGCAGCATAGACCACCGGGACAGAGAGCTCCGCCGGCTTGACGACCACATTGCTCGGCTGATGAAAATGATGAGAGAAATGAGATTACGAGACAAAGAAGAAATAGATATGTCTTCATTTTGCTCATAGTTTATGGTTTTCTTTCTTGTACACATGGAACGTGTATATATATAGTAACATTCAATATCTAACGAAAGAGTGTTAAAATACATCAAATTTCTATATTTTCTTTAGTTTAACGTTGGAAAACAAACGGTGTTATTTTCATAATATTATATTCCTTTTCTGTCAATGTTGTTAGGTTAGAATTTGACTTCTTCTTTTTTGGTTGAGATTATCTAAATACCTGTATTTGCAGACATAATTTTTCTTCTATATTTAAAGCTACATGTATAATGAGAACTTTCTATGTAAGAAACTGTGCGGAATTTAGTAGAAGATTATACCAATTTTAGAAGACGAAAAGCATAACAAAATGCAATCTTTTTGAGTTTTTGCTCGAACAGAGTGAAAATTTGTGCAGACTGAACACAACTTGCGGACTAACCGATGATGTGATGGAGTATGCATTGATTGACAAATGTTGTTTAAACGTATTAAGACAGTGTCACAATAGTTGCAAGAATAGTCGAGTTGTTCTCAGTCGGTGGTTAGGATGATCCAGCTAATGACTTGACAGCATGGTTCGATTCCTACCCGCTACATTACAATAGCTTGAAAAATAGATTATAAGGATGGAGTTTTAGGCTATGGATTGGATCTTATCGGAAAAAAAAAAGTGATAGATCCAAAAAAATAGACGTGAAGAAATATTTAATTACGAATGTTGACAGAAAATAACTTTAATTATGAATAATGAGTATGAGGCGGCGAGTTCATTATCAACTTTTTCAAAAAGAAATTGAGACTTGGATATCGAATCATAAGATAACGTATAGAATTACCTAATTAATGATATAATGAATTAAGACCAAATCATACAAATATTTCATATTTTTCACTCTTGATTCATATCATAGAAAATTTCCAACTACTCACGGTTTTCTAATGTTTTATCCAAGGTACGTGTCATGCTATAAATAATTTTTAAAAAATACCTAAATTTTTGAGGAAACTTGCGTGTTCGTATTTCCAGATTTTTTGCCCAAACAGTTTTAGATGATATAGTTTGTTGGGTATTTGTCACAAAACATCTGGAACAAAGTTCAAAAGTCCATTGATCCAGTAAATATGTGTAAATATTAGTAGGTGTTAAATTCCGGAGGTGACTAGTTACAGAGTTTCAACAATTAAACCATATCCAGTTTCCATTACTTTGGGCTGCGTTGCAGTCTCTTTCAGGTAAGTACTGTATTAAGCACTAATTTGACTTTTTATTAACGATGATTCACAAAATGTACACAGTTGCATCTGCTCACATTGGCTCATTAAGCGATATAAACTTCCACAATGTTATTCCACAAATATTATATTTTGAAATGACACACCCACTTTTCAAACTTTTAAGAATTGCTGCTCCTTATTTTTATTTTTTGGAACCAACAATCTCTCCCCATCTTGGATTTAATGCACATTCAAATATATACGACTTCATGAAGAACTACTATATAGTTAATGATTTTTATGTGAAGCTTGGTAAGTAAAATTATTTTTAGCCCTGCGATTTTGAGTAGTATGATTCGGGTCAGGTCGAATAGTTCGATTATTTACCAAATTTTCAAATGTATCGAAAATAACCGAATAATATTATGAATAAGGTCGGTTTGGTTAACGGTTAGTTCGATAATTGATTTTTGCTTCCAAATCAACCGGAAGAAGAATGAGGAAGAAAAATCACCATTTCTAAGAAGAAAGAACGAGCTGAAGAGAGTTTCAAAGTAAATTAGGTTTAGAACCTTGCTTAATTTATGATTATTGGTTATCTGTTCAGTTATTCTTGCGACCCGAAAACATAACCGAACTCTCTACAAAACAATTTATGTTATGACTTTTATGCTGTTAGAATTCGAATGACGTAATGGATTGAGAAATTGGATTTATAAATGTTGTTATGACTTTTATTTAAATTTTTTATTCTGTGGTTTGCATAACAAAATATTTTAGAAATTAATCTCTTTTTGTACTGTTGTACGTATATTCTGCATGGGTTTGTATTGTTGTTTTCAACTAGAACATTGCTTTTCTCTTACTTTTCTGTAAAGTGATCAATTAGTCGCATTGTAATTCAACGTATTAGAGTGTATATTCTCTGTGATATGTATCGGTTGGTTTAGAATAGATTAGATTACAAAATCATTTTCTGGTTTATTAATAAACCAGCTAACCATTCTATAAGTAGAATGGTTTTGTACTCTGTTATACGTTAATGAAGATTTAACAAACTTTTCCTCCTTTCGTTCTTCTCCCTCATATACGTCCTCTCCGATCTCCTAATCTTCATTCCGATAACTTGAATATGGTATCAGAGCAGCGTCGATCGAGCTCTTTCTACTTCGATCTTTGATCGAAACCTTTGAATTTGATTCAATTTGCTTAGATTCAGCTGAATCGTTGAGATTTTCCCCTTTCTTGGGTTTAGAAATTTGAGTTGGATTACTTGAAATTACTGCCGGAAAATCATGGTTGTGATTCGTAAAGGAGTTAAGAGAGCCGCGACGGTGAGAAAAGCGACTTTGTCCAAGCTCAAGTCTACTCGATCCGTGAAATCAGAATCATCTGAAGAAGAAGCAGCTCGAAATGGAACTTCGGTAGTCTCGAAGAATCTATTTGGAAACTCGAGTACTGAGAATCAAATCTCGACTCAAGAGAATCACAACTTTGACGGTATACAATACTCGCCTTATTATCTCACTAGTGGAGACAATCCTGGAGTTCCGATCATCAGCGAAGTTCTTGACGGAACAAACTACACAACCTGGAGCATTGCTATGAATATAGCGTTGGAGGCGAAGAACAAGATCTCCTTTATTGATGGGAGTCTACCAAGACCTTATAGTACACACCCACATTACAAGATTTGGTCAAGGTGTAATTCGATGGTGAAATCTTGGATCCTTAATTCAGTGAACAAACAGATTTATGGAAGTATCTTGCGGTTTGAGGATGCTTCGGAGATATGGAAAGACTTACAGGTAAGGTTCCATATCACCAACCTTCCGAGGTCATATCAACTAACACAACAAATCTGGGCTCTCCAACAAGGAACTATGGACCTGTCAACGTACTTCACGAAGCTTAAAACGCTCTGGGATGAGCTTGAAGGGGCAGAATGCGTTGATACTTGCAAGGTTTGTCAATGCTGCAAAAGGACCACCACAAAATCTGATCATACCAAGGTGATAAAACTTCTCGCAGGTCTAAATGAATCTTACTCAAACGCTAGAAGTCAGATCATCATGAGGAAGAAAGTTCCTGATCTTTCGGAGGTTTATAACATCCTCGATCAAGACCATAGTCAAAGAAGTATCACAAATGTCCCTGTTGCCTCTGCGTATAATTTTGCTGAGAAGAAACAGATAGACACAATGGTGAATGCTTCAATAACCAATAAGAAGAACCAGAAACCCACCTGCACTCATTGCGGATACACAGGCCATACCATTGACAAATGCTTCAAAATTCATGGTTATCCACCTGGATTCAAACATAAACAAAAGCAGGAACCGAAGCAAGGGGTGATGAAGAGCTTGTCTAAAGACCAGATTGAAGGAGTGATATCTTATTTCAATTCTCAATTGACTCTTACCCCAAGCAAAGACGTTGAACCAGGATCTTCTAAGGGAACTATAACAGCAACATCAGGTATTGTTTTCTCGGAATCTACAATGTGTTTTGTAGGTATAATGAGAAGCACTGGTTCGTTCCTTTATACTGAAACTTGGATTGTTGATAGTGGGGCAACCCACCATGTATCTTGTGACAAAGACAACTTCATCTCCATAGATAACATGAATAACAGATCGGTGGCATTACCAAATGGGTTAGATATACACATTAAAGGCATTGGGAAAGTCAGAATCAATAATCAACTTGTTTTAAATAATGTTCTCTACATACCAGATTTTAGACTTAATCTGCTGAGCGTAAGTCAACTCACTGTTGATTTGAAATGTCGTGTGATATTTGATCCTCTTACTTGTGTGATTCAGGAGCCTATCAAGGGGCTGAGGATTGGACAAGCTAAGCAAGTTGGGAACCTCTATGTGCTGGACAGAAATTTCATTGAAACTGATATTACACAAAGTTTACGTTTTTCTGTTAATGCTTTAGTTGATTCTGCACTTTGGCACAATAGATTAGGACACCCAGAAACTCGGAAAGTAGATTTTGTGATGAATTTACTTGGTATTGAGAAACAGAATAAAGATAGCTATCATTGTGACATTTGCCCTTTAGCTAAACAAAAACGTTTATCTTACAATTCTATGAATAATATGTGTACAAATCCTTTTGATCTTCTTCATATTGATGTTTGGGGTCCATTTGCTGTTCCTACTCTTGAAGGTTTTAAGTATTTTCTCACAATTGTCGATGATTACTCACGTGTTACTTGGGTGTATCTAATGACCTTTAAGAATGATGTTTTGAGAATTTTTCCAGATTTCCTTAAGATGATAGAAACTCAATACAAAGCTGTGGTTAAAGGGGTGCGATCCGACAATGCTCCGGAATTAAAATTTGAAGACTTGTTTAGATCAAAAGGAATCAAATCTTATCATAGTTGTCCAGAGACACCTCAACAAAATTCTGTGGTTGAGAGGAAACACCAACATATCCTCAATGTAGCTCGTTCGTTGATGTTTCAAAGTAACGTTCCACTTGAGTATTGGGGAGACTGCGTACTTACAGCTGTGTTTTTGATTAATAGACTTCCTGCAGTGATACACAAAGACAAATCACCTTATGAGATGCTGAATTCAAAAATTCCAGACTATGAAGCGTTAAAGGTCTTTGGCAGTCTTTGTTACGTCTCAACCTCTGCAAAGCAAAGACATAAATTCGAACCTAGAGCAAGGCCTCATATCCTTCTTGGGTATCCTTCAGGGGTGAAAGGGTATAAGTTGCTGGATTTGGAGACTAACCAAATACATATATCTAGGAATGTAAGGTTCTGTGAAAGTATATTTCCTCTGCAAAACAAAGAAAAGGTTGATTCTGAAGCTCTATTCTCTAATGAAGATGAAGATAACAGAGAGAGAGAAGTGAAGTCAAAAGACACAGCTCATCAAAAGGTTTCTGTGGACTCCATTGAGGAAGACATTGATGTCTTAGACACTGATTCCCCTACCACAGAGACAGAGATTCAGAATACTCCCATAGCAGCTTCCAAAAGTCCTGAAACAGAAAGTGACAAGATGACTCCATCTCCTGTTACGACTTCAGGAAAAGATAAGATCGAAGAGATTTCTCAGGAATTTGGAGCAGGAAAGAGAAAACAGAAGATTCCGAATTACCTCCATGATTACTACTGTGGAATGACAGAAACAGAAATACCATTTCCTCTTGCAAACTTCTTCTCATACGGTCAGCTCTCTGAAGAATATAAATCCTACATTTGCTCTGTTAATCTTTTCGCAGAGCCAACTAGTTTCTCTCAAGCTAAAAACTTCCCCGAATGGATACAAGCTATGAATGAGGAATTAATTGCCCTTGAAACATCTGGAACCTGGACAGTATGTACATTACCAGAAGGAAAGAAAGCAATAGGTTGCAGATGGGTATACAAAACCAAGCTTAATGCCAATGGTACGCTTGAAAGATACAAAGCTAGGCTGGTGGGGAAGGGATATACACAGAAGGAAGGTGTGGATTTCATTGACACCTTCTCTCCAGTGGCTAAAATGACAACAATTAAAACCCTCATTGGAGTTGCAGCAACAAAGGGGTGGAGTCTCACGCAATTAGATGTGTCAAATGCTTTCCTCAATGGTACATTGAATGAAGAAATATATATGGAGCTGCCGCCTGGGTATACACCAAGAGAAGGTGAAGTTTTGCCTGCAAATGCAGTTTGCAAATTACATAAGTCCCTCTATGGTCTGAAACAGGCCTCTCGTCAATGGTTCTTGAAACTAAGTGACACTTTACAGAACTTGGGCTTCACAAGATCTCATGCAGATCACACACTTTTCATAAGAAGCTGCAAGGGAAAGTACACAGCTGTCTTAGTATATGTAGACGACATAGTCATAGCTTCTGATAATGATAAAGATGTGATTGAATTGAAGAAGGCCCTTCACAGTAAATTTAAAATCAGAGACCTTGGTGCATTGAGGTATTTCCTTGGTTTGGAGATAGCAAGAAGTGCTAAAGGTATATGCATAAACCAGAGAAAGTATACATTGGAATTACTTGAAGATTCTGGATTGTTAGCTTGCAAACCATCCAATATTCCGATGGATCCAAGCAACAAATTGTCTCTGCATAATGGTGAGCCTCTTCTTCCAAATCCAGAAGATTATCGTAGGCTTGTTGGCAGGATGATGTATTTGACAATAACGAGACCCGACATTAGCTTTGCTGTGAATAGACTTTGTCAATTCACATCCGGTCCTACCCAATCTCACTTACAGGCTGCATATAAGGTACTTTACTATCTCAAAGGCACGATAGGAAAGGGAATCTTTTACTCAGCTGACAGCGATCTAATTCTTCGAGCATTCACGGACGCGGATTGGGCATCATGTAAGGACACTCGGCATTCTACTTCCGGGTTCTGTATGTTTCTTGGAACATCTTTGATATCTTGGAAGGCTAAGAAGCAACAAACCGTCTCTCTGTCCTCTGCAGAGTCTGAGTACCGAGCGATGGGTTTCGCTTTGAAAGAGATCATGTGGTTAGTAAATCTGTTGCAGGAGTTGCAGGTACCGCAAGAGAAAGCTGTTGCATTCTTCTGCGATTCAATGGCTGCGATTCATATATCAAATAACTCTGTTTTTCATGAGAGGACAAAGCATTTGGAGATTGATTGTCACAAAGTGAGAGAGAAGATACTCGATGGATTAATCAAGCCACTACATGTGAAGTCCGAAGACAACTTAGCTGACATCTTTACTAAACCTCTACATCCGAAACACTTTGATTCCATTGTTGGCAAGATGGCAATGAATTCACTATACTTGCCATCTTGAAGGGGTGTATTAGAGTGTATATTCTCTGTGATATGTATCGGTTGGTTTAGAATAGATTAGATTACAAAATCATTTTCTGGTTTATTAATAAACCAGCTAACCATTCTATAAGTAGAATGGTTTTGTACTCTGTTATACGTTAATGAAGATTTAACAAACTTTTCCTCCTTTCGTTCTTCTCCCTCATATACGTCCTCTCCGATCTCCTAATCTTCATTCCGATAACTTGAATACAATGTTACAGAAACAAACTTCATTATTTAATTAGCTTAAAAAGTTCTATTACTTTTGACATTATCAGTATTCGATACAAAACTGCATAGTAATACATACTCCGTATTAAATAGCAGTGTCGAGGAAGACGTTAAGAAAAGACCTCTGATTGTAACAATCAAGATTAGGACCTGGATTAACCCCAAATATGTTACAATACCTTTGATAAAACCCAATACGATCCGCAACTCTCGCGTCTTGGCCACGACCACACTCCAAACGACCGTTGATTATATTCGTGATCACTCCGTAACCCAGTAATTGTTGGTCGAATAATTGAGTCTCGTTTATTAATTATACAAACAGTTACACATGTTAGAGTCAAAAGGGTGTGTGTGTTAAGAGTCGTGTGTTGTTAGTGTGACGGTTATGTCTAAGTAGAAGAGTTGTATCTCTTGGTTCAATGTTTGTTGTTTCATTTATAAACACAACGATGTCGTGATGCAAGCGCACAAGTTTGATATTCAATAAAGTCTCTGTTTTTCTTCATACTCTGTTTTATCAAACGATTAACATGGTATCAGAGCCCTACTGATTCAAGGGCCAAATTCAAGTAAAAAAATCAGAGAGTGATGGAGATGATGTCACATATCGTGACCACCAATCTTCAATGGTGAGCACTATGATTTTTAGCGTATCAAGATAAAGACAATCTTTTAGACAAAGAAACTGTGGAAAGTTGTTGAAGGAGGAGTTCCAAATCCACCCGCACAAGGTGATCATAGTCCTGAAGCAGTTCAACAGAAGAATCGATGTGATGAAACATCCTTACAAGATCTAACTGCATTACAAATCCTTCAAACAGCAGTCTCGGATTCCATATTTCCGAGAATTGCTCCTGGATCAAGCGCAAAAGAGGCTTGGACTACTTTGGAATTAGAATTTCAAGGTTCTCCACAAGTAAGGATGATAAAGCTTCAATCACTCAGAAGAGATTATGAAAACTTGAAGATGAATGACGATGATAACGTCAAGGTTTTCACGGGAAAATTAATTGATTTGGGAAATCAATTGAGAGTCCATGGAGAAGAGAAAACAGATTATCAAATCGTTCAAAAAATACTTATCTCTCTTCCTGCAAGATTTGATAGTATCGTGGCTGTATTAGAGCAGACAAAGGATCTACAAACGTTGGCTGTGACGGATTTGATCAGCACACTTCAAGCACAAGAAAATCGGTTCTCCTTACGATATGAGAATTCGATAGAAGGAGCGTTCAATACACAATCAAGAGGAAAGAAATCTGATTTCAAAAGGGAAAACAGATTTGGTGAACATCAAGTAAACGAAAAATGGTGTGGTATTTGTAAACGTGACAGTCACAATGAAAGTGATTGTTGGTCAAAGAAAAACAAGAACAACGAAGCCTCCTCACAGAAGGATGTGAACAAGGAGAGGAAATGTTTTGTGTGTGATAAGCCGGGACATATGGCAAAAAATTGCAGACTTCGAAAGACCGAGAAAGCGGATCTAAGTGTTGAAGTGACAGAAGATGACTCTGAGGATAAGAGTCACATGTTGTTTAGTGCTATTGAAGAGGAAACATCATCAAACGTTGATGATGAAACATGGTTAGTTCACAGCGGCTGCACCAACCACATGACCAAGGAAGTTTCATACTTCATCACTCTTGATAAGAGTATTAAAATACCGATTAAAGTGGGGAATGGTCAAAGAGTAATCATGGCTGGAAAGGGAAATATCCAAGTGATGACAAGCCAAGGAAGGAAGATCATCAAAGAGGTTTTTCTAGTGTCGGACTTAGCAAGAAATTTGTTAAGTGTTTCGCAAATGGTGTCAAATGGATACGGAGTCATGTTTAAAGACAATCGATGCTTCATAGATGATCCTCAAGGAAGAAGGATATTGAATATCAAAATGAAGCACAAGAGTTTTCCATTTAGATGGAATAAAACAGAAGCAAAAGCGTTACTTGCACATGAAGAAAACGACAAAGAACTAAGGAGCAAGCTTGGCGTAAGACCGAAACTCAATTAAGGAGGAGTGTTGGTCGAATAATTGAGTCTCATTTATTAATTATACAAACAGTTACACATGTTAGAGTCAAAAGGGTGTGTGTGTTAAGAGTCATGTCTTGTTAGTGTGACGGTTATGTCTAAGTAGAAGAGTTGTATCTCTTGGTTCAATGTCTGTTGTTTCATTTATAAACACAACGATGTCGTGATGCAAGCACACAAGTTTGATATTCAATAAAGTCTCTGTTTTTCTTCATACTCTGTTTTATCAAACGATTAACAGTAATCTCCCAGCAGCCTGGTCAGCGCCTGACGGCTGCCACTGGCCAGAGATCACTATGTGACATGAAGGTTTAAGAGGCTGAGCAGTCATCAAGAACCAAATGGCAGCTTTGAAAGCAATCACTGCGTCGTTGGAGACAAAGTCTGGGTTGTTGAGTAAGTCAACTCCTATGGCTGTACCACATTGACCATAATTGTAGTTTAATGATAGTTGCATCGGCCCTCTTTCGTAGTAGCGTTTGCCTGGTGTACATGGCCACGTGGAGCTTGGTTCACAGTAGTCTGAAGATGGATTCTGTTTTTCCTTGAAACAGTAACCCCATGAAAATGGTCCGTCCGCTGCTGTTGGCCACCCACCTACACGATGCAAATCCTTCATTTCATTAATATGTAGTCACAATTTTACATTTTCATTTTCATTTTTAGTTTTAACTTTTTTAAATAGATTTTCTGTTCAATAGAAAGAAATGCTAATACATATAAGAGTTGAGAAAAGCCCAATATATATTTTTAATCAGTTGCATTAATTTTGTTTGATTGGTTATTATAATTTTTTGGACTTTTGGGGGCAAGTGATATGTTATCATTAATTAAAGGATCCAAGATACAGAGCTCCCGAATGTTTCAAAAAGATGCAGATGTACACAGAACTATGTTTCATTACAATTGACTTTGTAGGAAGTTTAAAATTTTCAATTTTCCTTCGAATTAAATCGACATTTAATTTTCCCTCAAGTATTGTACCGCTGTTGAATTCGTGGTAAATAATACCAGACTAGTCGCGCGTTGAAATAAACCGAACCAGTACCCAGTATATTGAAATAACCCGACCCGATTGAAAACTCAGTAGTTTTTTTTCCTTTTTTTACGATTCTGATTTCTGAAGAAACCTAAAACCTGATATTTGAATCAAAGGTAAGATTTTCGAAAATTTCTTTATGGGTTTATCATTTCTAAGTTGTTAACGGAATATTTGTGCTTGCATTGTTGTTATATAGTTTCAATTTTGTATTTGTGATTTGATTTAAAGAGGAAAATGAGTAATCTATCTACTGGGAATTTGAATGATGTGTATAAGGGACATGATGTGGTTGGAATTCCTTTAAAATGTTGATGTGGTTCCGCAATTGTCTGTAAGACGTCGAAGTCTGACAATAACCCAGGTCGACGGTACTATCGTTGTCATCTAGCTTATATGAACAAGGTAATGTATGTGTAAATTGATGTGTATCGATGTGTTAATTATTGTGTAGTGACCTCAGTGTGTTTGTTGTAGCTTAGCAATAATGAGCACATATTCAAGTGGATAGATGAGGCAATTCTTAATGAGATTGATAGAATGAGCAGCTCAATTAAAAGGATTGAGAAGCATTTGGTGGACTTGGAAAGCAATGGTCTGGAGCTGCAAAGGAAAGAACTTGAACTGTCTCAATTGAAGATGATGAGTGAAATAGCTGAGAGGATTGATACCATTGTGATGGAATCCGAATGGAAGATGAAGAAATAGGTTGTTGCATCCTTGATTTTAGGTACTATGGTCATTGTTGGTATCATAAAAATGTAATGATTGAGCTATGGCTTTTGACAATGGTTTGGTAATGGCTCAATTAAGCTTTTGTTATGTTTTTGTTATGCTTTTGACAATGGATTGGTAATGACTCAATTAGGATTTTGGTAATGTTGTTGTTGTGCTTTTGACAATGACAATGCTTTTGTAATGAAGTTCTTATTTCAAAATGGTGTGAATGTATTTCCTTTCAAAGTCAAAAGCTTATCTTGGAATCTTTCAAAATTGACAACTCGAGACATTGAAAACAATATGTAGAGCAGGAAACATGTGATAGTGGACTCTAAAGTAAGAAACATGTGCATTTGAATATAATAAAAATCCTTTGTGGCATTGAAAGGTTAAGATATCATTAATAGATCCAACAACCAAGACTACAAAAAACAAAGAGTACAAAAACCATTAATAGATCCATAACAAAATACATGTGCTGTTGAGTACAAAACCATTAATAGATCTAACAACCATGATTATAAATCCAAGCTTCAGTCCTAGTGTGTTGTCCTTCACTTCATCTTCAAGTGTCTTGAGTTGGGATTCCTTATGAAGACATGGTATGAAACCGACCACCTTCATGTTCAGAAGATTCACCTTGAGGTTGAGAAGCAGCAACCTCTTGGTGTTGAGAAGAAGAAGCTCCTCCATGTGCAGCCTACACAAGTTAAATGGTATTCAGTGCAATAAACATAATCATACTCATATAGAAAAGTAAAGTAACACATACGTTTGCTCTTTTACCCTTGTGAAACCTAGCATTGTGAGAAAGAGCTCCACATATCCCACAGTGCATAACTCGTTTTTGGGTTGGATCTGATTTCTTGGTTGGACTCTCAGCTTCACCTTTCTTTCTCTTCTCAACTTTGCTTCGCTTTTTCCTTCCAGCATGTGCAGGTGCATCTGGTT
This sequence comes from Lepidium didymum, assembly GCA_963920545.1. Taxonomy (NCBI): domain Eukaryota; kingdom Viridiplantae; phylum Streptophyta; class Magnoliopsida; order Brassicales; family Brassicaceae; genus Lepidium; species Lepidium didymum. Next base: position 4,155,305 of record OY986983.1, on the reverse strand, counting down.
TTGTAAGCCTACCTTTGTCTGTCACAGGCCAATACTTTGCTCCTTGAAGTGGTGTTATGCTATTTTCATAGGTCTATCTCCACCGTGAAGTCTTAAACCAATGAGCTACATAATCTACTACCTCAAGTTTATGAGCCATGATGACAACATATGCATGTTTATAGGGAATACTGGTGATGTCCCAAAGCTTGCAAGATCATGTATTACCTTCTAGATGCACTTTGTATGAACATTGTCCATCCACAACCTGAAACTTTGAATGTGTAGATCTATACACTCTACAATCTGCAGCTAGGTCGTGTGTTCTTGTGAGGTAGTCTTCGACATATGGAGTGCAACTACCTTGATGATCTGAAGCAGTCATCAACCTCTTCATGATTCTCATCATAGCTTGGCGATGATCTCTAGCATTGGCACTATCGGCTTCTCTCGTGCCTTGACTATTGTGTTGTCGAAAGAATCTACTAAGTTGTTCTCAACGTCTTCACAACAACTCCCAACCCGGTAAAATGCACGACACCAAGTCTCTGGTTTCTATGCGAGTACATCTTCGTATACGTCTTGGTCATGTGCCTGCAGATGCCTCAAGTTTTCTCTATACTCAGCATCGTTGTAGCTCTATGCTAGATTCCAGATGAATGGCTTCATCTGTGTTTTCCTGTTGTGTCCTTTTTTCTTGATGTTTGCATAGATGTGTCAGACACAATGTCTATGCTCTATATTTGGCAGCACAGAATCCACATCGTTGATCAAACCCTGCAAGTGAAGACAACAACACATGGTTAAACGCTTTGCAACATATATTATATGCAAGTCTCAACAACAAAATTCAGGTACACAAAAATCATTACCTTTTGCCGGTCTGACACGATGATATAACCATCACCATTATCAAGCATTAAATCATTCTTCATTAGCCTTATAAACCAAGTCCACTTCATTGTGTTTTCCACTTGTATTACAACCCAAGCCAAGGGATAGATAACATTATTCTTATCTCTACCTATTGCTACTAAAAGCTAGCCTTTTGTTTTCCCCTTGAGAAAACAAGCATCAACACCAATCAGAGGTCTACAAGTCTATCTCCATGATGTTCTAAGTACATCAAAACAAACATAAAACATAGAGAAAGCACCATGACCATCTCCATTCACATGAGACTCACTAACACAAGTAGAGTTTGAATTTGATTCTAAAATCTCAGCTCTGTAATCCCTTAACCTCTCAAACTATTCATCATACGTAATCTCTTAGCCTCTCAAACTATTCATCATACTCTTTATCTATCCATTTATGGCCCTAATCTTAGATGCTTGACATTGTGGCCTCGTGACTGTGATCTTCCACTTTTCATAAACTAAGGCTTCCATCTGCATGGCCATAAAGTATTCGGGTTCTTGCCTAATCTTATCTAGGAACATTATGGTTAGAACAAGCACCTTCAACAACTCGCACTCACCATTTTCATAGCAACTATGCCTAGACCTAAAATTTCTCACAACTCGTTTCTCCGAATCCCCTCTAGTATATGTGTAAATCCTCTAACTACACCCAACTCCTCTACATTCAAACAAAACTTTATTCTTATCATACCTTGTTTGTCTGATATTTCGACACTTTTTCAAAGCATGATCCAAAACTGTCTCTTTGAAAGCTAAGGCTGAGTAGAATACTTGACCATCAAATAAATTCCCATCACTTCTTGGCATTTTGTGCTTCTTGTGCGGAAGCTTCTCTTTATCTTCTTTGCCTTCACTGTCAGGAATATCGTTGTGTCAGACTAGTGGTTCGTCGATGAAATTCCCAACATTTTCTTTGACATCGAAGTTGTATCTCTCACGCATCTCCTCTTCTAAATCCTCTTCAGTTTGACCTCATCTGCACGTAGCCACTTCAATTTCGACCAAATCCATTGTCGATTTTGGTTCTTCACTCACAAATCTCTCCAATTTCAATTATGTTCGTCGTAGTTAGGGTTACGGGAGTTAAACAATTTGGGTTAAGTCGCGATTCATAAAATTGGGTTGGGTTAACTCTAATCGGGTTATTTATTGGGCAATTAGGGCTTAATTCTGGCTTAATTGTAAATCTGCCTAATATCGGTTTACTGTACCTTTTAAACCAAATCCAATTGGGATTGGGGATAAATTAAATATCGATTTAATCGAGGGAGAATTGGAAATTTTAAACTTCCCATGGAGTCAATTGTAATGAGGCATAGTTATGGGTACATTTGCATTTTTTCGAAACATTGGCGGGAGATCTAGATCGTCGACCCTTAATTAAATAGCACATATAGTTTCATGGGAAGTCTGGCCAAAGAAAGCAGCAATCTCCTTCTTTCTTGCGGCGGTGTCTCCGGTGGTGCCAAAGCCGGGGAAAGACTTAGCAGCAGTGATAAAAGCGTTATAAGTGTAGAATCCTCTAGTTGGACAAGCAGTATCATTCCTATGTTTAAGCATATCATCGTATTGAGAATTTGAAATGATGCCCTAAAGATCACCACTAGGACTAGGAGGAGTAGGAGTACCACCGGGAGTCCACTGACTTTGGCAGTCGTTCTTACAGTAGTCATCGGTGCTACCACACCATCCGAACTTACTGCAGCACATACCACTAGGATAGAGTGCTCCTCCCACTTAACTACCACATTGCTCAGCTGATGAAAATGACAAGAGAAGTGAAATGATGAGACAGAGAAGAAATAGAAAAGTCTTCATTTTGCTCATAGTTTTATGGTTTTATGTCTTTGTAGATATGAAAGATATATATAGTAGGCGTAGCATTCAAGATCTCATGAAGAAATGTTAAAATTACATTAAAATTCTATTTTTGTTTCCATAGTTTTATTTGTTAAATATAAATGTCTTTAGAGTATGGCATTGGGAAACAAACAGTGATGGTTAGGAATTATTTAAGCACCTGTTTCGTAGACATGACTTCGTAGATATGTTTATGTCTTACACGTTATCATGACTTCCTATGTAAACTGTGCTAAACTTGATAGAAGATTAGTACCAATTTTTGTAGACTATAATACACTCTTCTTGAATTTTACTCTATAAATTTAGTGGAATTGTTAACATAAAATACTTTTATACATGTATATAATTATTATCGACGTAGTTAATGGACATAAAGTCGTGCAATTAAGTTTATGAGGTCTGAAAAAAGTTGAGAACTAATCAATACTGTGATTAGGATTGGACAAATTATGCAAGATCCAAAAACCGATAAATTTTTTTTTTTTAGCAATTAGATCGATAAAATTTGATCTATAGTTTAAAACACGCATATAAAATTTATTTTTAAACAACCAGACTGGAAAAACTCGATTGATACAATTTGTTTTAAAATTTCGGATATCTAAATAATTAAAAATCTGATCGTACAAATTCAAATTTAAATTTCGATATCATAAAATTTCTAGATATAATATGGTGCCACCTCTAGATGGAAGGATTGTGCATTGAATTGTCGGATGGCTTTATTTGATCAAGGACCAACAAAACGTGCCTAAACGTGGTGTGGTGTGGGAATAACAAAATAGACTTGTCGATATATTTAACAAAACAAAATTAAACTTCAATTACCAATAATGAGTGTGAGGCGGCTGGGATCATAATCAACTTTTTCAAAAAGAAATAGAGACTTTAGAGGTTGAATTATAAGGTAACGTATAGCATTATTCAATTAACGTCATTGAAATTGAATAACTATTTAATATTTTTCATTTTTCATTTTTCATTTTTCATTCTTGGCATTGAAATTTTCCAACTATTCACATGTCACTCGCTCTCTATATATATATATTTTTACTAATGTTTTATCCAAATTAATAAATTGTTGTTTTCAACTAGAACTTTGCTTTCTCTTACTTTTCTATAAAGTGATAAATTAGTCGCATTGTGATTGATATGTATCTACTTACTTGTTTGGGTACGTATACGACAAAGCTGAACCCAAACCTTATCGCTGATGCATTTACAAGTGTGGAAATATCACATTTCCTCCACTTAAGGGAATATCTTATTGGATACATAATGGTAAAAAGAATCAGACTGCTGAATGTATTATCTGTCGCTGGACAACAATGGCTCCTTCAAAACAAGTTTAGTATTGGATTCAACTTCAGGGTTTGCTAAGTCTTTCGCTCCAGTCCTTCTGCATAAGCTTGGATTGCTCTTCTTTTCAACATTTGTGGTTGTCTCGACGTAATGAAGACAAACTTGGACCGCGTCATGTACTCTTACAAAATACCATTCTTTACCAATAAGCTCCACAATGCCTGATTTTGCTAGAGTCAAGAGAACCTCTTTGTTCGGGTTCGAAATAGCAAGCTGCTCCATTTGAAAATTAACACAACCATCAAAGGTGTTCCAAATGTGGAAATAAGTACTTTATTAAGGATGATGATATCAGGTTTGTACCTGTATGTTCCTTGTCTTATATTCAGCGTACAAATCTTTTAAGGCTTCTACTGCGCTTGAGTCGATGTATGTGACAGCTGTGTTACACCCAACTTATTATTGATTAAGCACTTTTTCAAGGTTGGAACTGTGAAGAGAAACGTAAGACTTACGGGACATTTCCAGGATAACAAAGTAGATCCTATCTACATATGGTCCCTTGTTTGTGTGTTTGTCGATAGCTACTTCGTATTCTCGTAGCCTGCAATTTAGATATACATGTTGTATTACCTCTTGATGTATGCTGATCATAACATAGGGCAATTCAGAAACCAAATGTCAATTTCACCTGTCCTTGATAAAGCTTATGTTGGCGAAATATATGGGAGCATCAATTCGAACAATCACAATCCCGTTGTAAGTGTATGCCTCTGGATACTGCTTTATGTTTCTGTACACAGTGGTCCCTGGAAGACGTCCCAAGACAGCTGCCAAAGCATATGAAAGGATTTTAATCAAGATTATGAGTTTGAAACCATTCTAAGAAACAAAAATTGAAAATTAGATAGAGGGGGAAGCAATTGCACATAAACTCATGTTTACCGATATGAGGGTTTGCAGACTCGTGTATAATAAAAGCAAGTGAAAAACCAACCTGAAATTCCAAGCATTGCAACTGTGAGTCCTTGAGAGCGATCCAAAATTCACATATATTATCTTACTTTTAAACATCAGCACTCCTTTTATAACAAAGAGACATGATCGGCTGCAGAAATAAAGCTAAGTGAATCTGAACCTACTCACACCAATGAGGACCCCGATCTCTATTCCAAAAAACAAAGTGGTGGTACTCGTGATGGCCCAAAGAGTAAAATCTCTCTTGTCCACACGCCACAGAAAGATTGCCCCTTCATAATCCACCTAATATAGTCAACATCCAAAAAGAGTAATGTGAACTAAAGGCAGTACGTAGTATACATGCCTGATTCTTTTCTGGTGGGTTGATTTATACTTACCAAGCCACTAACAGCAGAGATCACTATTGCTGCTAAAGCACACTGTAAAATTGAGTAACAGGCAGAAGTGAGAAGCCAGCTTCTATGATTTATAAGGACTTCATGTGAAGTAGAAGAAAAGAGCACAAGAATGTGGAGTAGAAATATTCAACACAGACTTACCTGTGGTATATATTTAAACATTGGGGTCAAGAATAGTAAAGAACACCCAATGATGATTCCTGTTATAATGCCTGATAGGCCAGTCTTAGCTTCACTTTCGCTATTCACCGCTGACCTAGAAAAGGATCCTATATGATAGATATATAGCATTAGCAATTCATCAATTCAGGCTATAACTTAAAAGTTAAAATTCACCATTTCTTTTTCTTGAATTTATCAAAGTAAACACTCATTGACTATTGTCATTGGTTCAGCTTACCCATCCCAAGAGTTAAGAGATAATTGTACCTGTAGTCGGATATGCAGAAAACAATGACCCAAATATATTTGCAACACCAAGACCAAATAACTGTCATGTCATGGGAAAAACAGTTGGAAATCTCAACGACCATGAGATGTTGAGATTAAAAGAACCAAGTACAACATTTTATGGTAATATTTGGGCTAGTACCTCTGAATTTGAATCCAACTCGTATCTGTTTTTCGCAGCTAGTGCTTTTGCAATACCGACAGATTCCTGGATAAAGCAGTCAAAATAGCACATCAGAAAACACAGAAACATGCGTAAACTGCAGCTGAACCTAATCAAGAAACCTGCTCTTCTGCTTCTCAAAAGAACAGTTTACTCCATGTTTCATGACTAGGTACAGCTGCACTACGTGTATGTCCACTAGGAGTCTCACCAAGATGGCAACACCAGTAATGAGAGCCGATGTTGGAAGCAATAATTTTACATGATCAAAACTTTTTGGGAAAGAAAACTTTGGAAGGCCCTGAGGTATATCTCCCACCTGAGAAATCATAAAAACATTGCAATTACTGCAAACACATACAAAATATGTAGCTTCGGTGATAATTTATTTAAGAAAATTTGGTTCTTTAGCAATCTGACCAGTGAGATGGAAGCTGGATGGAACACTTTCGCAATGGTTGTACCAAGAGCAAGCCCTGTTAATGGTCCTGCTGCTCGTATGAACTGAAGTTCCTTCTTTGCTTTTCCCTGCCATGCAACACGGTGCCTTAGCATTAAAAAGAAAGGGGAGCAGGAGCTATCCTTCTAACATAGGGAAGAATAAGGCTCTCACCACATGCTTCATTACTAATAGGATCACAAGAATGGTAGATCCCAACAAGAAAGGTGGCCACTTAAACTGCAAAACAGAAAACTAGACATAAGAAGTATGTTTTAACTAAAAATAATTGCAGCCCCAAATAGAATCCACAGACCAATATCTCTGGTAAAACAGACGAAAAGGCAAAATATCAGTCTAGATCAAACTGATGGATTTCAATGTAAAGACCTTGGGAAAAAAAGCAGAGTAATTAAACTAAATGTCAGTTTAGGCAAAGTTTCACCTGATCAGCTCCAGCTATTATGCTCTCAATTAGTGGCACAATCTTGCTGCTCCGGGAAACACTATACCCCAGGAAGTATTTCAATTGGGATAACCCAATGACAATAGCTGAAGCAGTTGTAAATCCAGAAATGACTGAGTGACTTATGAAACGAATAAGCCATCCAAGCCTGGTTTGGAAACACAAACGAACGACTTGTTCTAACACTACAAAAACTACAGGACTTTCTTGCATAAGTTAGCTAAAGGAAGACTATAATTACCTCAAGAACCCCATGATGCATTCAAATATCCCAACCAGAAGAGCCAACAGAATGGCAAGCTCGGTGTACAACTCTTCAGACTGATCAACAATTCTACCCAAGGCATTAGAGACGAGAAGGGAAACCAATGCTACAGGTCCAACTGCAAGCTGACGAGATGAGCCGAATACGGCATACATAAACACTGGCACAAACGAAGAGTCTGCACCAACAGATACAATTAAACTAGATTGATACTAAAATGAAAAACAGGAATAGGTTAGTATGATATTGATGAATTCATATAAGGGTATGTATCATATCGAACTCACATAGACCATATATTGGTTGAAGCCCAGCTAACTTGGCATACGACATTGCCTGCTCAAATCCATCAGATGAAAAGTTATTCTAAACTCACTTAACCAAGAAGAACAAACATACTCATTAAAGTTCCTATGATTCACTTTCGAAAACGAACAGCTACAAAATAACAAAGTTATATGAAGATCGCAGAAATTCAGGAGAGACAGAAGTAACAAAATAACAAAGTTATTATACGAAGCAACGAAGGAAAAACAATCAACCGAAAATGAAGAAACAGAAAACTACCTGGGGAACAAGCATGATTCCGACGGTGATACCAGCCATAAGATCGAGCTTAAAGTATTGATGCCACCGGTAAGTCTGAATCCAAAGAAAGCAAGGAAATATCGTATCAATCCAATCGGAGAACGTCATACGCTTGATCTTCAGCGTCCATCGGTAGAAGAAATCATAAAACGGAACGGAGAGACGGCGAGAATCTGAAGAAGTGGACTCGGGATACTGAAGAGGAATGATCTTGACCGGAATCGCCGGAAAAGAAGAGGATGAAGCGGTGGAGGGATCCTTGACGGCGACGGGCATTGGAATTGGTGGGGGGTAGAGAAGATTGAGATCAACGTGAAAAGCGACGTATCACTGATTCTGATTGTATGTAGCATGAACAAACAGAGAGCAACATAGTGCCAGTTGGGATTGGATAAAGACGAAAAGGCGGCTACATTCATTTTGAACGTAAAACCTTATGTTAATGCTTTAAATATATGGTCACGTGTCTTAATGATACTAATCAGTGTGTTTTCTTTAGTATAAAGCCTTTGACTCCACTAATCAAGTGTTCGATCAAGGGGATCAAACAGAACCATAACTAAATATCCTGTCATGATTCATGTTTATCAATCGATCAGAATTAATTTCGATCTCTTTTTTTTTCCAACAATAAGATTATCTCATTAAGCTCATATCTGCAGAGTGTGTTGATCCATGATAATGCTGACATTGGTTTGTCCACATAATAGAAATGAGACAATTGGGAGTCCATCTTGTTTACCAAAATAAACTCCTTTGCCATCTTAATATTCCTGTTCATTATTATCAATTAATTGGTCACATCAGAAATCAGATCTATTGAGTATTCGTAAACGCAAAGATGCTTGATACCAAAAGAGTATATATACCAATGCAGGAGAAACTAAGCTTATAATTGGATACCGACAAATGTTGCTGGTGTTCTCACTTCTGAGGGAGCTCAACCAACATTGGCACAGAAGATTGTTCTTCTCATTGGCAAGGACGTAGAAGCTCCCTATCGTTGCCTTAGAGGTCTCTGTAAAACATGTATCGCGGTTTATAATTATCTTACCAAAAAAAAAAGAGAAAAAAAGAGTGAAAAAGTGTGCAAAGCCTCACCCTTGGTTCATTGTTGGGTTCACGCTGTTGTCTATTATTACTTCTGGTGTCTCTGTCTACATCAGCCTCTGGTTTGTCATGCTTATAAAATGCTTCTAAGGCTCTTCTCACAAATGGGCGAACTATGTTCACTTCCATTGCTGATACGTTAGAGATCTACATTCTCAAATTAGGGATATTGTTATTACTGAATTCACTCCTAAGAGGTAAGGAGAAAAATGTATCATCAAGAAGAAGCAATTAACAAAAGAAAAAAACAATTACCTTTACTGCAGATGTACCTTGAAATGATCCCAAATTACTCTCAAGTTTGTGAAGCCGTACGTCTCTGATGTCCTCGACCAAGGATCTCACCTACACAAAATTCATGAACGGCTCAAAAGCTTAAGGATAAGAAGACAAGGTTAGAATAAGAGACAAATTCCAGCAAATGTATGAGCTTACCATATACATGTCTGGAATGTCATCACGTGCACTGCCAAAAGTGAGATTTTTAAATATTCATCAGCACCCTTGAATGCTATAAGTGCAAGGGAGAGCAAAGAAACAAGATCAGTATAAGAACCTACTGGTCAAATAGTAGTCTGGCAATTTCCACGTAACTAAATGGTAATGCCTGAAATGTTGACTGAGATTCCCGCTCTGCTTCTAAGATCTGAGTCAAATTGTCTAGTTCGCAAACGAAGAGCAACAAGAAACAGTTAGAAACTGAGCATCTAAGTCTCTTTTAGCACTGAAAATTATCTGCTAAATGTGCATTTCTTTTTGTCTTACCAACAGACATCCACCCTGGAGGCCGGAAAGAGCATTTTCCTCTCCTTTTCAGTGCAACTGCAAGCCACAAAGGCACCTTTGTTGGAATCTGAGGAATGAACCGACCGAAATCCCCCTGTCATTGGTTCACAAATTAATCGCATGGCTAACAGAAAGATTTTGGTGGCAGCGATTTCTGGATTTTATAGAACAGAAGAGTTACACTGATGAAATTGAGTTGCTCCATGTTCATATTGGGAACAATCTCCACTAGTTCATCCTCTGCCATAAACTCAACCTGGTATAAATAAGTAACCAATTATAGAATTGCAGAGAGTACACAAAGAAACGCATACAAGTAAAGAGGAGAAGCAGGACCTCTTGTGGAGAAAATAGTGAGATATGAGGATCAGTCTGGCCAGCCATGGATGTATCTCAAGAAATCTCAATTTCCAGACCTAAATGGAAAAAGAAACGACTGCATAAGGGAACTAACGTGTGGTATAACATACAGGGCGTAGAGAGAAGACAGAGAATCCCTTATTGATCAAAATAGAGACAAAATACAAAACCATATAAAATCTTAATAAAAGATAAATCAAAGGGTAGAAAATCATCCTTCGTTGAGACATTTAATCAAACACCTTGTCTACAGAATATTCCTCCGTATTTTCTAGCACATGCCCGCTTCCAATTTCAGCAACATCATCAATCAGCAACAAAAAAACAGATTTAGTTCAATAACATCTAGTAATCCAGCAATCGAATTTCGCAAATTCTGAAGATAAGCCTAAAAGGAAAGCCGGATACAGTAAGAGAGAAGCTCTTGTTCCTGATTTGTGATTTGAGATCGAGTTTACCTGGTTATATTTTGTCCGACTCCTGGAAAAATCAAATCGATCCCTTACGATCCTCTGCGAGCGGAAAGTAAATGAGATTCCACAACAACCGAAATTGTCCAGAAGATTTGAAAACCTGTGATCACTATGGTCGAAGAGAGGAAACAGGATCTAGGATTAGCAAACCCAGGAAAGAAAAAAAGCGAAATCAAAGATAAGTATAGAACAGAACGAGTTTTGGATTGCGGCGTCGAAAATATCTTTATACGTTGGCGGGAAATCCGATCTCAGTGCAGCGGGAAAATTTATTAAAGCATCTAAAATAACCCCACTTCTAAGTTTCGGTTAGATCCGGTTTAACTTTAACCAACTGAAAATGATTTTAATTCGAATTGATATCGGGTTGCTAATCCCACCACCATTGAATTTTATATTTAGTCAAACGAGAGATGGTTAAGGCTTTGTATTTTATTAAAAGCCTTAACCAAACTCTTTGTGATCATGGCTTTCACGTCATGATGACTTTTTTCTAATCCTTAAAAAAAAACGGATAGGTTAATCAAGACAAGAAGACTTGATTGCAGGCACGACTGTAATATTCTATCAGTTTATCATATCGTCCTGCATTTGTTTGTAATGCTTCATCAGAATTGCTTTTAATTTCATACAAAACTCAAAAGAAGAGAAAAAATGAAACTTGAAGACTTACTTGATGAAGACGAAACTAAAGATCAACAAAGTATAGCGTCTCTTCTCGATCATCATCGTCATCACCACCAGTCCCTGCAACAACATGAACATGTAAGTCAAACTCAACTATAATCCGATCATTTTTATAGAATCCAGACAAAGAGATGGAAACCTAAATTGCCAAGTGGAATTACTAGAGCTTATATCTAATTATGCTTTTGTTTTGATCGGTTCTGTTGCAGCCACCAAAAATGAAGGAGAATATAAGCGAAGAAGAGAAGAATGACTTGATAAAGAAGAAACAAAAGCGAACTCTTCAAAAAGAAGTGATGAAACTGCAAGGAGAGCTCGAGGACGAACAAGCACTAAACAAGGCTCTACGTGATATGCATCGTGGTCCAGTCATGTCTCAGCCTCGCCTCTCATTACTGCTTCTTCCTCCTCAGGCAAGTTAATCTAGACTCAGGACGAAAATTGAATGAATGAAATGAAATTGAACTTGAATTTGAGTTTGTGTAGGTTCAAGAGCTGATAGAGGAGCTTGCAACGGTTGAAGCAGAGATAGTCTGTCTTGAAAAACGAGTCCAAGACGTGAAACTTGATATGTATATTGAGAAGAAAGAGAATAAAGAACTTGAAGCCAGTATTAATGAAGGAGAAGAAGAGAGGATTATGAATCCTAAAAAACTACTACAAAGGCAGAATCATCTTCCTTGTGATGCTGACAATGACATTATAAAGATGAGATTTGATGATCTGAAACAAAGATCCAAGTCCCAAAGTTATGGAGATCATCATGTTGTTAGGGAAATTCAAATGAACAGTCCTCGTACTCATGCATCAATTGGATCAGCAATGGAGTTCTCATCAAGAATCCATTCTTCGACTTTTTCTGATGGAACAACGAGAACTAAAGAGAAGAAGAATAGGCAAGAAACAACAGCAAACGCAGTGTCAGAAGATCTGGTGAAGTGCTTGATGGGAATCTATATGGAACTCAATAGGTCCTCTCGCAAGCGGGAAGGGTCAAAAACGCTTTCAAAGCTGAGCCTTTCACACCTCAAAAACGCATCTTTCAAACGCAAATCGGTGTATGACAACAATGCATCAAATCTAGATCCTTATGGAGCTGTGATGGGGACATCTGTTAGAGACATAGGAGAGTACAAAAACTTCATCCACATCACTCGAACCTCCATTGATGTTAGCCGTTTATCTGATTGCTCAACTTCTCTTGTCAATTTGGGGTACGTTAAGATTCAGATTTTCTTCTTACTTATTTTAATGTGTTTACAAGATCTCATGACCTCTCTATAATTAAACTGACCTGCAGGGTTTTGAAGGAGAAGTTGAGTAAAGTCGATTTGAGTTTCTTGAACCACAAGAAAAAGATGGCATTCTGGATCAATACCTATAACTCCTGCGTCATGAATGTAAGTAGATCCCAAAACTCATGTCGTCTTTAGTTGAAACAAAGTAAAAAATTCTAAAAACCCTAAATTTGTTCGCAGGGATATCTAGAACATGGGCTACCTTCATCAAAGGAGAAACTATTGACCATTCTCAAAATGGTAACTATATATAGACCTAAAAGTACAAAACCATCTGAAACTTTTCATACGTAAGATCCCATTAATCAAATGAAATTGTGTTTTAGGCAACCATTGACGTGGGAGGCACTCAACTATCTGCTCTAGATATCGAAGGATCCATTCTGCAGAGTCCTTGCGAACCTATGGAATCTGTAAGTAATCATATGATGTTCGTATTAATATTCCCCAGTGAAATTGTAAGGATAGATATTTAAAAGTGTCTTTCTCTATTTATCGAATAAAAGGTTTCAGTCAGTGAAAGTGAAGCAAGAATACAGAAACTGTACGGGTTCAGATGCGTAGAACCAAACCTAATGTTCGTGCTTTGTCGTGGAGATTGGTCCTCACCTGTAGTAAGCACACTAAATGCCTTCAAATTTGATAAACATTGCTTCATACGTAGTAACTAACTAAGGATCTCTTTGTGTATCTCCTATATATACATGATACAGTTGAGAGTCTATACAGCAGAAGATGTGGTGACTGAACTAATCAAAGCAAGAACAGATTATCTAGAAGCTTCCATTGGTATCTCAGGAAGGAAAAGGATAATGATTCCGCAATTACTGCACAAGAATCTGCTGGATTTTGCTGAGGATGAAGGGTCATTACTTGAATGGATATGCAGCCAATTACCACCAATACAACGTTGCTTGCAGGTCAAAGAAACAGCAACCGAGTTGTTAAAGAAGAAAAGTGAGCATAAATCGAACAAACTGGTAGAAGTGAGGCCTCATGAATACGAGTTTCGTTATCTCTTACCATTATAAAACCAAATCCATCATTTTGGTAGTATTTGGAGCCTTGAAAAGACGTTGTTCTATATGTGTTTTAAAGAGAATGAATTTATAGTGACTTTTGATTAATCGTGGAAACAAAAATGAAGTGTAACCCTAATCCATTCATAAAGGTTGAGTCATTATGACATGCCAAATAGAAGAATAATCTCGTTTGTAGCTATGGAGCTGTTGAATCAATATTTTGAACAAGTCAATTTGTATCTAAACAGGAAACTGCAATCTATGTTTCCCGACAAAACATTGAAATATGCATTAATGGTGGGAATCGATTCTTATACATAGAAGGGAATTTCTTGATTTCAATTTTCTGTTTACATAGAAATTAACTTGTTCAAAATACAAATTTAGCAGGTCCTCAAGCGCAAAGCCTTAAAATCAGCAAAATCACATTCTTTAACTCCGAAAATCCTTCTTCGCGATGGCATCAACGCGCGACTATGGCGCGTGAAGACAAACAAAGGTTTTTGGGAATCATCAAGCCCCTTTTACAGCTTTGCTGCTTCTTCTTCTTCGAAACGGAACAACTCAGACAAAAAAGAAATGAATTGGAAATTGAGAGTCTCTTATAATCTCTAGAATCTGCTAAAGTTTCGAGCTCTCTCTCTTTTTCTACAGACGATTTCTCAGGTACAGTTTTAAATGTCTTTCTTTGATCGATATTCATTGTTTAAACCCAAATTTATCGTCTGGGTTTTGCGATGGCAGCTTTAAATCCCCAATTTTAACCGATTTATAATTCGATAGTGTACATTACGGAACACTAGATCACAACAATCTGTAATTTCTCTAGATATAAGTCATGCATGTTTCATAGAACAAAGGGATTCAGTATATTTTCACATTGACTGAACTGAATCATAGACTTAGTATTCGAATTATGTTTCATGCTCATTCGATTGTAGAATCGTAAGTTTCTTTTGTAGGTTTAATGTTAGAAAGGTTTTAGTGTTTCCATTGGAGATGATGACCATTTTCATTTACATACAATGTACCTAGGTTTTGCAGCTCTATGATGGTAAAAGAGAATGCGAGACAGTGATGACGAACAGAACTAAAAATTTTGAGAAAAGTTTGTACAAAAAACTCAAGAGAGGAGAGCTCAATGTGAAAGTCTCGTACCGTACTTTCCTGTGCCCGTTTTGCCCTGAGAACAAGAAGAAGATTGGTCTGTATACTGACATCCTTCAGCATGCCTCTGGGGTTGGTAAGAGCGATTCCAAGAAAAGAAGTGTTACAGAGAAGGCGAGTCACCGTGCTCTCGCCAAGTATTTTCAAAAAGATCTAGCAGATTACGCCACAATATCACAGAGCAGAATAGCATCCACCTCTGCTGCATGCGGCAATACACTAGTTTATGATCAATTCGAGAAATTTGTGTGGCCTTGGAAAGGTAATCACACATACTTTGTTAAGGCCCATCTCCTGTGTCATTACAAGTTTCATATTACAAACTATGTGGGTATGTAGCCTCTACTAACAGAAGTTGTGTCTGTGGCTGGGATAGGCATTTTGGTAAATATTCCCACAACGATGACACAAGATGGTGGTTGTTGTACTGGAGAAAGTGGACCAAAACTTAAGGATGAATTAATCCGAAGAGGATTCAACCTAATTAGAGTTTGTACTGTCTGGGACTGTTTTGGTCATTCAGGAACTGGAATAGTGGAATTTAAGAGAGACTGGAATGGATTACACGATGCTTTGCTGTTTAAGAAGGCTTTCAAGCAGATAGTCATGGGAAAAAAGATTGGCTGTGTGGTGTTACTGACTCTAGCCTTTATGCATGGCTTGCCAATGCTGATGATTACTATAGGGCTAATTATTTAGGAGAAAACTTGCGGAAGATGGGTGACCTCAAAAGCATTTCTATGTTTACAGAAGAAGAAGCCAGGAAAGATCAAAAGCTTTTGCACCGTCTGAAAGTAAGCTTTGAGGACAAACAGAATTGGTTGAAGAAGCTAGAGAAAAACTATGCAAAGGATTCAATTAAACTTAAGTATGAAACTGAAGAAAAAGAAAGCATTCTCCATAGTTACAATGAAGGTGAACTTTTCTTTTTAGCTTCAAGATTCACATCTTCTTGGAGGAAGTATTGTTACATCACCTAGCTTTCCATGTTTCTATAGCTTGTGTTTGTATTTATGTTACATTTTCGGTTTTTAATCTGAAGATCTGACGGGAAGACAACAAAAATCAACTGATCACTTCGATAGGATCTTTACTGATCATGAAAAGCAAAAAGTGCAACTTGAGTCTCAGATAAAGGAACTTGAAATTAGAGAACTGGAGTTGGCAAAACGTGAGGCAAATAATGAAACACAGAAGAAACTTCTGGCAAAAGAGATTGAACAGGTATATACTACTAACATGCCCATTTCTTAAAACTAATATTTTGGATTGAACAGGTATATACTAACATGCTCATTTCTTAATGTCATTTATTTTCAGGATGCCGCTATGTATAGTTACGTTCAACTAGCTGCCATGGAACATCAAAAGACCCTAGAGAAAGTGCAAAAATTGGCTGTAGATCACAAGGTCCGTGAGTGCTTACATGTTTCAAAGGGTTGGCTCTTTAACTTTATAGGGTACCCGACTTTATGACAGGGTCCTGCCGTGTTTTTAACCTTAGATGCAAAAGGATAAGCTTGATCAGAGAACTGCTGCACTAGAAAGGCAGCTTGATCAGAAACAGGAGCTTGAACTGGAGGTCAAACAACTGAAAAGACAGCTGAGAGTGATGAAACAGATGGAATGGGGCGGTGGTACTGAAATTGTGAACAAGGTGGAGACCTTCCTCAGAGAACTTAGTGAAAAGGAAGGAGACCTTGCACACTTAAATAAATTTAATCAAGATCTTATTGTACAAGAGCGGAAGAGCAATGATGAGCTTCAAGAAGCTCGAAGAGCATTGATAAGCGTATGTAGTTCTACCATATTCGAACTGTTCTTTGAACTTATTGGTCTCATAGAATAGCTTGGTGACTCTTTGCATGTAGTCATTATATATTATTATAAACTTGGATGATACTGAACATGGTAGGCTAGAATAGTTGAATGCATTAGCAACAGAAAAGACGTTACATGTCTTTTCCTCTAATAATTTTCTTTACTTGATCTAATTTATAGAATTTAAGAGACATGAGATCACATATCGGTGTTAGGAGAATGGGGGAGCTTGACACCAAACCATTCATGGAAGCAATGAAAATAAAGTATTGTCAAGAAGATTTAGAGGATTGGGCAGTTGAAGTTATCCAGCAGCTCTGGGAGGAATATCTTAAGGACCCAGATTGGCATCCTTTCAAACGGATGAAGATTGAGACTGCAGAAACAGTAGTGGTATTCCATCTCTTGTATCACTAATTCAAATTGAATTCGTTCATAATTCCATCCAAGTAATGTGTTTCTTAACTGTTACCAGCAGAAGACCTGTATTTATGTACATGGTCCGCCTGCATATCACATTTGCGCATATTTGCTTACACACTGTTGGACTTTGTTCATAGATTGGTGTTATAGATTGGTGTTTAATATGTAGAACATTGAAGCTGTTGATATCTTTGTCAGGAAGTAATAGATGATAATGACAAAAAGTTAAGAAACCTGAAGAATGAACTGGGGGATGATGCGTACCAAGCAGTGGCAAATGCATTGCTAGAGATAAACGAGTATAATCCTAGTGGGAGGTGCATTTCCTCAGAGCTGTGAAATTTCAGAGAACACAGGAAGGCTACGCTGGAGGAAGGTGTTACTTCTCTACTGGAGCAATGGAAGCAGGCAAAGCGTCAAAAGCCTTAAAAGAGTTACCTGGTACACACACTGCCAAATAACCTAGCTCTTTCGACCTCCTTACTCAATTTTATATATTGTAATTCAAAATTTGCTAATCTGTGGTCTGTTCTCTGCAGATGCAGGAGATGGGAAATAAGTTTTGCACAAAAGGATGTCAACAGGGTTTCATAAAGATGCTAGAGGTCTAATAAGTGGGACAAATTTGTTGTTATATGGGTCTTAGATTCAGGAAGTAGGTGTAAATTATAGAAATTGCCTGGCGTCATGTTGGGATGTGTTTCTACACCTGACCTTTCGTGAACCATTGTAGGAGAATAGGTAACTGTTTTTGTTAGAAACTTCTTAACTTATACAAGTATCTTTGAACTTGTGAAGAAATGAAACACGTTCGCATAGTTGAGAGTATCTCTCCAGTAACAAACACTTTCACTGTGTCTCCTGTCATATATTCCGAAATGATAGTTTGTAACTTTCAATGAGTAAGAAAGCTGACTAATCATACTTGTCAGAAAATATAGAGCAATTATAAAAGAATGTCTAAAATTACAAGACTTTATTTTCTCGACCAGAACATATTAAATAACATAATCAATGTTAAAGAAAGAAAACGTTGTTAGGGACAAATCTTTTCCCGGTTGGAGTCATTTACAGATGCCAAAAGCAGAAAAAAAAAAGTGTATTTAAGAGAAAAAAAACGAGAATTATAAGACAATTAAACTTTGCAGAAATTGAGATTTCGATTATTTGTTGTTTCCTTCTGTACACCCACCAATGCTCAACTCCTTTTTACACTGAAACACCTGATTCAAGAGCTCTACCTCTGTTCATGTCTGAATCTTTGGGTGCTCCTCTCCCCTGATGTTTTCCTTGGTGCTGCGACCAATACCCGTATGCCCTCAAGACTCTGTCTAGAAGTTCTTGTGGCACTGGCTCTCCTCTTCGTTGCTGTGGTGATATACTTGCTGTGTGGACCAGTGTCTTCCACTTGTCCTGCAAATTCACATGTTCTTGGAACGTTAAGCTACTGCAGGACATGATATGTCCCAAATTTACATGTTTATGTATAATATGTTTACTACCTTCAAGTCCACGTACGTTCGATGATCTGCATTCTCGAAAGCACGTAATTTCACATCACGCCACCTGTGATTAGATATATCAACCATCAGCTTTTGAGTTTTGAAAATAACCCACGACAAAACCACATGAACTTCGGTGGTATCATTATTATGTACCTTCCAGTCCCGAGTTCCTCAACTGCTTGTACAAGAGCCTCCACCTCTGTCACAGAGAAGGGCCTCCTCGTTCTGCGTTGGGCAAGCTCAGTACGCTTAGGTTTCTGGTTCAACGGAACTATGGCAAGCGCCTTAACTTCCAACTCTGGAAGTGGAATAAGTGCTTTTGAGTCTGATGAAGGTTCATCAACAGATATGTCACTCTGATATGGAACTAACTGGAAGTTACTGTCCATAATATTTTCTGAATTCATCACATCATCTGCATGTGGCATTTCAGAATCTAACATGGGAGAAGCCGCAGACCTGGGGTGATAATTTAGAACCGCTTTTGCTTAGGAATCTTCAAGAAGAATGAATACCAGCGATATTCAACTAAAGCAGCACAAGGATATGATAGCGAATTTCTTAATACCGTTCAGACAAATGCGTAGGATCCATTGGCACAGCAGGATCTTCAGAACACAAAGGAAGGGGAACTTTGCTGGGACCAGGCTCCAAGGTGAACCCAAGCTTGTCTAGATTTTCATCACATGAGATCCCAGTCTGTGAGAGAGTTTTCCTGTCATCTCTAACCTTCTTCCCATGCATTAATACACCAACACGTATTCCTCCGCTGAGTAAAACACTAACAGCCTCCATCACTGTCCTCTGGAACCAAAAAGGTCAAAGATCAAAACGGTATAATGTTAACACATCTTAATGTCCACACATGAGAGTCAAGCATATGTGATGGAATGAAAGGAAATACATATTTTTATGTACCTTTAGTGATCCTACTGATGCATTTTCTGGAACTTCAATAAAAAGCTCGGGTATCCTAAAGGACTTAATGCTTAGCTTTACTGCAACAGAGATAAAAATACATGAGAACCACGTTATCCTATCTCCGGATACATTCCTGTGTCATATACCATCCAGTCAAGCACCATGGGAATGAGGACAACAACAGTTACGATAAGATAACTGAACAGTTTCAGTATAGATAACAATAACCACCTGCATCTCCCTTTTCGGATAACTTGGAAACACTCCCACTACTGATTCCTCCATCAGAAGTTACGACCGAGCTTCTGTCAGGTGATCCTCTCCTCTTATAAATGATCTCACGCTGCCATGTATTGTATCCATAACATGATTTTCTTTTGCGATAAAGAGTCTTTACACCCACATCTAGACATTCGTGATCGAAGTTAGAACAGGGCAAATTACAAGAAGAATTGTGTTCAAAGATAAGTGAAGCAGGCTGTGATACTTACCAGCTTTACAGTTTCCAAAATCTCTAGGTACTTGTTTCCAGTATTTGGATGACATTGACTTTCTTATTCTTCGAATTGTTGGAGACCTATACGACTTAAATGTATTGCTACGTTTACGGTAACTATAAAAAATTTCATCATCTTTTCTACCTAGGTTAGAATGATTCCCATGTCTAGAAAAGGAACCATTGGGGGTCATATCCATGCTGGATGGCGATTTTATATCACCACCCACACGGACTGATTTCGGGAACTGCACACTTACAGCAGTTGCATCCTCTAAGTTGCAAGTATCAGTGACTAAGCCTCCATCTCCCAAGTGATTGGTTGCTTCTCCTTGTTCAAACCCAGTATTCACAGTAACATCACCCGTCTCCCCAGTGATGCCTCCAGATTTAACGTAGAAATCACAATCTGCATTCTTGTTTTCACACCCTACAGCCATCAAACCCTGAATCTTCTTGAAATCAGACATCAGATTATGCTCTAAAATGCCGTCATCATCCGGAAATGAAAAACTGTTCACCACACACTTCTCAGTAGAGATTTCATATGTAGGCCTTGATACGGAGTTTCCTTGATCAGAAGACTCGGACTTGATAGGTTTGCACTTATCTTCTTGTTTGATTTCTTTACCTAAGTTAGCGTGATTGTTCCCTTGAAATGCATTGGAAGACGCAGAGGAACTCTCGCTTTCCTGTATTAACTTTCCAGCCAAAGCGAGTAAGTCAATTGCACAGATCTGAGTGTCATTATCAATCTTCCTTTTTTGTACCTTCGTCTGGATAAAAGACCAAGAGTCATTATAGAAAGTAATTCATGAAACTGAGCTAACAGATCCAACAGATAAATGACATGAAAATTTACCCTGCATGAACGAGGAGCCCTGGGAATATTGGTAAAATCAAAGCCAACAGATAGGCAATCTAACTTTCTCTTGAACACCATCTCTCAGCTTTGCATATCACTAGCAAGACAACCAACAAAAAGAAAACGCTGCAAACAATCAGGCGCAAACATTAAAATTCAGATCATCTTCAGCTAGATTGATCAAGATAAGATACGAATGTACAATGAATTGAGAAGTCAGCTGATGATATTAGACATTTCAGGACAACAGATTCAACGTCATTCCGATTTGGATTTTAAAAAATCATATTTCAATTGGACACAAATCATGAAGATCAGATGCATACTCAGAATTAGGCACAAGTATCATCAGTAAACCAATTTAGATCATTTCAACAAAACCAAATTCGACTTCTGGATCGAAGAAACGAAGAAAACAAGAAATTGATCACGGAAATGCAAAAGCATAAGTAAAAGATGAACAAGAGAAAGTTAAGACTCAAATGCCAGAAGTTGCTTAAACCTCCAATCAAAATTATCACTACTCAAGATGAAAACAATCAGTAACCTGAAGCTCCCAATCAGATCTCAAAAAAGTTGCAAAATTTCTGTCGACCCACCATAGGAATAAATCGAAGTTTAAATCCGGATCAGAGTCAAGGATCAAAATTCACCAAAACCCAAGAATTTACAGATCGGAAAGTGCTAAAATCAATTGTTGATAAACAAAGGAACTCACCTATCAGCCACCAGTTTCTCGATCACGATCGAAAACTAGTTAATTACAGATCACGCAAACTAAAACCCAAATTTCCCCATACCCGATTTGATTTTATATGTATGTATAAACAATGTACAATTAGAATCGATCTATACAGAAACACGAGATTTAAGAAATGAAGAATTTGTTGAATTCTATTCTTTTTGAGCGGTTTGAATCCGTCGTTGTCCTTAGAAAAGAAAGAAGAAAGAAGACGTGAAAAGCCCCATTTCACACAAATGAACAATGGGTTAAGAGATGAGGCAGTTGAAGGAAACCGGTTCACCGGCTATTGACAGTCACCTTTTTGTCAATTGTGTTTAAAACCTTCTCTTTGGTTAACCGGTTACCGAGGATCTCTCTCCCTTAAAGAAGATAGGTTTTGTCAGAAGAATCTTAATTTTAGGGAGCGGATAAAAACAATAACTGATCCCTATAGTGTTT
The DNA here is from genome assembly GCA_963920545.1 of Lepidium didymum. Lineage (NCBI taxonomy): Eukaryota > Viridiplantae > Streptophyta > Magnoliopsida > Brassicales > Brassicaceae > Lepidium > Lepidium didymum. The sequence goes on along the minus strand of OY986983.1, from coordinate 4,133,371 downwards.
GTGATTGGAGTTATCTCTCTCTCTTCCACGTGGTTAGACAAAAAGAAAGTCTGTGACTCTTTCAGTTTCAGGATTAGTTTCGTTGCTTTGGTAATAACGTCATAAGTAGAGAGTGATTAACATGAATTACTTGAGCTATACTATACGTTAATGTACTTAGACATGTTGAAGCATGTGCTAATGGAGTCGAAATTAACGTGACATGTGTTTATAAGGTTTAATAATTGAGTTTGTGAATGATCATGTTCTTGTGTTGGATACGTCAATCTTATGGCTATTTTTGAGACTAAAGAACAGGTTTATCTAATGTGAGAACTGAAATAGTGTTGTTACATCTCTAGCATATATATGGCCATGTGTTGGATATTGTACTGAAAATATTTTACATCGGAAATTTATATGAGATTTGGGTATTATATATAAGATAATTGTCTCTTTACTAATTATCAATTGATTTTGAGTTGTAAACCCATAATTCTGCATGGTATCAGAACCTGAACACACATGCCTTACCTGAACCGATCCGGTCCATCGAAAGAAGCCAGATTAATTTGACTCGAAATTAATCTTATAATGGACTATTGTCGAGACTAATGGTTAGATGAACCATTGTTTCGAGGGGGTGTGGGAATATCTCACATCGAGAATTCAGATGAGACTTGAATACTATATAAGATAAATGTTTTTCTACTTATTGCCAATTAATTTTGAGTTTGTATCCCATAATTCTACATGTATTTTTGTTTATGTCGTATCTACGTATCTGGCTGGTTTTGGACAAGGACTTGGACCTTTGTGCTTATGGCCCACCAAGATAATTGGTAAATAGGTCGGGTCGGACCGGACCAGACCAGACCGTTCTATTGGAAAGTAGGAGCAAACGAAATGGTGATGGTCTGCTCTTCCAATCATGACATATATATGCTATTTGTATCCTCGTTTCACTTTTAGTTTGTACTATCAAGTTTTTTTGGATTTCTAGGTTTATTATACTTACGATATTAGCTTAGTTCACTAAACATATACAGATGCGTTTTTTTCTTTAAACATGAACACATGCTCCTTGCACTTTATGCATATTGAAATCTCTTAATTAGGTATCTCTTTTGTATGGTTTGTTGATGTTAGTGTAGGTTTAACGAACATCTAAAAACTACTTTAAAAGAAAAGGATTACCAAACATTTAATTAAGTGTTTAATAATTACAAACTCAACCAATATTAGATAAGATTTTAGCAGCCGAAGTTATAAAATTCGTATGTAAATGAAGATAAGTCGGCAGTCACATTCACATGGATTTCTCCGGTTCCAAAGAAATTATGGTGAAAGAGAATAACATGTCGATTTTCATTATCGAAAATCCCAATCCTCTGTAGAAAATAATATGAAATTCTAACTGGTCGGCAGTCTCCTAAAAATTAAAAAATTTCTGTTATTAAAAAGATAAAGAAAGACTGATCCAATTTTGCGCCATTACATGCATGGTCAAGCCTGATCATGGCATGACCATCACTCGATAGAGCTGCATGCATAATTGTACATACAAACCGACGACAACGACATTCTATAAAAGAGAGAACAAAGCACCAAAACGGGTCTACGGAAACTCAACATGGAGTATGGAGCTTATAGATTTTCCAAGATATCCATTGACTTTATTCTCTATTTTTTAATTACTATTTTGACAATGTGTGGTGCCAAATAAGAAGAATCAAACTATTATATGTCGATATATTTACGTTTATTAGTAGACGTTAATTCTGGTTTGATTTACTAATTTCTTATATATAATTGTCAAAACGAATTAAAAATATGCTAATGACATGGAAATATAAATGCCTTGTATTACCATTTTACTTGCACTCGAAACCAACGAGAGGCTCTATATGCCAGTACTGTTAGCTTTCGTAAAAAATTCAAATCAAGAGAACTCTAGGCTATATATAGAACATGTACGTGACACTGAGTTGATCTATTATCACATCAATGTTGTTTTATATTTGATCGATCATTTTAATGCAGAAACTCAACAATACTAAATCGGAAAAATGGACTTTAATTGAAATAAACTTGATGTACAGAGGACAAATAGCAAATAGAAGATAAAACTGAAATTATAAAGTGTAGGTTACAAATGTTTGATACGATCTGCCCTTCTACGTCGAGTTTTTTCTCCTTATATAGCTCGAATTCGTAATGTTCTTTCCCAAGATTTTCTCTCAACATTCTCCCGTCGTCTTGTTGCATCCACTTCGAACTTTTAATGCTTTTTTCAGTAATTTGTATACGCATACAATTTTTTTGTGTGACAATTTTCGTAATTTTTGGATTTAATATATTTAGGATCTGATTGGAATTATTTTTGTTTTATTGCTCAACTTTTTTTATAAATTAAACCAATCATATTTTAGTTTATTTTTTAATCTGAAATATGATTGGTTTAATTTAAATTTTATACAAAGATTTTTACTTTTCAAAGCAACAAAACAAAAGCAATTCCAATTACGCTCTCCCGATTAGCAATTGTTTTCGTTTGATTGATTTGAAAAGTAAAAATCTTTGTATGAAGTTTAAATTAAACCAATCACATTTTAGTTTGTTTTTCACTCTAACATATAATTGGTTTAATTTCAATCTTTTACAAAGATTTTTGCTTTTCAAAACAACAAAACGAAAACAATTCTAATCAGACTTTTAGTACTTTAGAAACTTTTTATCTTCTTTGATATAATGAAAATTTTGTTGACAAAAAAAAGCCAAACTGTATCTATATCACCAAGTAATAGTCATTAACCTTTGAAGTAATTAATGGTCATTAACTTTGTCACTAATTCTCACTAAGGAAAATCATGAAGCAGCCCCTCATGAGTGGACCGCATATTTGACTAACGCTAACAGCAAATCCTCACAGCTCCGTCAACATAACGACGTTAATTAACGGCGTCTTCTGTCTTAAATTACGAGTCTTGAAAGTCTCTCTCTTTCGCTTCTCTCAAAAACTTGTATCAATTTGACAGGAGCGACTCTATTCCTTCTCCGCCGATACAAATATCTTCTTCCATCGGATTTTTTTCTTTTCTTTTCTCTTTGGGTTAGATTTCTCGTTCCTTTATCTGTTATCTACTTCGATGATCGTATTGGTTTGTATCTGAATTTTATAATCTCTCTTGATTTTGCAATCAAATGAGGAAAATCACTGTTTGATCTCTTCGAATCTCTGAAATAATAAATCGAAATTGATGCTATCAGATTTTTGGATACGATTGTTGAATGACCTTGTTACAGATCCCTAGTTCGTTTTTTTTTTTTTTTTTGCTTTTAGACAAAAGTGTTCCTGATTTGTTTGGTGTGTTTCGTCCGAAAAAGGATGTATTTACGTTTGTTTCGCCGTATGTTTTAGGGTTTTGGATAAGGGCTTTTTGAAATTAGGTTGAGCTTAATCCTATTCTTTGATTTCTGGATTGATCAGATGGGATTGTGGCTCTTGACGTGTTGCAGTGCCTCTTAAGCCAGTGTTTTGGAGCTAATAGAAAGATTCTGTGAAAACTTTGGAGGGGGTAATTGTAAGATCCTGTAAGATGAAGATATCCTTGACTTGTATCTATGGGTTTGCCGACTGATGTTATAGTCTCTAGCCGTTTAAGGGTCTTAATTCGTCCTTTGTGTCCGATAGAGAGTTGCTTTTAGCCCTGTGAGATTAAATTTGTGAAGAAATATGGGTGAGACTCTCATCACAACCCTGTCTATGGAGAACTATCACCCGTCAACACTTCTGTCAATGGACTCAGGTGCTTTTACTCACGAAGAGTCAGAGAGGGAGACAAACCGGTCGCTCATACTAACTGGACCGCCTGATATCAATCTCCCACTCTCATCTGAAGCAAGCCCATCTCTGCTTTTGTGGAATGAACACTGTGACATCTTAGACGTTGGACTTGGGCCTCAGCTATGTGAGCCTGAGGCTATTGTTCACGTGCCTAAGGTTGCTAAGAAGTACAACAAGCGTGTTGATAGTGCATGGGGTGCATGGCTTTTCTTTAGTTTCTACTTTAAGCCTGTTTTGGATGAGAAGTCCAAAAAAAAGTTAATGAGGGACAGCAATGGCTTGTCCGGGTATGATAAATCTGACTTGCAGCTTGACTCCTTCTTGGTTCAGCATGACATGGAGAATATGTACATGTGGGTATTCAAGGAAAAGCCTGAGAATGCCCTTGGCAAAATGCAGCTGCGGAGTTATATGAATGGACACTCACGCGAGGGTGAACGGCCTTTTCCTTTTAGTGTGGACAAAGGTTTTGTTCGCTCTCATAGGATGCAGAGGAAACATTACCGTGGTCTTTCTAACCCACAGTGCCTCCATGGAATCGAAGTTGTTCAGTCACCCAACCTTTCCGTACTTAACGAAGATGAAAAGAAGAAGTGGACAGAACTCACAGGTCGCGATGTGAACTTTTCAATCCCAGCTGAAGCAAGTGATTACGGTTCATGGAGGAATCTCCCAAATACAGAATTTGAGGCTGAGCGGCCTCTTCCTCTCCCTAAAGCTAACGGCCACACTCTCCTAAAAAAGCTGAATGGTACATGTCTCAACCTGTCTACTCACTCACCAGATCATGCAGTTGATACAGTGGAAGGCCAATCCGCTTGTAACAATAAACGCAAAAGAGATTGTCTTGCTTTAGGAAACTGCGATGACTCGAGCTCAAGTGAGAAATCTCTGGACACGAAAATACATGGCACTGACCTGCATTGGACAAATGAGTTTAGCGGGGTTATGAAGAATGTGTATGGGCCAGTCACAGCAGCAAAAACGATATATGAAGACGACAAAGGCTTTTTGATAGTTGTGAGCTTGCCATTAGTTGATCCAGGAAGGGTTAAAGTCACATGGAGGAATACACCAACACATGGAATAGTGAAGATATCATGCGTAAGTACTGCATGTGAACCATTCATCAAGAGACATGATAGAACATTTAAGCTAACAGATCCGACACCTGAGCATTGCCCACCTGGGGAATTCGTACGCGAAGTTTCCCTGCCAAATCGGATTCCAGATGACGCCAAGCTTGAAGCCTACCGGGACGAAACTGGAACAACGCTAGAGGTTTTAGTGCCTAAACACCGAGTGGGACCGGAGGAGCATGAAGTTCGCGTCTGTCTTCGTCCGTTTGTGCTAGAGTGAGATTGTAGTGCATAATTTGTTAAAGGATTTTATTGGTTCATGTCTCATTGGATTATTCATATTTAATCAGATTTGCCCCATTGCGTTGCGTCGTTTAACCAATTTGTTCTTTCTTTGTAACGCTCGACTTTTTCCAGTCGATCACTGCGTCGGGACAAACGTTCAACTAGAATAGTTCGAGTTAATTAGTGAATTCATACCGCTAATAGATAATTTTAGCTTGTCTTAAGAATCAATCCCACCCAGATGCTTCAAAAATTTCATTTTGAGAAGCCCATAAAGCGATGGTTGGCACTTGGCACTGTGTATAGACAATTATAGAAACAGTTTTAAACTACCAATTCTAAATGTTATGTTCCTTGATTGTTATATCATCAACAAAGAAGATAAGGTTATTTAACCAAAGTCATGATTTATGTTTCACTTAGTATTTTGAAGATCAGTTTTTGTCAACTGAAATCTGTCATGAACAAAACCGAAAAACTCATTGGTCGGGACGAGTTTGAGAACAACAAAATCTCAAAGCAGAGAAACGATCACAAACCATGTCCAAAGTAAACATAGAGCTTTAACTAAACAAAGCAAGCAACTGGAAATTTAAACCAAACTGAGTAACAAGAAAAAACTAAAAAAACTTAATCGACTTCTTCAATCTTGGGGCCAGCACCACCGCTACCAGCAGCAGGTGCGTCGTCGTCCATTCCTGCAGCACCGCCCATATCAGGCCCAGCACCCTGGTACATCCTAGCAATGATTGGGTTGCAAATAGACTCGAGCTCCTTCATCTTATCCTCGAACTCATCTGCCTCCGCCAGCTGATTCCCATCCAACCACTCAATGGCTTGATCAATTGCATCCTCGATCTTCTTCTTGTCAGCTTCGTCGAGCTTAGAGGCGATCTTCTCATCCTTGATTGTGTTCCTCATGTTGTATGCATAGTTCTCGAGTCCATTCTTTGCATCCACCTTCTTCTTGTGTTCTTCATCCTCGGCTTTGTACTTCTCTGCTTCTTGCACCATCTTCTCAATCTCTTCCTTCGACAGCCTTCCCTTGTCGTTTGTGATTGTGATCTTGTTCTTCTGTCCTGTCGTCTTATCCTCAGCCGACACATTCAAGATTCCGTTCGCGTCGATATCAAAACAAACGGTGATCTGGGGGACACCTCGTGGTGCAGGGGGTATGCCACTGAGCTCGAACTTTCCCAAGAGATTGTTGTCCTTTGTTCTTGCACGCTCCCCTTCGTAGACCTGAATCAATACACCGGGCTGGTTGTCTGAATAGGTCGAAAATATTTGTTCCTTCTTGGTTGGAATTGTGGTGTTCCTCGGGATCAAGACAGTCATAACACCACCGGCGGTTTCCAAACCCAAGGACAAAGGAGTGACATCAAGGAGTAACAAGTCCTGGACCTTCTCATTCCCTTCACCGCTTAAGATTGCAGCTTGCACAGCTGCTCCATAAGCAACAGCTTCGTCTGGATTGATGCTTTTACAGAGCTCCTTCCCATTGAAGAAGTCTTGCAAAAGCTGCTGAACTTTTGGGATTCTGGTAGAGCCACCAACAAGGACAACGTCATGGACACTGTTCTTGTCCATCTTAGCATCTCTCAAACATTTCTCCACTGGTTCCATACACTTCCTGAAGAGATCCATGTTGAGCTCCTCAAATCTAGCACGAGTAATGGTTGTATAGAAATCAATACCCTCGTAGAGAGAGTCGATCTCAATTGTTGTCTGAGCGGTTGAAGAGAGGGTTCTCTTTGCTCGCTCACAAGCTGTCCTAAGCCTTCTCAGAGCTCTTGGGTTCCCGGTGATATCTTTCTTGTGCTTTCTCTTGAATTCCTGAACAAAGTGATTAACCATTCTGTTGTCAAAGTCTTCACCACCGAGATGAGTGTCACCAGCCGTGGACTTCACTTCAAAAATGCCTTCCTCGATTGTAAGCAAAGACACATCAAAGGTACCACCACCCAAATCGAAGATCAAAACATTCTTCTCGCCAACACTCGAGGCCTTTTTATCAAGACCATAAGCAATCGCAGCAGCAGTTGGCTCATTGATGATACGCATCACATTAAGACCAGAGATGACTCCAGCGTCTTTTGTAGCTTGACGCTGAGAATCGTTGAAATAAGCAGGTACGGTAACCACAGCGTTCTTAATCGTAGAGCCAAGGTAAGCTTCGGCAATCTCCCGCATCTTAGTGAGAACCATCGACGAGATTTCCTCTGCAGAAAACTGTTTCTCCTCTCCCTTGTAGTTAACCGAGATCATTGGCTTCTCAGCCGGACCGGACAAAACCTTGAAAGGCCAGTGCCTCATATCTGCCTGGACAGAAGGATCACTGTATCTTCTTCCAATAAGACGCTTAGCATCTGCAAAACACACAAGAAGTTAATTACTCAATTGTAATTTACATCACAAGGCACAAAACCAAACTCTACATTTCACGTCACGAACACGAAACCAAAATTTCAAAACTCCATCGGCACGAAACACAAAAGCAAAATCTATAGACTCGATCGCTACGAATATACAAAAGACCAGAATTCAATATCCGATTCGAAAGCATACCACATGACTACGGAATTAGCCAAACCAACACATATACTATTCTTCAAAATATAGACGCGAATCCTAAGAGATATCACATGCAGAAGGCAGATAAGTTCAAAAAACTAAAGCAGCGTTCTGAACTAAGAAAGAGCAGTGAATATCTTACCGAAAACGGTGTTGGTAGGGTTCATGGCGACCTGATTCTTAGCGGCGTCTCCGATGAGCCGTTCGCTATCGGTAAAAGCAACGTAAGAAGGAGTAGTACGGTTGCCTTGATCGTTAGCGATGATTTCAACACGGTCATGTTGCCAAACACCAACGCAGGAGTAAGTCGTACCGAGATCGATACCAATAGCTGGACCTTCGCCTTTACCCGCCATTAGAAATCAAAAAAATTCTTCGCCGGAAAGAAAAATTCGAAAATGAAAGAAAGTGAGCTTTTGGAAATAGTTTGTGAATTGTTGAGTGGTTTCTCTGTTTAGGCTATGAGGTAAGGAAGGGAGGACGTGTTTAAATATGAGTGAATGATCCGTCGGTAAAGAGGTTCGAGAATGTTCATCAGATGAAATATGAGCCGTTGGATCTAGTTTTCCCCCTTTAATTTTCGTGTTTCCTTCTGTATGGTAATCGCTTCTAGCTCCTTCCAGATTTCTCTTTTAAACATTTGTCAAAACTTTATTAGCAACTGACGTTTTGACAATTAGTCTTGTCACCCAATTAACAATTTTGTACACTTTTTTTATCTTTTTGTAAACCGGTTTTCAATTTAGTAAATGATTTAAGATCTTACCAATAAACCACACGAGTTAGATGAAAAATAATTAAACCCAAATCGAGTACATTTTGTACAAGTATATTACTATATAAATAATGCGTTGTTAATTTAAATAGTATACAAATTGCATGCTATTTAAATCTACAATATAGAATCATTTCTTGGTATTTCACAACATTTTGACTGGTTCATACAAAAAAAAAACATTATAGATTTGGTATCTCCGGTTTAGTAAAATACCATCAAAAATTACCCTCTCGCATTAGTCTCCGGTTTAGTAAAATACCTCTTAGCATTAATTCACTGACAAGCAAGGTTCTTACTACAAATAACAATCTGTGGTTGTTGGAACAAGATAAATCTATATTCGCAAGCTCAATTCAGTAATATCGCAGAGTAATAAACTATGATGTTTAGGTTGATTCTCCAGCAAAGTCGAGATCAAAAATTGGAAATGGATAAAGGAATATCTTGACAACATTTTCATCTCAATAACTACATTGTCTCTTCTCAGTTTACCACAGATATTAAACTAAAAGCCTTACATCATCTCTACTCAAGTGGCTTCGTATTTAGGATCAGCAGTTACGTAATGATAAGCAATTACCAATCCGAAGATGAATATGCCAAGAAAATTGGCTATAAACCCCAAGTCTCGATCATCAATCATCTGCATCAACACAAACAAACATTTCAACAACAATTTATCTATAACTAGTTCATCAAAATGTATCCCATCAGGTCACAACCAGATTGTTCCCACAAATATTCGAATTTTACCAAACACAAAAAGTTCACAGAAGAGACTAACAGATTGCAAAGAGAAATCCAAGAAAGAGAATGTGTTAAAGGCAAACAAAAAACAGCAACCTAAACTCAATTAGTGATAGACCCAAAATTCCAATTTGATCACTGAAAGAAGAACAAAATTGATTGTTGAATATAAACATTCACAAGGAAACCAAGAAAAAAGGATGATCCCAGTGGGAATCGAACCCACGACCTTTAGATTCGGAGTCTAACGCGATATCCACTCCGCTATGGGATCACATTGAAGAAGAAGTTGAGAATCGAAGCATGTAAAACCTAAAATGTGACACAAACCGACAACCAGAAATTTGGCACTTCTTTCCCGTTGACAGAGACGGATTCAAAAAGGACCATTACACCGAAGCAACTCTATCGCGAGAAACACACAATTCATATTGACACTCAGAGAGATTGCTAGATCAGAAAATCAAACACATTAGTTGGTTCAGATCTTACAAGAAGGGGAGCTTAAGATTTTACCGTTCTATCAGGACCAGCTCGGTGGAAAAGGATGAGATCTCCAGGGACCAGAAACGATTTACAGAACAAAACAAAGCTCTTGGATCTCAGGGTTTCGATGTTAAGGGTTTTCTTTTTATTTTACTTTATTGTCTGGGCCAATTTTTTATTAAACATTTTTCAATGTCGTTTATTTTGTGAATCCTACTAATTTTTTCCTGAGCTTTTTTCCAACGCCTTTTGGCTTCGCATTTATATAGTTAGAAATTGAAACCAAGTTGTTGAGTGGATCCATTATACTTCCGATTTTCGTTTGAATATGTAAAATATGAAAGAAATAAAGAATTAGCTTTGCCAAATACGAGAAGAAACTAAATGTTTCTAGATTACAGAAGCAAAACTGTTAGGCTCACTTTTTAAAATAACCATATGAAGGAAAAATCACTCAACACCCAAAGGCTAAAAGTCTATATCTCTACTTCTCTACACAACACAAACCCTTAATTAGTTTTGTTCCTGAATCCTGACTGTACAAAAGCAGAGCTCCAACAAAAATTAAAATTTTTGGAGCCTGCAATTTCTGTTCATGATTTGGTTTTACACACACAGAATAATAAGAAAAGCTTCAGTTTGTTAGGCCAAAAAATGACATGCCGGCAAATATCAGAAGAAGCTCAATGTTTCTGTTTCTGTAAGTTCCTTAAAGTCGCACCATTCGCGCAGAAAAAGGAGAAGGCGGATGAGTTATGTATTACATATCTGTTGATCTGTTTAACCAACTCTTTACTAGCAACATCTTTCTTCAGAACCTTCAGATCTCTAATCAAAAACTTGGGAAAGCTTAGATACCATACAGTCCTCTGATGATTAGAGGCAAGATAGTCAAAGTGAGGTCAGATAAACTCACCAAACTGTATCACACACGAGCCGTATCTAAATTCACTTGCAGATTTCCCAGCTACTTTCAGTAACGAGTCCAGTATTTATGAATTGCCTTTCACTTTCACTAAATTCTATTCTTCTTTTTCACAGTAGGAAGCGGATAATTGGGGTGGTCATAGAGTATTTCTCTAAGATTTTCTGAAACTGAGAAACTTACAGATGCCATATATGAGAAACTGGAGACTTCTGAGAGTCGCGAGTTCAAAGCTCGTTTGATAGTTGATGAATACCACACATTTGCAAGTATGGATTCTCTAACAGCTTCTCATTATTGCTCTGCAAAACAAGAATACTATTAGTGCGGAATATTTTTACATATGGCAAAAACAAAGGAAAAGCTGATTGATATTTGAGGTTCTATGACTCTACACTCTGAATAATAACATTACCTGCTGAGCCTTAAAGACAAGCTTCTGAAGCATGTTTTGGTAATTCTCTGGATCCTCCGTCATCATCCTCTGAAATAATTCAACCTGTAACCGGTGAGCCAAAAGAAATTTGGAAACTTATTTTTCTTCCAATGTATGACTTTCAAAATCAAAATGGTGTATTTGAGAAATCTTCTTGCCTTCAGAAGAAATGCTGAAGAGTAATAAGCCACCCTTGAGTCAGTATCATCCAAGAGTTCCCTGCGTAGGAAAACATTAGTTTGTATATGCCATGAATCACGTCTCACTGATAAACCATTTGGTTTGGACGTATGGAAGAGTCAATGAATCACCTAAAGAAACTCTCTCCGCCAACTTCTTCAAAGGCTATTGCATCTGCAGTGCATTTACCGATCAGAAGTAATAGCAGAGTGGCTTGAATATCAGAGGTTGCCCCTGGAATATTTCCTCTTCCTTTACTTCCAACAGCAACACCAAGCGCGATGTTGTCAGTTGCTGCCCCTGCTAGTTGAATCAATGGCCAATAGAACAGAGCCGCTGGAACACGAGCAACAAGCTGTATAGGGACAATGGCCTGCCCACGAAGAAGCATTGCTGCCATTGACGCTGTCTCGCACGTTGAAACAGAGACATTGTTGTACCGAGGCCTGATGTCAGCTTCATCCATACTTTCTTTAAAGCTGTTCCGATGAGAAGTTTCAAATTTGCTATTTCTATCAGCTAAATTGGGGACTGCATCCTCGTCAGAAGACAAAACTTTCAAGCATAATTGCGAGAAAAGAATGTCACACATCTGCTTGGCAACAACAAAGAGAAGACACAAGTGGAATTAAACTTCATCTGCGCGAATCCCAATAAGAGAGAGTGACAATTGACTTCTATGCAAGTTACTTGAAAATATAACATAATTGACTACAAAAATACCAGCAAGTATAGACCGGACTTTGGTTGGACATTTGACAAAACAAATGAAAAGAGTAAACAAAAGGTGACAGGAAGAAGTACCTTTAAGATATTTATTCTGTCAGTTTCATTTATTTGTGCCATCAAACTTAAGGCGTTGCTCATTATGTCTATAACAGCATTTGCTTTCTCTAGTCGTTTGTCTTTATAATCCTGACTAGAATTTTCACTAGTTGATCGTTGTGTCTCATGCTCATCTAGTAAGAACTTGGAGCGCATAAGAAGCTTCTCCAGAATGAACAGGAAACCCCATCTGATAACACTGTTCTTTGACTTCAAGAGTCCACATAGAAGATGTATGGAAACAGGTATATCAGAAGTAACTAGAGAGTCGGAGGCACCACATTGGGCAATCTTTTGCTGCAGCTCTTTTATGCTCAGCCATATGCCTCCACCACTCTCTTTACTAATTTCAGCAATCAGCAGATCCCCCAACCAGATATATCCATTTTGACGGTATGTGGTCCTTTCTGAATGAAGAAGAGAGTGCAAAGTAGCCCAAGCTAGATTCACTGACATGCTTATTTCATTTCTTAATTCTTGGATGCTTTCCATGAACTTGGAAGATTTGGTTATTTGTTTAAGCTGCAGGAACTCTTTGTCCAAGTGAGTAAAGGAACCTATTATTGTGTCAAACTTTTCCATAATATCTGTCAAAAGCTGCAAGAAGATTTAAAAAAAAAAAAAAAAAAGAGTTAGAAACGAGCTTTGATTGGCAAACACTATAATCGAAGATTCTTTGTCAGATTCTCAGAAGACAATTTGCAACATATTCTAACAAGAAAAAACCAACCTGGTTTAGCGTTCGCTGTTGCTGAACCCAGACAATGCTGCTGCAATTGATCTTCGCAGAATTTCTTCTATGCCTTCAACACCAAGCTTAACAGTAAAGTAGAAAGCTTCAGGTGCATCGGCACGAGCAAACAGAGCAGCCAAAGGTTGAATCTCATCATCAGTGTACTCAGAAAGACCAGCAGCTGAGTATGTCTCATTAATTTGATGCAGGACACAGTCAAATAAAACTGAGTAGAGATTTCTTCTCTCCTCTTTAGTGGTTGCCATAGAGTACTGTATAAATCAAATAAATCCCTTTATCTACTAGAAAATTATTGGCACTAGAAGTTTCTTTTTGGATGATTTTTTAGACAGATCAATCAGTTGCAGTACCTCAAAAAAAATGAATTCCACACCACCAATCAGATCGACATGGTCTATTAGAAATTTCGGGGCACTTGAAATTGCTTTGGTAGAGCCATCTAGTTCTGGAGATCGATAAAACATATTCGTCATTATACAAATAAGCTTGGAATGAACAACTTCTGACCAAGAATTTCTTTTGCTAGTTCCCAGAAGAGCTTTAATAACCTGATTCAAGGAAAGTGATGGGAGCATTAGAATGTAAAACTTAGTATAAGAACCATTTTTATCGGAGCATGCAGCAGGATACAAAAATCATAGTTACAGCAGTCTAAAGACAAAGACAATGGACAGATCCAAATGACAATAGGAGGGGTATGAAAGGAGTATTCCACAAAGCACAAGGCAAAGATACTATTCAGTCTCATATGACAAACATACCCTTATGTCAAGACCATTTAGCTGGTTTTTCCATATTTTGCCTCTATCACATATAAAATAGAGCAAGCAGCTGAGAACAGAGGCCCAAACGGATTCTTCCTTTTCCTCAACCTACGAAATGGATTTCGAAGATATATAATCCCAAACACGTCTAATTTCGATGTCAAGCAAAGAAGCATAAAAATAGTAAGACACCTGAACTAGGACAAGAAGTATTTCAAATAAAATCTTTAATATCCAAGACTCAAAGTTTACAATTGCTGAAAAAGTGCTTGACATCTTAGGCAAGTCTTTCGCTCTCGTCCCTTGCAGCAGAAGCTTATTTTCGTTGTCCACATATGTTTCTTGAGCGTATTCTTCCTCAATGGTTGTAGCATTATCACTTATCATTGGCTCTAATAGTTGTGCATGGACTCCTAAATTAAGAATTAAATCAAATACACGAATCCTACAAGCTGTTTTTGTGGAGCATAGCATTTCCTGTAAATGAATTTTTATTAATGGCAGGAAGAGTTGGTAAGCTGATTTAAATATCATGATTTAAAGTCACCTCAAGCATGGACAGAGTCAGAGGAGCAGCAATTCTAGCGTCCAAGACATACCTAAAAATTAGGTTTTGCAAAATGGTGGTACCATAAGTTTGTCAATAATAATAAACGGAAGGAAAGGATAATTAGAAATTTTAATGAGACTACATGATTAGGTTGACAGCAGATAAATGTGGTACATAAGAAAGCATATAATAAAACAAAGAGCTTACATGTCAATAACAAGCTTTATTAGGACGCTCACAGCCACATCCATTGATGGCTTCCCAGTCTTGCTCGTTAATTGGGGTGATACAGTCATTTGATTTGAAGGAGTGGATGCAGCCTCAGAACAAACAGCGGCGATTATCTCACCTACCTCAGCAGTGTTTAGGCGCAGTGGTTGTTGTTCACTGCAAAATCATGCAAGGAACAAGAGTGATTTGTTGAGATAAAGGCGAAAGTTAAAATTTGCATGAGAAAGATGCTTCCATGCAACCCCTTTTTCTTCACAACAGAATACAGTCATTTATGCAAACTAGTGGAGATCAGCCACGGATATACAGAATAGGGGAAGAGCCACTCTTAAACCACTCATAAGTCACAAAGAAATAAGTTATACGGATCGTTTAAATTTTATTCAATTGCAGCTCTTTGTCAGCATGCTTCAAAAGTGCAAGCATATTACGTGCCATCTCGCAAAACTTTATTATATTAATGTAGTCGAGGGCTCAGCAAAAAACAAATGAGTAACATCAAGTTAAAAAGAAAAACCCAAAATAAAAACCATGTCATTTTCTACCTGTAATGACGATACTGAAAAAGTGGCCTGGCCCGTGGACGAAATGTGTTTACTGTGGAATAATCCCTGCAGATTATGCAAATCGTCAAAGTAAGAACTCACACAAACTTTCAAAACATTTTTTTTTGCTTTGATATGAGAATTTGACCAAGACATCATTCTCATTAGGTACAATAGTGCAAAGATGCCGTTCCCTCTATCTATTGTATATAGCACCATTTATGAGATTTTTTGGAGACAATTCAGAACTGCCATTCTTTCAAACGTAGAATAGTCTCTAACAATGCAGAAAGGGTCATAAGCTTTTTTTCATCACGTAGAGGGTTTTTGTTAACACAAAATGCTGGTTTCCAAGAAATAAAAGAACAAGCTGTTATTCATCAACTCAGCCAGCAACACTACCACATCAGAAAATGCCCCTAATAAAAAGTGGAGGCCATATAATGTTTTTACTGCTTTAGCAATCAACAGATAGCATCTATTCTAGAGGAAAGAATTATAACCACTTATTGAAATTGGGGAGTCAGGATTTTTTGGCAGCTCGAAAGAGAGCCATGTGAAAGCTTGCAAGGAATAAAAAACAAGTACAGCCTTAAACCCTCACTTTGCAAAGTCCTTCAGAAAAAAAAACACAATGGATTACATACCAGATCTGCTGAGCACCAGCTCTAGTGCGTTTGGAAGCTGTTATTGCTCTCAAGTGGGAGCGAGCTGAGGCTGAGTTTGTTATCATCGTGACTGAAGCTGGCTGCAACAGTTGTTTTAAGTAAGGCGTCTCTGCGGTACCAAAATATTTCCAGTGCTGGCCCTTCATTTTAGCTTCCATATCCCCTACAAGCAGACCGGCAGCACCAACTTCCAGAATATTACATTTGGTCATGTTTTGGAGATTAACAGGGCGTTCACTAACCATGCAGAGATAATGTTCAGCAATGGCAATGCAATGAAGGAATTCATAAGATATTAATTGAACAAGAGTGTCTACGAAGGTACAAGAGTGTATAGTCAGAAAAAGAAGCCAAAATGTGTTTGAACATGTGTAAGAATAGAAATCATGTACAATGTACCTTTCACAAGAAGCTGATGATAACTGGAACTCCCCATCCCAACGCCAATTCAGTAAGTCTGACGATATGTACTCAATGTCTTCTATGGCATTAATTTCTTGTATATTTGACAAGTTTGAAACAGAGAGATTTGAAGCGTCTTTTTTCTGGAGAGATTCTGTAGCATTTGCAGGACTTAGTTGGGAATTGAATGACTTGCTCAACAAAGAGGATAGAGATGGCAATAATTGTCTTGACGCAAGAGTAGCTCCCGCAAATGCTGCAGGTTGAAAGGATCTCCTTGGTTTATGTACAGCCACAAGGGAACGCACATAATGCAATGACTTCACCAGAGCCTTAGAAGCAAAACTGGAGACTGAAAAGGAGAGGCACCTGCTGGTGCTGATAAAACAGGCAATGATTTTTGCTTCAAGCTAGCATCGCATTCAGAAATCAGATTTACGCAAAATTTATCGACCTGCAGTAATGTATCATCACCAGGTTTATATCTGTGGAGTATAACACCCTAAAATTATTATTATTTAGAAGTAAAGTTCATGGAAAACATTGGAAGATATGTATACATATTACAGACAAACCTCATAATATAGCAAAAAATATTGTATACTTAATCACTAGACGTGAACAACCAGTATGTCCCCTTTACATACAACTGATCTACCAAACAGTTAACTAAACACAACAATCCCAATAAACAGAGCACAAATTATGGGTATCGAAGGAAAGTTGAGCTTAGGGACATAGATAAATGAGGACATGGTGGTTCAAAGAAGTAGATGAAAGACAACAAGTTACATCCTTCGACCACATAAAATTACCTTAAGAGATACCGTTTCAGTAGTGTCACACACCTCGTAACCACAGCCGGACTGCAAAAAATCGCTTGAACATTAGCAACATTCTAATACTTAAAACCATGATACTTGAAATTTACTTAGATTCTTGCAATCTGCAACAACAATAGGTTAGCCATGTGTCCTTAATACTTAAGCAGTGATATATCTATTTAGGAACTTTTCCGAATCTGCTTGCAATCTTCTAGGATTCCTTCCCCACAAACTTCTGTCTAAGACATTTATTCAGATTATCATTTATTCTACAAACACCTTTGAGTAATAGTTTAAATCACCAATAAACTTACAAAACTAAAAAACTTCTGTTCCTTCGAAATTATAGAAAGCTATCCCTCTAATACTTTATCTCCCTTTGAGATAAAACTACAATGACAACATCCACATAAATATAATTGCATTTACATCTCCCATTTTCTGGTCAAATGACAAAATCTCCCACGTCCAGCATTAGAGCCCCAACTTCCACACCATATGTAAGCAAAGTAATAAGCTCATTCCCTACACTCAAATTTGTCCATCAGTTCAGGCCTTCCAGATTTGAAGACTTTCATCTAGCAGAATTCTCAGGCTCAATCCATATAACACAGTTTCACAATGAGAATTGTGAATTTTACCTAAGGACTGAGCATACATGTCGCCATTCCAAGATATGAATTAATACAGTCAAAGTTTCACCACATGGTGATAAACATATGAACTACTAATCAATTACCTGCGATCTCTCTCTGCTATAGTATGCTCTAACAGCATGTTGTATGCCAGGTCAGTCGTGGCGGAGGCTGACAGATAATCCTATAACCATCAAGTCATTGTGTGAGGCCATGGAATTCCAGTAGGACGCAGAATAAAATTTAACAATCAACTACCAAAGGTCCTATTCAGATGAAAGCAAATTATCCATCACATATCACTCTACCCAAATTTTAATGCACATTGGGCCTCGAATACAATGGCGTGGTATATAGCATGGTGACTAGTAGTACTGGTTCCACAATAGAATAAAACATTCCCAGCTCTAAAAACCAATTGCGACACCAACACATATATCAATGGAAACAAAAGCCCTAGATACTCCATTCCTCTCTTAACACAATCATAGAATAGGATCAATTTACCTCAAATTAAACGCGAAAATAGAAACAAATCGAAGAGAGATAATCCCATATTTACAATAAGGAAACAAAGCAAGCATAGGGAAGGTGCTACACACCCGAAGATTCCTGAGAGCTTCAGACGGAGCCACGGAAGGGATCGCGCCATGGTGAGAGTTAGCCGGAGGAGGGGAGGAGGAGAGGCAGTCCGCCACGGCTCGACGCAGTGGCTCAGGTGGCTTCTTAGAGGAAGAAGATCTAAGCCGCGAGGCTGAGCCAGCAACGCCAAGCTGCAGCAACCGGGAGCTTCCAGGGCTTTGACCGGGGCTATAGGTGGAAGACATGAATCAAATCTCGCCGGAGTTGTGCCACTCTTGCTGCGAGTAGTAAAGAGACTTTTTTCGATTTGGTTCTCTTTGCTGGCTACGTCGTGTCCTTCGCATCACACTGATGAGCTGTCAAAGCTCTTCTTTGTTTTGAATCCCATGGTGAAATCTAATAACAAAGACATTAGTTTTGCATTCTGGTCCCTCTTGTTTTCATATTTCTTACATTCATTACCATATATTTTGAGAACCTTGAATCCATTTCCAAAAGTGGGCCCAAAAATCGAAACTAAAAGATGGGCCCAACAAGTTGTCCCATAATCCACGTGACTTGCTGACTGTGCAGATCCGGTCTTCACGCTCACAGTTTGCTCCTCCCCCAATGGCCTGAATAAAAGAAAATTATCATTTTTTTTTTATCTCTCATACCAAATCTGTTCTTGGTTTGACTCTCTTCCAAAATAAAAAATATACATTTTTGTTTCTCTATCTTTGATCTTTAATAGCTTAGTAGCTAGAGTCGCCCAAACCCTAGATCTAACCCCAGCCGTCAGATCTAATCGATCGGGCAATTTCTTCTAGACCGTAGGAATCAAGCAATGGTGGAGGTAGAATCGTATTTGTGGGTATCCAGAAGAGGCGTGAGGATTGTCTCAAAGTTTGGTGTTTTTTCATCTTGATGGCCAACAAATCGAATCTCCTCTAAACATATCTTCTTTTTATTTCGGTCATGTGTGATTTGGTCGCGCGTACGGGTCGGCTCCAGCAGCGTTACGAGCATGGCTCTCGTCTCGTCGCCGGGTATTGTTTCTGATCCACCCTCGTTCGTTTTTTATTCTAACTGGGTTTGTATTCGTCTCTTTGGAGTTCATGATTTGGTATGTAATGTGATTCCTTTTCGTCTATTATGCGGCGATTGATTATTATGGGTGTAAATGTTGGACATTTATTTTCATGGGACTCTGCGTTTCCTAGTATTTGAGTAATTGATTTGATTTCTTTTGCTATCTGCATGAACACGGATTATGCTGCTTCGTGAGTAATTGGGCTTTTATTTATCTTAGAGTCTTGTTATGTCTGTTTCTATCCTAGGATTGCGACTTTGGATTCCATCACGGTTTGAATCTCGATTGAAGATTCTTTGTCGCAGAGTCATACTTACATTGCAATAAGAGTCCTGAGCTAGAGGATTTTTGTTATGATACTCAATTGTTTGATCTTGGTTAATGACATGCTGCAACGGACCATGAAATTTGCTCATTTGTTTGTCTTTAGAGATGATGATGGACCTTTGCTTAACGAGCTCTATTTGGGGCATTTATAGGTGTATTCCGTTTAGGTATATAAAAAACTCTGAGGAAGATGGTAATACTGAATCTGGGAAAGTGGTTCAAGTGTTGATGATCAGCTCATCTAGTGGACCTGGACTTTTGTTTCCCAAGGTAAAAAGCTAATGCTGTTTCTTCTTGCTATTTTCTTTGTTTTGGAAACAAATTTAACATATTGAGTTTGATGGAATCATATAGGGAGGATGGGAGAATGATGAGACAGTTAGGGAGGCTGCAGTGAGGGAAGCAGTGGAAGAAGCAGGAGTCCGTGGGATTCTAATGGTAAAACCCTTTTTGCATAGTCCTTTGTTATTGTTATGCAGCTGGTTCTGAATGTGTAAAAAGGGCAACTTTGTAGGATTTTTTGGGTAATTATGAGTTCAAGAGCAAAACACACCAAGATGAGTTCAGCCCAGAAGGTTTATGTAAAGCAGCAATGTATGCGTTGTATGTGAAAGAAGAGCTAGAGACGTGGCCAGAACAGGAGACGAGAACACGAACTTGGCTGACTATTGAAGAAGCTGTAGAGAGTTGCAGGCATGCATGGATGAAGGATGCATTGGTGGAAGGATTCTGTAAATGGCATAAGGAGAAGATGGCTAAAGGAGAGGTGATTACTGATGAAAATTTGAAGTAAGTGTGCATAAACCTCTGAGTGTTGGGTTTCATTTCTTTCGATTTTGTTTTTACTTTTTTTTTAAGTCATATGCATGGCATGGAGAAGCTGTGACTGCTAAACAGAAGAGTTTTTAAATTTCAAAGTTCAATTATTTCCTTGTTTCACAGCTGTCTTCATCATTTTCAATCTGAAAAAAAAAAGACAGCACTGACAAGATTAAGAAATAGTTTGCTGTTTTGTGTCGAAGAAATTGTTTTGCTTTGTAAACTAAATTGAATTTAACTATTCAGCTGGTTTTAACATGATTCAAATGTCCAATAATTATTGTCTTGTTATGGTATCCCATATTTGATATGGAGATGTTACAAGCCAGTACTGAGTTACTGACTATGAAACATTTAAGATCTATAGTAACATTTCTTTTGATTATACGTCTGCCGGAAACACAGTGGCTCGATGTGCCCATTCAGTGCCAATATAACATATTTTCTGTAGAACTTAAAATTTGAAAAAAGTGTATATATATGAAAAGAAAAACGAAAAAAAAAATAGATACAGTGAAGAGCGATATAGGAAATTTATGCCCCGGTTCAGGTAAACCGGAACAATGCGCTTGTTATTAAGGGTTAACACGTCTTCATCAAAGGACCACCGCAGAGACATTCGTTGTCACTAAACGACGTAGCTTCAAGGTGATCAAAAGGAGAACCAGTTGGAATACGCCCACAAAGCTTGTTATGGCTAATATCGAGATGACCCACAAACTTAGCTGATGTTAACGAATCCGGGATCCGACCCGATAAGGTATTGTGGGACAAATCTAGCGACGTGAAATAGGTTCTTGACCCGAAAACGTCGGGTATAGGTCCTTCCAACGAATTTCGGCTTAAATTCATAACACCAAAACCGGAATTGCTAAGCAATGAGCCGGGGATTGGACCGGTTAACGAGTTGCAATCGAGATTTAAAAGAGATAGTACCTTCATGTTACCCATCCATTCTGGTATCGGACCTTCGATATGGTTACTGGATAGATCCAGATCCGCTAATCGTTCCATACCCGAGATTGACTCTGGAATTGAACCGGTTAGTTCGTTACGGCTCAGTAACACTCTGCTCAACATCTTCAACGATCCGAAATCTGCCGGAATCACACCGGTGATTCCATTTTCCGTCAACTCAAGATGCTTCAATCCGACGAGTGATGTCAACGACGCGGGAATCTCACCGGACATTTGATTTTCCGCGAGGTTTAAAACCGTGAGTTTGGAGAGTTTTCCGATATCCGTTGGAATCTCTCCGGTGAGTCTGTTGCCGGCGAGATCGAGGATACGAAGCGAGGCTAAGGAAGTTACACACGGAGGAATCTCGCCAGTGATTCCTTTCCAGTCAGCGAGGACGAGAGAAGTGAGTGCGGTTAAATCACAAACCGCCGGGTCAATCGAACCGGACATATAACCAGAGCGACCAGCCTTTTGGAAAATAGCGTCTTCAGATTCGCCGCGGAGAGAAATATCAGTAACACGACCTGAATCAGGATCACAGCTAATACCATACCATTGCTTACAACAATCAGTGTTTTCAGTCCAAGTGTTGAAAATGCCGAGGTTTGGTTCACTTAGTGACGACTTAAAAGCATTGAGAGCCGTCTGATCTTTAGGTGAGCAACATCGGACGATGGAGATGGTGGACACGAAAACAACGATAAGTAATAAACAAAACGGCGAAGCCAACAAGTTTCTCATATTTGAAATTTAGATTTTGACAATGAAGAGAAGTAGACATGTGAGAGTCTTTGGATTATATAGAAAACGTAATGATGCAAAAGAAGAGAGCGACATTGCATGTGCATGGCATCATGGCCATGTGCATCTTACTACTATTATTTATTAAATCATTATTATTTTGGATTAATTCTGTTTATTATCTTATGAATTTATTCTTTTACCTTTAGTTTATTGTATCAACGGAGGAGGATCATGTGTGTGTGTCAGATTCTTTTACATTTATACTGTTATCTGATTTATTTATTCGGATGGATCTAGCTTCCAACCATGATCCATGATTATATTCATTTATTGCAACGGTTGATTTTCTTCAATGTAAATTATAACAAACTTGTAATTAAATTACGGTAATTGTAAATGGACAATTAACTAATTAATGCGTATTATTAAACGCATTAATACGAGGCTATAAGATTAATGCAGGTTTTATGGACGATGATCATAATTTCTAAGCTCCTTTGTCATATTACACCAATCATTATGAATTCTCTTTTCTAAAATTCCAAAACCTCGCATCCATATAAGCTTTTCTTCCTTATGTTTTCTAATAGATGGTGTTTAAATGTATTTAATAATTATTCAACCAATTATAAATCAATCTGCAAAATATAAATAATCAAAATAGATAAAAATAATAATTAATTTTACATTGAAAGTTGAAAACATCAAATCAAATAACTAGAAATAACATTTAATCATTTAATATGAAAAGAGAGAGTAGTATATGACTTATGGTGTTTGTAATTTACCAATAATTAGAGACAGCATTTAATAAAACAAAATGTAGTTGGTCCTCCTTAAATACCTTTACATGTGACTCATGTGGTTCCACAAGAACATTTAATTAAGCATCTGATCTCCTCTGTCCAAAATCTCATCCTTTTTTCTTTTTATCTTTTTCATAATTTCTTTTGCCAAATCTACCTTCCCCAGTCCAATGGTATCTGATCTTACAAGTTTATACTATATCATACATGTAGCATATTTTACAGAATTATCATATATATATATATATAATCTTGTTGGGAAAATAATAATAATGAGCAAAATTATTAGAGCTTTTACAGCATTAATGACCTGAATGTCGTAATTAGCGTTGTCTTGGTTAGGACATGATTCAACGTCCATCACATGCTCAGGGTCAAGATCCGTTTTATTGGAGCTGTCTTTTTCTATTTTATTAGTAATTATTTTCTATGTCAATGCTCAATAACAAAATTTAATTTCAATCATAATGGTAGTATGTAACCATTTATAAAGTGCTGGTGTTGTAGTTGCCGTATATTACCATATCAATTCAATTTCGAATAAATGCATGTGAAAATATGGTTACAAATGCTTTACAATTAGAAAATTGTTTTAGGTCAAGTAGATAAATATTGGTTTTTCTGCGGAAGTTCGATTCTACATAGTCATGATAAAGGATATAGAGTTTTTTTTTTTTCCCACTGAATCAAATTTTATAAAAGGGGAGAGTTCGGAGGTACATAAGCTGGAAAGTAAAGCAAAAATCAAATGGTCCACATCAATAGATGCGAGTTAAAAACGAGAGTTTAATTTGGAAATGAAACAGAGACACAAAGCTCTGAGCCAATTCTGCTTTTTGTATCACTAACGGCTCAAGGACGATTCAAGCCAATAGTGCTTCAGTCCATGAAGGTGCATCAATGGAGATAAAAGATTGATACCTCTGATCCCTTGTCACTGAGCGAGCCAACAGTGTTGCTTCATTGATTACCTTTGGGTCCATAATGGAAATTCTCCATTCTCCAATCAAGTCAAGGTGTTCTCGGATCCTATCATTCCAGCCTCCATTCGTAATCGAGTTCTCTAAGTTCGTGAGACCTCTAAACACCCTTTGGGATATGGTTGTGAAATGTATTTTGCGTCTACGGATGTAACGCATACTCTGAATCTTTGAGTGTCCAAGCTGCACCACTGTACTGTGTTCTTTCGCACCAGGAAATCCCTATATTGCATTGTATCCAGTCTGTGTTTTGTGGTACTATCAGGCTCAAATCTTGGTCAATAGCTGTATGATTGGTGTTCCTCTCATTGCTCTGACAGTTAGCTCTATTCCAATCTTCAGCTTCTTCCAAAGCACGACTCACTATACTATCCGAATCCCATCTGGTTTTCTCAACTATTAAAGCGTTTCTAGCCTTCCATGTAAGCCAAACAATCCATGGAATTGCTCTTCTAATCGTTGCCTGGATTTTATTGTCTGTATGACATCTTAGCAAATAACGTATGTTAAGAGTATGGATTGAAACTCACAGACCCAATTATTTTAAAAAGTGTCTCTATGGTTTAATTAGGATTTAAATATGGGAGTGATTTTTGAGGATCTTTTGATCATTAGAGCATGTTTAGTGGTAATATTTTGAGAGTCTCATCTAATAAAAAATAAATAAATAAAAAGAAAAATCATTTAAGTATTTTGATAAGTCTCCACACATTGAAACCATTGATATGTTTCTAAAACCATTCTCAAAAAGAAATAAAGATACATGTTCTCGTGGGCCGGCCCAAAATAGACCTAATGGGCTGCTAAAAAAACCTCTTCAGATAAAAACCATTTCATCCAATTTGAAAATTAATTTTTTAATATTATTTTTATGATTCTTTTTTAATATCACCATTAAACATACTAAAATTAGCAAAAACTAATGGAGTCTCAAACAATAAATTAATATCAAATTTATTACTAAATAATTATTTAGAAACTTCTTAGAGTATCACCATTAAGCATGTTCTTATTGTCGTTCAGTTTTGGAACTATAGCTCGGATGAATTTTTATAACTTAGAACTGTTTATAATCCATATTTTGGAGATATTCGTGACTGACAAGATAATTTGAATTAGAAGGCCTTGAAAAGCAATGATGTTTGTCTTTGTTATAAAAGACGAATTTGTTGCAGTCTCAGTCACTAGTTGCACACTAACTGATGTTCATGTTGATACAATAAAAAAGACAACATACAATAAGCAACAACAATAGTAGAAATAATTCCAACAAGTGATATCTCTTTATATTATCCATAATAAACTCAGTTTGCCAAAAGACCTATACATTGGTTTTTTTTTTTTTTAATAAAAAAAACCAAAAAAAAAACTCTTCATTTTTTGGGATGAATTAAAAAAAACAGAGTCAAAAGGAATTTTTTTATATAGAGAAAAAAAAACAAAAGAAGGAAATTGAATTGCGTTAATGCAATGTGTTTATATATATAGTGAATATATGTATATATAAAATATATGTAGATTTGTTGTGAGAGCGAGTCAAGTTGAAGTTCCAGCCAAATCACCACCACCTGAGATAGAGAGGAGAGGTCGGCGTGAGACACTGCGACTGATGAGTTGTGAATCAAGGAACACAACTATTACAGTTATATCATCATGAAAATGTCTCCTCACTCCTCTATCGATCTTTTTTAGATCTGAATATCTCATCTCTCTTTTCTTTGCTGCTTGTCTTAGAGCTGTTTTTATTAGCTTCCTTGCTATTCCCTGCATTCATATGTTCTCAATCTATCTATATGCACACAAACCGAACCAAAGAATGAAAGAAGAAAGAGCAAAGGGAAGTCTTACATTGCGTGGACATGTGTTCACAATGTCAACAGCTTCCTGATTACTTAAGTGTTCCCACAAACCATCTGATGCAAATATAAGAAACTGATCTTCTGAATTAATTTTGTGTACTGTAATTGTTGGCTCTGCTCTAAGTATGGGATTATGGAAAACTTCAGGGACCCTGAACTTTGCTAACAATGGTTCCCGGTTGAATTCTGCTTTCTTTAAGTAGGCATCACCAATCGACCGTGAGACCTATAAGAACCATAAGCCAAAGGTTATACCTTGGAAGAAATCTCTTTATCATGTGAAAGCGAGAATACTGTAAATCGCTTCTTTTGC
This sequence comes from Lepidium didymum, assembly GCA_963920545.1. Lineage (NCBI taxonomy): Eukaryota > Viridiplantae > Streptophyta > Magnoliopsida > Brassicales > Brassicaceae > Lepidium > Lepidium didymum. Next base: position 4,107,395 of record OY986983.1, on the reverse strand, counting down.
TTGTAAAGGAAACAGATGCATAGAGCTAGTTTGTATCTTCTGCAGTCAAGCAACTTGTAGGAAACAAATGGGCAATTAGTGTGGGATAACTTTTACCTGTATAATACCTTTGACACGCCAAACTTTGTGTTTCAAGACCACAATCTGAGGATCATTTGGATGCAACAAGCGCAACTCCTCTCTCACAGATACAAGACTTGCATTGTGTTCAGACGATAATTGAACGGCTTTGACAATTTTATAAGCTTTTTCCAGTCTTCCTAGCACAACACGAGAATCTCCCGCATTTGCAATGTACAACAATCCACTACATATGATCCCTACAAGACAACATGCTCCAACAGAAGCAATTTGTGGTTTAATCTGCCACTGCCGTCGCACAAGAGAAAGAAAATCTTCTTCTGTAGCTAAAAACGCTTTGGTTATAACAGAGGCGGACATTCCATGATTCTCTGATGTAAACTCTGCAATCAGAAAGTGTCAACAAGTTAGCAACTTATCTAACTCAGCTAGACAACAAGAGGTACAGAAGATGGAGATGACAAAACACATACTCCTGATGTTATCAAAGAGATGTTTATTGACAAACCGGGCTGCTTCTGGACCTCCATGACCATCATAAACCCCAACAAAAGTAGCTTGAGGACCTGAATCAAACATACTAACAGGTCCTGACTCAAGCTTGCTATGATCTTCGAGAAGACTGTTGGCTTGAATGACAGACATAGAGAACTCTCCAGCAACATGGTTTCCAGAATCTTTATACCAAAGAAGCCCATCACATCGTCCATTAATATCATTCTTAGTTGAATGTTCTCCCTTCACAGAAGGTCGCCTCCAACATGGTGCTACCATCCGCAAAATAGTTGCCGATACCATAACTCACATAATCCCCTCAAAATTTTCACTTCATTTAAATGAATGAAAAAGACCACTAACACCCAAACGGAACCAATCAAATTTGCTATCTCCTCCTTTCCCTATAAATAGAAATTTCAACATCTCAATATGAAATCAATCAATCAATCTACATTGACGCATATTCAAATTCAAATTTCCTCAAGGATCGATATGTGTAGTCAGACAAAACTAAAGCAAATACCTTTTCTAAAATTCGCACAAACAAAAGAAGTCGCGAGATGATTACTTTCCGAGCAAGTGGATGAATAGGATCGAGATCGGAAGCAGATTGATTGTTTCGAGGGAGTTACGATACGAAAGGGAATCGTAACTCCGGTTGGTTTACAAAGAGAAAGAAGGAAGAGAGATGACAAAAAAAAATACAATCTAGGAGCGACTCTGTCAGAATTCCATATTTGGGGGTTCGATTCCTCCGAATTTTCTCTCTTTTTAATTTTTTTCTTTTCTTTTCTTTTCGTTCGATACTTTTTTTCATTTTCTTTCGAGTTTAGCTGTTTAGGCATTGACCTCACAAACAACCCGACGTTTTAGGCAGCTTTTCTCCCAAATTTAGCAACATTTCTCCATTTTTTAAGTTATAATTATATAATTAAATACTATAATCCATAGATTTCATTTATTTTAAAAATTGCAAGTTAAACCAAAGATGAAAAATCATAAATACCAACTCATAATCGTCCCCGATGTTAAGTTGAAGGAAAGAGTTGAGTTTCACCACCGTTATTGGTTTTATGTGATAAGTTACTTTGAAATGACAAAATTTCTGTGTGTTTTACATATGGACAATAGAATCTTCACATATGGGTTATTGATTGTGGTCAAGAAAATAAGGCTGAAGAACTTTGGTGCAAAGTCGCAAACCATTTGCACATCATGTCACACCCTTCACTTCAACCTCCAACTCCAAGCCAGATATCAAATAAAATACAAATTTTTTATTTTTTTGAAATTAGTAATATACAATTTTTTTAAATTGTCACAAATTAGAGGCAAGAGACACATCCCCAAAAATAAGTGATCAAATTGGTTTATTCTTAATTTAACTAGATATTAAGTGGTGAATTCAAATCCTATCCAACTTTAGTTAGAGAATTTAAGTTATGGATCAACCAATTACAGATCTAATAATTATTTGTCAAGAACCATAAAAAATAAACGCAACACATTCATCGTTACATCAATAATATTAAATCTACAAATTGGCATGTTGTACGCTCAGCTTTACAACCTCACAGGTGGTTTCGGTGTGACAGTTTTAACCCGGAAAATCACTTATTATTTTGAAATTCCCTACAATAAAAAGTCCCAACGTGTCTCAAATACTGACCAAAACTCTGAAACATAACATGCTGTTGGGGTCGATCCTAGTAACATATTAACAACACATTTTTAATCGATTTATAATCCAATTTTTTCAAAATTCTGTAATATAAAATGACAGATTATCTGAAATCAAATTTAACTGATTTTTTTTATAAAAAGTGTATTTAACTATTGAGTAAAGATCTTTTTCCACGTAATCAAATCTATGCATGATTATTAGTATAATTTGTTTTACATAATATCCCATAATATTTATAAGAAAAATAATAATAGAGGAACATGACTACTTGTTTCATAAACAACTTGGCCCATAATTGCATCGATATCTCTCGTCCCCTCACATCTCAAATATAAAAAGTTGTAATAAATAAATACAGAGTATACTCAAAGTAATCAGATATTTATTTTTATATACATTTAAAAAAAGAAATAAAAGAGAAACATGTAGTTGTCCTCTATATGGTGTCATCAGCCATTCTAGAATCGTTGAAATGCAATATTATAATAGTCTGTAATTCCGGGAAAGTGGAGAGGGTATTCATGTAATTTTCTCGGAAAGACGGAAAGTGGGGATGGTGGAAGGAGAGATGATAAGAGTTGGAAACGCGTCTCTATGAGGCCCATATTCCATTCATTTCCTCGTCTCAAACTCTCTCTCTCTCCCCTCGAATCGATTCGTAACTCGTCGGAGGAGCAGGGAGATTCAATCTATAAGACATGGCGCAGAGAACAGAGAAAGAAGAAACCGAGTTTAAAGTCCTCGAAACCCTGACGACGACCACGACGACTCCGACGCTCTGTACCAATAACTGCGGTGTTACAGCTAATTCGGCCACCAACAACATGTGTCAGAAATGTTTTAACGCTTCTCTCGTTGATTCTGGTTCGATCTTGAAGAGATCGGCGAGATCTGTTAATCTTAGGTCAACACCAGCTAAAGTTGTAATTCGTAACAAGGAGATCGATGCGGTTAAGAAGAGAGATCAACAGACGGTAAATCGATGTTCTGGTTGCCGGAAGAAGGTCGGTTTGACCGGATTTAGGTGCCGATGCGGTGAACTTTTCTGCTCCGAGCACCGTTATTCCGATCGTCATGATTGCAGTTACGATTACAAAACCGCCGGTAGAGAAGCGATCGCTAGGGAAAACCCGGTGGTTAAGGCGGCGAAGATGGTCAAAGTTTAAATTTAAATTCAATCTCAAGCGTTGAAAAACTTGTGGTGATTCAAAACTCGATTTCAAAACAATCGGAAGAGATGCTTGAAGACATCGATTTGATTGATGCTGTTGTAAAACGAAGATCAAAAGAAAGAGTCTTAGCTCAATCAAATCTGAACCTCATTTTTTTTCTTTTTCTTTTTTTTACCTTTTTTTTACTCTTTAAATTATATTAGTGAATGATTATATTATTGTGTCTTTACGGATTCATGAATTTGCTTTCGGATGTGACCTTCTCGATCATCAAGAACTTAGCTTTTCGAGTGGTAGAAAAACGAAGGGGTGCTTTGGTAATTTTCCATGAACGTGTCTCTATGTTTCGTGTGGTCGAAGATTAGCTGTACTTATCAACGTTTATACTAGTCATCGTGTGTCACAACTCACAGCCCAATTTCTTTTAGAAAAGTTTCCTTGGCGTATAAATTACGTGTTTGATTTGTATCCTTTCTGTTGTATAGATCGATTTATTTTTTGTTCGATTTATCTATATAAACATAACCAATGCTTTTTTATAGTAAATTGTAATCTTGACTTTTTCGTTTTTAATACATAAGATGGTTAGGATGATTTGGCTAAAAATTTGGCATTATTGTTTGATTTTTATCCGCTGTATTATGATAATTAAAAAATAGATTATTGAATGTGGATTTTAGGCTATAGATCGAATTTTGTCGATCCAATGTTGACAAAAAAATAATATATATAACGGGATTTTTTGTTTTTACGCATTAAGCAATCATCTTTTTGTGAAGTATTTTCAAAGCATACAAAACGTGTTGCCAATTTAATATACAATCTGCCTATTGGTTACATACCCCAAGTTTGGAACGTTTTGCTTCGTCACTAACTTAATAATCTTAATGTGCTGCAATATCATTTGATCTGTAAGCTTTTTCAAACAATAAATAACCGAAATACTTCGTACAAAACCAAACAGACTTAACCTACTGGTGAGGTAAGAGTGTATATCATTTCTTACAAAACTCGAACTAATGTCATTTTTCATCTAATGATAATCTGTTACTTAATAAAATTTATGAATAAACCATTTGAACATATTAATTTTATAAGAATGGATTTATTTGAAGTGTCATTATAATGGATTCTATTTTCATTTACAAAGTTATGTGTTATTCAAACATTGATTTTTAAGTTTTAATGGATTTGGCAGTAATTTTTTTTATTTTTTAAATATAAAGATTTCGAATCCTTACAAAATACTTGCAAAATCCACTTGATATGATTTGAAATTATATGGAGATTTCTAAATCCATTTAAAAATGACAGGTAAACTTCTTTAAGTAATTGTCCTCTATATTTTCTCCAAATTGAAGCACCCAATACATATGTATTTTGGCCCAACCCAATTACGAAATTATTAATGTTTGTTTTTTAAATGAAACACAAACGTCTCGTCTATAATGAAATGTAGGATAGTCTTCCTATATTCACTATCTAATTAGTTTTGTCCGTCGAAGCTATTTCCTTTGATATCATCACGAATCGACTTGGTGTTTTCTGGATTCTCCGACAGAAACCTAAACCCTAGCAACCGCACCTGGCTTTAGATTTTATTCTTGTAGGTTAGGGTTTTTGGTGGCTTGTAAATATTTTGATTTGTTGATTTCTGGCTCATTGCTGCGGCAAGCTAGGTTTTGATATAATCTCCTAAAGGGATTTCAATGGAGATGGTAAGCGCTGATTCAGCCGATGATCGGACCTTCAATGGCGATTTTAGTGAGGAAGGAGTGGCGAAGTTGAAAGAGATAGTGAAGAATAAACTGAAGGAGTTGATGGGCAATTATACGGATGATATTCTTGTGGTATGGTTTTCTTATTCTCTCAGACTCTTTTTAAGAGATTTGGAATTGATTGAGGGTGTATATGATCTCTGCTTCTGGGTTTGTAATGTTTTAACGATGTTATACGTGTTCCTTTTGGCTAGAATTGCTGAGTTTTGGAATAGAATTTCAGTTTCTTTTGTGGTGCTGAAAAGTCTCCTAAAATCCAAATGATACCAAAGTATTTTGCTTGCAGGAATATGTGTTAGTCTTGCTTAGAAATGGGAGACGGAAAGAGGAAGCAAAGAATGAGTTGACCATATTTCTTGGAGATGATAGCGAGTCTTTTGTAGCCTGGTATATAAATTTCTCAACTTTGCGAAACAAAGTTTATTGTCCTTATATATGGAAATTTGAATTCACTAGGAGAGGAATTATGCAGGTTGTGGGATCATCTGGCTGAAAGTCTGGATGAATACTTTAGTTCTCATGTTGAGGAAACTACCATAAAAGGCTCATTGATAAGCAGTCAAAATGAGGATAATGTACCTTTGCTTATGGATTCTGAATCTGAAAAGCAACGATCCGGTGCACGTTCTGGTAGGCAATGGAGAAGCCAGCCATCTAATGTCTCTGAGATTCCTCCTCTTCTGAGTTCTGAGGTTCACAAAATTAATAATTACGAGGAGAAAGATCACAAACACAGACATGATAAAAGGTCTCCATCTCCGCATGAGCAATCCCACAGGAAAAGGTCTAGAACTGACAACTCGCGGAAAGAGCAGGTCTGTATTTTGAGTCGAATAGCAATAAGCAGATAATACTTGGAATGGAAAATTGCAAAAACTACTTTTTTAAAATCAGTTTACTGAAATGGGATGTCATATCTTATTGTGAAGACGTTCTCAGAGCAAGTATTGGGCCAGAGGGCACCTTTGCGTTTTGCTTTGTATGGGACTCACACGCCAGATGTCCTTACTTACTCTTAACTTAGTGTTGTAGAGTTGCCTTGTGCATGTGCTGCTGTGAAGTTAATGGATACTGGATGGTTCTCTGATGTTATTTTCTTTCACTTGTTTGATAGAGGGAAGCTAAACCTGATGTCTCTCGCCGGCTGCTTCAGTTTGCTGTTAGAGATGCTCTGGCTACATCAAAACCGTCAAATAGTTCGACTGAACCCTCTTTAAAACGTCTTCGTTCAGTGGTGGCCGCATCTACTCAAGATTCATCTGACCTTGACCCAGCGCGGAAAATACGATCTGTTGCGAGGGTTGTGAATCCTATGGCCACTGTTATGAAAGCTGTAGCCGAAGCAGCTGAAGATACCAAAAACCCAAAATCTGGGAGAAGTGTGTTTGACAGAATTAGTCATTCTACTGGATTTTCAGAGACCGTGGACCAACATATGGTACTTGGCAAAGTTGAGAATGAAGAGTGTAGGAATTTAAGTGAAGATCAGGAAGTGGTTCCGACTCAATACCCGCACAGTCTTGGCAATAATGGAGTTTATGATGACAACATTACAACTTTTGAAACTGGCGTGCAGCCAAATTTTTTGTCTGATCAAGGCAGACTCAGTTCAAGTATTAATGTGTCTCACCCAAGTACTTTTGTCGGGAACAGAATCAACAATCCAAATAGTCTGCAACATCGTTTAGTCGATGACCCTAGAAGAGTTAGAGGATCGACTTATCAAAATCACCTTACTGAAGTTGCAACCAAGCATAAAACTGCAAATTTCTCTGGCAATGTAGATACAGGGAAAGCAGTACGGTTAGAGGACCAGATTAAAGTACCAGATGTGGCTATGCAAAGATATATGAACGGAGGCAGATTAGTTTCTAGTGAAGCTATCACAGAATCATCAACAGGAAGAAACTCGAGTGATGCATTAGGGAATGGAAATGTAAGTTATATGTTTTCTTAGATGCATGCTACAAGTAGCTGTTTCAACTTCAATCTTGCCGATTAGATATAATATATCCTGATTTTTTTTGTTACATATTCTACCCTTCATGGCTATGCTGAGATCATTTATTTTGTTCTTAACGAGTGATTTCTCTTACTAGCTGGCTTGTTCATCTTTGACAGATAAAACTTGCTGCCAATGCGAAAGAAGATCCAACGACTAATAAATCTGTTCCTGGTGAGTTGTTAAATTCTACCAGTCTTGAGCTTTTGCATTGGTATTAGAATTTTATTTGTCCTTGACAAGTTCACTTCTTTGGTTCCTGATGGTTTTTGTTGCATAAGCTGAACTAAAAGATGATGTACTGGCATTTGCAGGGCCAACAACTATCCGCCCTTTGGAAGATGCTAGTTCTCGCACAATCTTTGTCGCCAATGTAAGAATTGTTTATGTTTATTTACTCTTGACCTGGAATTGTACGAAAAGCTGCCAATTGGTTTATTGATTCAACTGTGATTGGTTGCAAAACAGGTTCATTTTGGTGCCACCAAGGATAGCCTTTCAAGGCATTTCAACAAGTTTGGTGAAGTGCTTAAAGCTGTCATAGTTACAGATCCAGCTACAGGGCAACCGAGTGGGTAAGTTGTGTGAATGCATGACCCTAAGTAGATTGCCTCAGTATGGTTATACAATTGTATTATCAGAAGCACCTTAGTGACCAATTTTCATTGCCTTATGCAGATCAGCATACATTGAATTCACACGGAAGGAAGCTGCAGAGAATGCATTGTCTCTGGACGGTACCTCTTTCATGTCTCGAATTCTCAAGGTAAAATTGAAACCTGTATTTAACTCTTGCATACCAGAGCTACTAGTTTTTATATGGTCTTTAGGATTTGGTTAGAATCTTAGTTGAATGAGGAATGAGTTGTGTGTGTATCATTGATGGATGCAGATTGTGAAAGGAAACAATGGGCAACAACAGGAGGCTGCATCGAGCAGCATGACATGGCCTCGAGGTGGAAGGTTTGCAAGAGCAGCAGCCCCCTCATACCGAAGAGGTGGTGCATTTAGGGGACGTTCTGTTGTGAGGGCAGGAGCCAGGAGTATGCAATGGAAGCGTGATTCAGCTGACACTGGAAACCAAACTGTAGCCGTAGCTCCAACCACTGCTCGTAGTCTCACATACGTCCGAACAGAATCAAAATCAGCGGGAATTGCCAACACTTGATAGATTAAGAAAGAAAAGAAAAAAAGCAAGAAGAGCTTAGGTAAAAAAATGGAAGATGAGTTTTATCATCTGCCTAATCGGATATTCTCTGTTATTTTTCTTTTGTTCTTTATAAGCTACTCGTAAACATTACTTGTATCGACTTTCTATGACTTCTTTTCATCTTTTGGATATTAAAACAAAACAAAAATTCGTATTTCAAGCTCTCTTCTCATGGGGATAACAAGAGGTACAAATTCCCTGAACACAGACCAACAACACAAAGGATTGAAACAACACGAGCTCTAACGAACAACAAATTAAGATTCTTAGCAACTTGTAGAGTCAAAGTAAGAATCTGCAACCTCCCTATTTCTTCCATTTTCTTGAAGAAATACATTGGCCTCAACGATCGTCTTATCATCAACGCCATTGCAAATGGAAATCCGAACGCTATACAGCTCTGAATTGTCATTTCCATCATCAGATCTGATCGAGTCGCGTACAAAATCGTCCCTCCTACGATCAGTTGTGTTAGACCTAGAGCACCCATGGCTCCACTTAGACTATACATGTTCTTCATCATCCCTTCCAACACTTCTCTCGTCTCATTCCCTAACGCTGACACGTCACGTTCCACTGTTGGTCCTTCGATCTCCTGGTGCTTCATCTTCGGCTCCTCTGGCTTCTTCGGATCGGAATCCCCGCTTTCCGTCGAGAAATACCTTGTTGACCATGTTTCAGATCGTAGCTTCTCGGTATTGAAAGCAGAAAAGGATCGTAGGAGACTACGCTCCTGAAAATCAAATTCGTGGATCACATGATTTCTTATGGGAGCTGAGGATTGAAGATGACGACGAGCGACGACGAGATATGGAGAAGACAAGGGTTTAACGAATTTAGAAACCAATCGACGAGTGATCATCATCGTCGTCGCCGTGAAGCTCTACTCTTAGGGTTTTTATTTGCCTATTTACTGGACTTACTCTTTCAATTTGATCCAATCCAATCAATTTATAAAGACATTTCTCTTCTTTCTAAGATTCCCTTTGAATCAACTCAAGTCAACGGTTTAACCGGTTCTTTTTGCGTAGACTAGTCAATGATGCATCGTTGTTTGGTTGCAATTTGATGAAATCGAAGACACAGGAAAGAGGAAAAACATTACGTTGCAGAGAAGAAAATTAGATTAGAGGAGATTTCACTACTTTATAGCTATGAAAAGGCAAAAAGCACCCCAAGAACAGGAAGCACATTCACTTAACGTCTGTCCCCAAACCCTAACAACAAAACGCAACAAGTCTAAAAGACAAGGCAACAAACTCAGGGGGCTATACATGTAGACTGGCTTAGAGAAAAGCTTTTTGATGAAAAAGAACAGAAAAACTCTTTCAAAATGCAGTAAAATTGTTCCTGTCTTGAGTCAGTGGTGAACACCGTTTCCATTGCTATACATGTTTCCGTTCTGATGCATTTTCCCCATTGCTGTTCCATTGGCCACTCCATTTTCCATAACTTTGCTCACCTTGCCACTTGTTTGCAGAACTGATTCTAGACACCCTGAAGCTGCTGCAATAAGGCCTGCCGTATCCAAGTGTTTGTTAGTAAGCCACAAGATCATCAATACAAAGTCTTCCTGGTATAAAAGCTATCTCTGTACCAGAATTTACCTAGAAACAATGCAGAAGGCTTTCCAGGTCTGGACTTAAATTCAGGGTGGAACTGAGCACCCACAAAGTATGGATGTTTTGGTAGTTCTACAACCTGCACACCAAGCCAAGAAAAAATGAAGCACCACATGACGAAAGCATTCATTTCCTGTTCCATGCTCACACTGAATCAAATCAAATAGGTTGATACAAGAGGAGCGGAGTGGATCCCACCAAAATCAAGGATATCCACTCCGTGCCCACCCTTAGTTTCCACGAGCATATTACCTCCATCCGATGCCCAGTCTCATCCTTCCCAACAAATGAGAGTCCAGCATTTTCAATTTCTGCTATCATGTCTGGATTTACCTGCCAAAAAATTCATATATGTTTGCAATTTCAATAACTCACGAAAGGGATCAAGCAAAGGAACATGTAAACTAGAAGAAGCTGCATTTAAAGTATGTTACCTCGTATCTGTGCCGGTGTCGCTCATCAACAAACTTTGCATTACCGTACCTAATTATAGAGATAATAAATTATGTAGGTATTGGAAATGAATCCTACGAGTTAATCATGTGCTATTGTATCTGAATTGAGTTCCATGCTTACAATTTGGCAGACTTGCAATCAGCAACCTGAAAGTACGTCCTCCTTGACCCTAACCGCATTGTGCCCCCCATATGAGTTGTGGAACCCTAAAGCGAGATTGAACAAGTTTAAGTAGATATTCAATACATGGAAAGCATGTAATCAACAAATGAGAGGAGCAGATGGTCCAGTACTTCTGGCATAAATATGACGCAAGGGCTTAAAGTTTCTGGTTCAAATTCTGTGCTATTTGCATCATGAAGACCGAGAATAGAGCGCGCAAATTCAACAACAGCCAGCTGCATTCCCAGGCATATGCCAAGGAAAGGGACTTGATTTTCACGGGCGTACTTTGTAGCAAGTATCTTCCCTTGTACTCCTCTATCACCAAATCCTCCAGGTACTAGAATACCATCAGCACCCTGCAAAAAGCTAAATGTTGAGTCAAACATATTTACTGAATTGGTGTGCAAGGCTCCATTAGAATTGACCTACCTTTAAAAGATCCCATGCAGCTTTATGGACACTGGGCGCCTGCAACAGTAAGCCATACAAAGGCTCATGAGACTAAATATAACTGTTGTACGTTAAGAGAAACGAAAATAAACTCACCTCCTGTGCAGTTATCTCTTCGAGATCACTGGCTGCAACCCACTCTATGATTAGCTTCTTGTGACATGCAACAGAAGCATGCAAAAGGGCCTGCAGTGAAAAGGGCGCCAAAGATATCTCAGTTTTCAGAATCCTCATACTAGACACGGTTGTCAAAGATATGAGACATAAACTAAAGGTTTGGATTAGAATGTAACTATGTTTGTCTTGATTCAAGAACACAGAGATCCAGTTACCTTCAACACGGAAAGGTACGAATCAGTAAGACCAGTGTACTTTCCAACCATAGCTATCCTCACCTGAAAGAGAAGACAGCCGAGAATGAACAATGGCTTTCATTATATAAACATGCTTGACTGAAATAATTATATTAAAAAAGCTGACTAACAGGTTCTTGTAGTGTATCATAAATTTTAGTTCTTGAAGTCCATTCTGTCAAGTTAGGCTTTACAGCATTACTGAGAAGAATCAAATGTCAAGTTAGTGGAGAAAAAGTCATCACAGACAAGCTAAAGTGTGGAATCTATAGCAAAATGAAATTTACACTATGGGAACTAAGAAAAAAAAACGATGGTCGACAGACAAACCGAAGGAGGTTCAACTCTTTTAGTATTGCCTCATGAGCCCTTTGATCCTATTAAAGAGAAGTTAACACCAAAAGAATAAGAAGAATATATATTCCACATAGCAACAGGCTTCTTTGATTTCGTAAGTAGAGTTAGAAACTATTCAAGTGGAATTTACTTACCCTTAAAAGCAGAGGAACGTGCCAGATATTTGGAACGTCATAGAGGGTTACTATATTCTCTTCCTAAGAAAACCACAGAAAAGCAAACATAACGTTCACTCAGAGGATGGTCTTTTGATGAGAGATCTGATATCTGTTCTAAAAGATTTAAAATAAAGAATTAAACAAGAAATACCGGCACATGGCAAAATTGAGATAGTTTTGTTTTGACATTGTCTTCAAGTGCCTGTAACAAAAAAAATAAACTGATAAGATAATCGATGGCTAACACTGACAGTTATTATGTATACTTGAGTGCCCATTACCTTTGTGCTACGACATGCTAGGATATTTGGTGTCAAACCAAGGCTCCTGAGTCCTCGCACACTATGCTGGGTTGGCTTCGTCTTCTGCAATACAGATTTTGATATCTCAACTGTTAAAAATAATTAAAATAGAACCTTCATGGAAGCTATCAAAACCATAGAATATTACCTGTTCACCAACAACACTGAGAACAGGCACAAGGCTGACATGAACCAAGCAGAAATTACCAGGTCCTAATAAAAAAGAGAGATGAGCCCTGTAAGCAATAATATCCTAAGAACTAACTGGAACTTCAAAAGTTAATACAAAAACAGAGCACGGCTCACCAACTTTATATGAGAATTGCCCAAGGGCCTCAATGAAAGGCATTGATTCAATATCACCTGCGCAAAAGATAATGAATAAAAGCCACTCTTCTGAGCCATTGTAAGGAAAAGGAAATATAAGCCTACAAATTAGTACCGATAGTCCCGCCTAATTCAATGACACAGACATCAGGAGGACCATCCTTCCCATCCACAGGAACATTCGCTACACGCTCAATCCACTCTTGGATTGCATCAGTAATGTGTGGAACCACCTTAAAGAACGTTAAAAGCTCTGTTCAATAATTCAATCAAATTTAGACCACTAGACGTTAAGTAAGAGCACAATTATATTATGTATGAACCTGAACAGTTCTTCCAAGGTAGTCCCCCTTCCTTTCCTTGTCAATGACTGACTGCAAATATCAGGGCAGAAAATTGTAGCCTGGTTTTAACATGAAATCGACTATTAAAGTAGGAGAACAAGAAATACCTGGTATATCTTTCCGGTAGTTAAATTGTTGTCACGGGTCAAGGTACTGTCTAAAAATCGTTCATAATTTCCAAGGTCCAAGTCCACCTAAATGAGCACCAGTTAGATACACAGTGCATCAGTTTGAGAAGCAATACTTCGTAGATAAACACAATGCATCCGTTTGAGGAGCACTACTTGAGACGATTAGAAAATACAAGACAAAATCACAATATGACATACCTCTCCACCATCATCCAATACAAATACTTCTCCATGTTCAAACGGAGACATAGTTCCAGCATCAGTGTTAAGATAAGGATCTGCGTAATGAATGTAACTATGAATAAGGATCACAAAAGCTACAAAATTCACTCAAATTGGATGCGAATACAAGCGATTACACAACAAAAAAGTGTCTTCATTGGTCGGAGAAGACTAAAACAGAGTGTTACATGCAATGAAGAGAGTCAGTAATCTCACCAATCTTAATAGAAGTAACACGAAGACCACAGGCTTGAAGAAGAAGTCCAATGCTACTTGCAGTGACCCCTTTGCCAAGGCCACTCACAACTCCTCCTGTCACCAATACGTACTTCATATTCGTTTATCTCTTCCTTCTTCTTCACCTAAGCATCAATAAGACAGAATTAACACGGTAAAGCAAAAGATAAGAGAAACGAAAAAGCCTCTTCGAAGAGGAGTTATGTCTTGGAGAAGATGCTTGGTTATAGGAGTCGATCAAAACACAATAAAGCGAGAAGAAGTAATGCCGAAACTTTAATACCTTTGCTCCAACAAAAATGGCCTTCTGGATTTTTTTTTCAAGGCGGCGGCTTATAAGCTATATAACCTGCGAGACCCTCTTACTCTTATTTAAACCCAAAGTGAAAGCATAGATAAAAATAAAATAAAATTTATTTTTATTTTATTTATTTTATTTTTTAATTTAATTTTCCATTTTCCAATTGAAAAAGTATGCATCAATAAAAAATTTTAAGTAAAAAAATTAGGATTATAACTGCCGAATTGGATTGTTTTGATTGTGTTTTTAAACCATGTTCATTTAAATTGTTAGATATGTGTTGATATTTTGAAATATTATTTTCGAGATATTGTTTTAGAGGTTCGAAATCCAAACCGAAATTGATCCAAACTGAACCTGAAAAATATTCAAATGAGTCCTAAATCAATATATCCAAAAAAACCGAACTCGAACCCGAATCCGAACCAAATCAATAACCAAATTTTAGATTTTTCAAGTTTTTCGAATAAATCTTTTTTAATTTTAAATTTTTATATAAAAAAATACACAAACTCATTAGATTAACCGAATCCGACAAAATACTAGAATGTATCCTAAATCTATATATCTAGAAAATCGTATCCAAATCTGTACCGGAACCGAATCAATAACCGATATATTTTTATTAAATTTTAGGTTTTTATAATTTTTTCTATTAAATTTTTATTAATTTTGAATTTCTATATAAAAATGTAATAAAAACCTATTTTAAACCTATTTTTAAAGGTTGTTATGAACCTTAGAGACTGAGACACTACATTCTAATACCACCTGCTTACTAATTTGTTTGTTTGGATTCAATTTAGGGTTTCTGAATTTGTGGACAGTTGTGGTTGATTTGGGGAAGATTGCATAATTTTGGCAAAGATAGGGCCCCAAAGAGGGTTTTGGATTAGACGAAGTATAAGAAAGTGTGCAGTAATATTACCCCACAATTTTAGAATGATCTATAATCCAAAAGTGAATTTTTAAAAATAGAAATAAGATAAAGGTGTCAAACTTTTGAGTCTATCTTTTATTACTTTCATAGTTTGTCGTTTAGAGGTGTTCATTCACATGTTTCGCCTCTGTTTGATGTCTCCGTCTTTGGCATCTGACATGTTTCTTGCTAAAGAAGCTTGCTTCATGCATTGCCTCTCTCTGTCACATCTTGGTCGTAGGCTTTGTGGAGTTTACTGATAATTGTCTCAACAGTATCACGTGGGAAACGACATTTACCCCTATAGAACCGCAGGGTAAGATGCTTACACATTGAGGAGAGAAAACAAAGAATGGTGCTGGTCGCTACAGTAGGATCTTTTGCCTTTTTTCAGCTGAACTTAGCAATAAAAAGATGAGAATTTTACTCAGTAGAGAGAACTCGTTCAACCTTTTCTTTTCGTTTTACAGACAACTCAGGAAGGGATTCGAAACAAAACAGATGCAAAACATAGTAAGTAACATACGATTACAACACAGATATCAGCTTATCTTTACACAAAGCTGAGAAACTCATTGAGCATTGTCGGTTGCTTCAGCATCATTGGCTCCTTCACCAGCATCTGCTACTCCACCAGCATCAGCTTCTGAAGTGGTCTTAGCCATCACCTCACCTGGAGGAGGATGGTCAAACTTGCATGTTGCCCCGTACATGCAAGTCCCTGTCTTCATGTAGTATGGGCAATTAACAGCACCCTGCAACAGTGTTTTTTTTTTTTGTCTTTGGGATTAGCAAACAAACTTATTACAAGCAGGATTCTAATAATACCACTTTGTAGGTACCTCTCTTCTTGGATACCCTGCAAGACTCAGCTTTACATTCGGTTGTTGAGACGTTTGTTTGGGAACTGGAGTTAACCTATCTGCTGGGTGATGGAACCTGCATCTCTCTCCAAATTTACACTCCCCTGTCTTCATGTAGTACTATAATATTGGAGGATAAGACTTTTTGGTAAGTCCAACTAAAACATAGGAGCTAAAGTCTCTCAAATAGAAATAAGAATACGCACGTCACATTCTGATTGTCCAGGTCTTTGGGGATAAGTGCCTGCTGAAAGCGCTCCAAGCTGCAACAAGTTCCATTCTAATTAAACCACTAGCTGAGAAGCTATTGAAAATTTTCCTACAAAATGGATAAAGGCAATTACCGTGGGTTGAGCAAGAGTCTGATAGAGGGAAGAAGCTGGTGAAACCATCCCAAGGTTTAAATTCGCAACATTCGGCGAGACTAGAGAATAGTTTATTCCAGCAGCTTGGGGGATGAATGCTGGGAACATAAATTAAAACACCGCACATTAGGAGAATTAAGAAATGAGAGTGATACATGAAAGTTTCTAAAAACGAAATATATTGACATGAGACATGCTCACAAACCAGTCCTCTCAGGGTGATTGTAGCGACAAGTCGCGCTATACTTGCAGCTGATTGTGGAAAGGGAAAAAAAGTTAGAATGTTAATGTCACGGTTTTATTTCACGGCTTCAACCAAGGAACAAGTATTGTATGACAGAAATTTACCTTCCGGTTTTGATATAGAATGGGCAGTCAACTTCACCCTGTAAAAGCTACATACTCATTAGTGAACTCAGACGCCAGAACAGGTCAGCATACAATTCTAACAAACCATTTTCATCAGTTCTAAGTACAGTGCCTATAAGTTACTATAAAGTACACCAATTGTGCCTATTAGATAATAGGTCAGTCTTATGCAAACTGAAGATGGATCCATTACCAGTCTAACAGGTAGTCCTTTCGAGTTGTGATACAATGCTGGGGTACACGTGACATGCGGATTGTTCACGGCATCAGGATAACTGGTTAACCCCTCACTGCTACCATTATCCTGACTAGATGATGGCAGCTGGATATCCTTTGGATGGTGGAATTTGCATGTTGAACCAAATTTACATTTTCCAGTCTTCATGTAGAACTAATACAGAGAAGAAACATTGCTATATTATAGTCAAAATTAGTTTCATATTAAGAGAATTTAGAAAGAAAATAACTAATAGGTATTAATGAGTCTATTATGTGTATATCTTACTGTGCACATAGGTTCAGATGGCCTCTCAGGCAATGAATCCTGATTTTCAACATTAACCTGAAATGTGGAAGAGCATCAAGCTTTATATGTGCAGGCACAGACCAATAAAACACAAAATCAGCACTTATTAAAAGTACAAGATATTATGCGAGCGTCTATAGGCAAATACACAAACTGAGGGATTATATCATTCAGAAATAGAAATTTCACTTACTGCAGCCACTGCTCTTGGATGATTAAACTTGCACCTTGAACCATATTTGCAGCGTTGTGTTTTGATATAGTACTGGACAGCAGTGAAAAATAATAAAGATAGTCAGATCCTTAGGCCAAGCAGAAATCAAATAGCTCAAAAAGTTTTAACGAACAGCTTACAGGACAATCTGGTTCTCCTGGTCTCTCAGGGTACTCTTCATTTGGAACAACTGGTGCCTGAATGAAAAAGGTATTCATTAGCAAAAACAACCAAATTATTTTATCATGGAATGCCTAGAAAATGAGTATGATGTCTCTTTTAAGTAAAGGAACGATCTGACAAAGGGAAAGGCAAGGGAAACAAACACGGTGGCAGAAGTCCGGAAGCTCAAATCTTGTATTTAATCAAGATACCATATATCAGTTCTATACTTTCATGATAATGTAGTAAATCTATGACCTCGGACACCAAGCAAAACCAATACATATATAAATATATAGCTAGAAAGTAATAGGCACATAGTCCCGATATAAAATATATAAGTACAGTAAATATTATCACAAATTCATAATAATGTCAATTTCATATGAGGGCATAACGAATACTTAGATAGTAGTAACGATCACCTCTTTCCAATCTGGGATTCCACCCTCAGGAACCCAAATAGGATGATCAAACTTGCAGCTATCTCCAAATTTACATGTTCTTGTTTGCATATAGTGGGAACAATCCTTCTCCCCTGCCCTCTGTGGATAAATAGGCAAATGGCTCGTACTCTCCAATTTAGGGCGCTTGGTATAATAGTCGGTAGTATACCAAGCTTCGGTTTGACCAATTGTATTATGAGCACCCAACAGAGTCGGATAGTAGAGCGCTATATTACATAATAAACAATAATATACAGCAAAATGAGAAGATATATACTCAGTATATGTATATTTTGAAAATAAAGTAGGGGTAATAAATCTAGGAAATACTACAACAGAAACCATAAATATAGTATCAAGTATCAATCATATATCTTTAGTAAAAACTTACAGTAAGGAGTTATGGCTTACATATAATCATTTCTGAAAGTCTACTGGAAACCATAGAGTTACGGTGGAAAACATAGTTTTCAACCAGTTTCACGAATTCACTATGTGTTCCCTCAATATATTGAGGTCAGCGTGAGGAAACAAGTCTTTGGGTACTTCTAAAGCAACAAGACTTTATCAAGAACACTACAACAAGCTATATAATATATCTATGTAAAAGTGATCTGAATACTTGCATTTTCTTAGAGAAAAGATTCTAACTTGGTGTCCAAACACAAAACAAAGCAGTTGGCCAACCAATGCAACCTCTACTTAAACTAACGAAAGCACAGCGGAACACAGGCCAACATCGTTGTGCTTGTACAAATTGTAAATCAAGATCTACCAAATACAATCAAGCTAGAGACTATGATGGAAGCAAAGTTCTTTATTATGCTGCAATTGAAGAATCAAGCCACCAAGAACACTAATTTCCGCTACTGACCAGGAGTACCACGATGAGCAGAGAAGATAGGAATCTTAAAGCTTTAAAGTTTCAAATTATACGGCGTACTTTCGAAGAACTAAGTAAGAAAATGATGCAGATCTCACAATAGTAAGGATAAAGAGCTTACCTTCAGAGGTGCGTTTGACACCAGGAGGAAGTGGCTCGACAGCGGAAGCAGCAACGGGAACCTCCACGCCAGGCGGCCAAGCTGCTTCGTGATGCTGAAGCAGTTGTGGGTAAGCTAAATGCGAAGCCGTCGTGTTGGGAAGATGGTGATACATAGCGGAAGACGATGTAAGGGTTCCCAGAGAAGAGGAATACTTGCTCAAAGCTTCGGATCCGTCGCGAGCCAAGAAGCGAATAGTAGTATCGGGGAAGTAATGGTCGGTACCAGAACCGTAGAGCGAGGAAAGACCGGTATTCGGTGGATGCGGTTGCGGCGGAGGAGCGGTAGATACGGCAGAGGAAGCAGAAGCATAAGAAGGTTGAAGAGGGTAGCTATACAATTGACGATGTGCCATTCGATTGAAAAAGAAACCCTAAGAAAGCTTTGTACTTTTTGGGTTTGTCAAATCATCGTGTGTCTGTCTTGTGGGGTTTTTACTTTTATTGTTCTTCCAAGCAAAAGCTACAACCAACCAACAAAAAATAATCTGAAACAATTCTCAGATCCATAAAACTAACTTGATATATCTACTGATTCTGTTTAGTTTCCGAATTGCACATTATTAAATTCTCTTCTTTATCAACATAGATTGTAAAGTTGGGAGCTTTTTTACATGAGAGAATAAACACTGCAGCTAACTAAGAAACCAAACAAAGCGCCTGCTATAACTTCAACTTCAGTATGCCCTATTGATTCTTTCAATGGAGGCGCAAGAGCATTCTCTTCACTGATCTCTTCTGTTTGCAAAGCCTTATTGGATTCGCTGCCCTTTAAACTCATCACTTCACTTCTCCGAGCATTGGTTTGTAGTTTGTTCAACACTTTCGCATGTTTTCCGACTTCTCTCCTCACTCCCTACAATGAAATATAAGACTTTGAGATATCACTGAAATTCTTTGTTCTCATATCTTACAAGCACGCAAAGACTCAAGCAGGTATCAGATATTGACAAGAACCAACCACGATCTATTGATACCAGAAGGTATGCTGAGACTTCAATTCAAAAGCCAGTCCAAAGTTTTTCTCTAAAGACCATTTATTACCTATAGACTCTAGATCCCACTTGTTGTAATGCAAAAAAAGATAAGGAAGTAAAGCAAGTTTGACTTTTGGCTAATAGGGGAAATTACCTGGGCATCATACATGATAAGGCCAGCATAAACCACAGTCAGACCAAAAATGGAGTCAGCAAATCCCCTGAAGCAAAAACCATATTCAGCAAATTACATCAGGTGAATAGATTTGGGGGGATTCAGAAGCAAAATATTATAGCTAAGCACCTTTCAAAAGCAATTGCAGTTGCTGCAGCCACAACAGACTGATTTTTCATGAACCAGGCCAAAATGTCAGAGTAGGGAAACGCGATTTCCAGAGGAAACGAGAAGGGTAGAGAAGCTTACAGAAGAATGCGTTGAAGGGAAACCTCCAGCTTGAAAGACAGTTCTAAAGTCCAGATTTTTCCCATACAAAACAACAGAAGTGAAGGGCTTTGAGAGCTGCCCAATCATAGCGGAAACCCCAGCAGCTACGAGTACCTTCACGCCGGTGAAATTAAAAGCCACAGTGACAATGACCGCAAATAAAGAAGTAAGGATTTAAGAGAAAGGCCAAACCTTGTTGTGGATAATCTCAGCGATATCTTGAAATCCAACATTGAGAACGCAGGAGGTAAGACGAGTTGGTTTCTTTGGGCAGCTTGCAAGAATGAATTTGGAGCTGGATAAAGAGAAATAGAGATAATTGGCGTTACGAGACACAAAACAATGGTTCAACATCTCTGTGTAAAGGGAAGGAACTTGAGGATTATTTGTGGTCGGATGACGATAAGAGGCAGCGAGAAATTTGAAACCAATGGCTCTGTTGCGTCAAGAAGAGCGTTTGCCTCTTTTGGGAAGTTTACTCAAAGAATGTGTTTTTTCAATGACAAATCGGTATCATACATGCCAAGCTACTTTCATCTTTTGAAGTAAAATCATGGATCGTTTTCCTCTTAAATCAAGTCATTTGTTCTCTTCTATAAATTACAATTTGTATTCGTCAAGAGCAAGAATATGAACAAAAAAACATATAGAAAATTTCAGCTTGTGGAGTCTTAATCTAAAAGTACTCGAAATCTATATATGCTGTATCATCGGTGGGACAGGCAACCTTAGGCTCGGATTTGTTTGAGTTATAGTGATCACCAACTCCATGGCTTTTGGCCTTTCCTTTGGGGGCCGTGTACGGTCCCAAGTCGACAGGGTCGGGAATGTGAGGCGGGGAAGCGCTACGCACCAGAGCCCAATTCACTCCCTCGAAGAAAGGGTGTTGCTTTATCTCTGTAGCTCCCCGCGTGTAAGCGATCCTTCTGTGAGGATCCTTCACTAGAAGTCCACGGATAAGATCACGTGCTGCTGAGCTCACATGTGGACTTTCCGGGAACTTCAACGGCTGACCCACCACATTGTGCAACGTGGCTCTGTTTCCCTGCCCCTTGAACGGGGTGGTCCCATGGAGAAGCTCATAGAGGAAGATTCCGAATGTCCACCAGTCTACAGCGCTGCCATGTCCCTCACCACGTATGATTTCAGGAGCCAGGTACTCATGCGTGCCCACAAAGGACATTGATCGCACATCTGTTGGCTCTGCCATGAGCTCTGGCATAGAGAGACCACCAAGGCCGGAGTCTGATTTGGCTTTACGGGTTTTCTTGGAAGGGAGGAGACGAGGGAAAAAGGCGGATGGATGCATGCAGCCGTTGACGGCAAACTCCTCGTTGAAGATAGCCCCTCCCCCACTGTAGACTGAGGATGACTTAACAAGGGTCGGATTGAAGGAGCAACGGAGGGAAAGATCAAAGTCAGACAGCATTATGTGGCCTTCGTCTCGAACCAGGATGTTCTCTGGTTTCAAGTCTCTGTACACAATCCCCAGCATGTGTAGATACTCCATTGCCAATAGCACTTCAGATGCGTAAAACCTGTCACAAACTCATCAGAGATAGATAATAAGTAAGAGCCAAGTACAAATAGATTGAATGGTGTCTCACCTTGCGGCCTCTTCTGTGAAACGCCTGTTGGGCTGCTTCTGTCTTAGAGAATGGAGATTTCCACCGCTGCAGAACTCCATCACCAGACAGTAGAACTTGTCTGTCTCAAAGTAAGAATAGAGCGTCGGCAAGAAAGGATGATCAAGCAGAGATAAGATCTCTCTTTCGGTCTGAGCCCTTAGCAACTTATTTCTGCTGGCCAGCGAGGCCTTATCCATCACCTTCATCGCAAAAACCGCATTTGTCCCTCGCAGGTCCGCAAGATAGACGCTGCCTATGTCCCCGTACCCTAGACGTTTCAAAAGCCTGAAGTTGTCGAGACCTATTTGAGGGCCTCTCGAAGTGACTGAGTTAATGGCGTCCCATCTCACGTCCCCTCCCGTGTGAGGCTTGAAAGGTGTAGATGATGAACCCACCATGTTATCACCATAAGTATAATCCACATTATGTCTAGGGGCTCTCTTGCTGTCTGGAGACTTTGTCTTGTGGTGCTGAAGATTTCTGGTACTCGGCGAGTGTAATTCAGGTGTGCTTAAAGGAACAATCTTCTTCAAATCATAATGAAGATTTTTTGGAGCATTCTTCCCCATTGTTAAGCTATCACCATCGTTAGAATATGAGTTATGCTTTAAATCACCATCTTCGGTCCCTTTAGTTACAGAGGGAGGTTCAAGAGACTTTGACGGTTGATGTTTGATGAGAGGATCCATCTTCTTGGGATCAAAATGAGGATTCCTAGGGACATTGTCTCCAAGTTTAAATGAAAATGGAGAGAGGTTTGGACGAGGCGACTTCTGTTTTAGGTTTGGATCTATCTCTTTGGAGGCGACATTACCGGTGTTCTTCTTGGAAGCTAAGTCCATTTTCAGACTGTCTCCAGGTTGATGACGATTCTTCCACTATAAAGTAAACTCACCTATGGAATCATATCACCTTAAGATGGTTCGTGCTATGCAAACATAATGACAAAAAATGTGTGGGAAACAGTAAAGTCCTTTTACCTGAGATGATCACGCTTCCTTGCTGATGTAAAAGACAAGTTGAGGATAATCACAACATGTCAACCCGAAGAAATTGCCACCATAAACCAACATACAAAGAAGGATAGATTGTCATACGTTAGAGAAACGGATACAATAATATAATGTTGGTACTGGTTTTTATAAAATCAAGAATGCAGACCATGTTTAGACATGTGTGTTGTTCCCATAATGCAAAACTGTAACTCCAAAACAAAAAGCCTATTAATATGTTCCAAGATTCCTAATCCAGAAATGAGGAAAGGGACTTGAATTGCTCTGTCTTTGTAAAGTTGTAAATCCCCTTAATAGTATCTCAACTTGGAAAAGCAGAGAGAGAAATTTTTGAAAGGAAGAGACAAGAGGAGATGCAAAAGAGATGGAGAGAGGGAAAATTTCTTAGCCTCTCATCTCTCAACGCACACATTGCCGTTTATTCCTCTCGCTCTCTCCCCATATTTGTTTTGGTCTAAATTAACCATTTTTTCCTTGTTACCTAAATTGGTTCATTGACAGAAGACATATGACAAGAAATGCAGATAAACAGACATTGTTAAGAAGAAATTAGTTACAGTAATAGCTCACCTGGTCTTCTCGTTTTCTGCTTTCTGATCAACGGAGAAAGTGATGTTCCAGTTTTCATCGACGGCTTCTAAAGTAGTGGGTTCGAAGTGTTGCAATGTTTTCTCGAGAAAGCAGGTTTCTTTCTACATGACTGGTGATTAAAAAAGTTAAAGGAGTTGCCAAGTATTTGCCTTTCTCCTCCGATTCCATTGGCGAACGAACAACAGCAAACCCAGAAACTCAGGAGATAGGAGACCAACTATTGAGAAAACAAATTCATTACTCCCACACCTCTATTTTCGTTTTCTTTTTCAATTTCTTTTTTATTAAAAACTCAAGACATAAAAACTTTAAAAGTTGAGTTTATTTACTGATCTAACCACGGATGACTTGACCCGATTGATTCCAATCTGTCCCAAATTAGGTACATTTAAAATAATTGGGACAATTGTGTATCGTTTGATGGTTTGGTACAATTAGTACAACTATAAATTTTTTTTTTTTTTTATCTGATGATATTGATAAAACAGAGGTGGAGAAATGAGATAAAGATGAAGAATAAGACATGAGTAAGGTACGTTTAGAATAATTGGGACAATTGTGTATTGTTATGTGGTTTGGTACAATTAGTATATCTAATAACTTTGTTTTTAAGATAGGTTTTATAAATTAAAAAAAACATTATTGCTTTATTTATGGGCTTAGCTAGTAAGGCCTATTATGGTTAGATTTATCATAAGCCCGTGCGAAATTTAGGTCCATCTTAAAATGCAAATACATTAAGCAGTTCCGTAGGTACTTAGCTCTTTAGAGAAAATAGTTTTGCTTCTTATCTTGTAAAATTGGATATCTTATACATCTTTTCAAATTAGATGATGAGGACAAGGGAAATGTGAGTAGTGTAAATGTGAATAGAAAAGTACAAAAATACAAAAAATACAAAAAACTCAATTATAAGATAAATACAAAAAAATCAGTTATAAGTGGAATTATGCGATGGCGGGACATGGATGATGTCATGATGACATTACATACCAATACCATCCATCACTTTCCTTGTACCATACGTCTATATAGACACTTCTAATTAACTAAGGTGTTAGTATTAATACGATCATTATTTCTCCACATGTGTCCATACATGCGAACATATAACTAATACAGTGTTATATAGTCTAACCAAATATTAAATAACTAATCAAGTGAATTCTTCGTCGTATTCGATTCTAAATAGAATACTCTGTCTGGAAGAGATACGATTTCAAACCATTTTTTTCGTTTGCAATAGATTGTTAGAAGTAAAAATTCGTTGAAAATATGTATAGAAAATCTCAACGGTTTCCGTATCCCGTCATCGAGTGAACACTAACCAACTAACTCGTTAAAGTTTTAGCCCGCTTTTTCTGTACTTTACAACATGTTATATGATCATATCATAAGGGTTTATGTTGGGGTAACAAAATGATTGGCTGCATATATAACCATTGGCAAACGTGATTCAGCTGGTTTAAGATCAAATTTCCAATGGGCCAGATCAGTCCAAATCGTCATTTGAATTGTACTTTCGGGATGGACCGATCCGTGATTTGCGGACCAAATCTATATTGGATCTTAAACACAAAAAAGCATGACAAAATTGATTCAAAAAATTCAGATTGAATTTAACGAACCGCAACAGTTTGGTCCATGCTACATCACTAGTGCGTGAGTTGTTTGACATACGTACGTGGGGTCCAAACAATGAAGCGTTTGTTAATAACAATGAAACTTTTAAATAGGTACGGATCAAATGACCAGTTAACCTCAATAATTTGAAAATGAATCAACATAACCTCTGCATAAACTTAACAATTTTTTAAAAAATATTTAATAATATTACATACAAAAAGATAATTATACATATGTTTCTTTTACCTCTTATCCTCTTTTTTCCTTGGGTCTTCAACGAATCTGAAATCTTCATTTTCTCTTCTCATTTTTCTTCGACTTCGACTTCAACGAATCCGAAATCAGAGGTAAATTTTCTCATGTCTTTTGTTTTCTTGTTTCTTTTGTCGCATTTTCATTCTTCTTCTTCCTCTTCTCTCAATTCCTTTCTTTTTCATTCTAAACTCCTTACTTATTCATTTTCTGGTAAATTAAGGTTTTTTAGAATTTTGTTTCAGTTGTTGTAATTTTCTTTGGTTATGAGTTTGATTTTGTTAGAATTATGAAGTACCAATTGTTTCACTTGATATTTAGAAGTTAAACATTGAAACATCGAAAATCATCAAAGATTTTGTACTAATTTTTTGCAGGTTTTTGTAATTATCTTTGATTTTTAGTTGGAAATTGGTAGGATTAGAGTGTGTTACTTCTTTCACTTGATATTTAGAGGAAACGAGCTAACAATTTTTCATATATGGAAATTTTTTGAGATTTTTGAATTCATTGTAATAGTTAATGTTTGAGATTTCTTGGTTAGTACTATAATTGATAGTTCATGTTTCTTTTGTTTTTCAATGATGCAGATACTATTGGCAATTGTGCGTATAAAAAAACCCTTCATATCATCTTCAAGAACCACATATAATAGAAGAAGACGATGAAGACAACATTGATTCATCATTGCAAACGGTATAATTGTGACTAATTAGTATAACTAGAATCACTAGGATAACTGGAATATATAGAATAACTAGTAATACTAGTATAACTTGAACATCTTGTACAACTATTGTAATTTGTAGAAATAATTCAATTGCTAATTGTTTATTGTTCTGATTACAGCATCGGCAGCCAAAGAAACCATATAAGTTGGTATTCAAATCCGATCAATATCTATATTATCCTAAGCTTGCTACAAGGTATGATCCTTTAAAAGTCGTGACGATTATTGAGAGTCTTGGAGTCACACAGAAGAGATGGTTTAAGGAGAACCCTCAGTTCAAGCATTTCTTTCATATGCATTTGCATGGCACTAGAAAGCTAATGGGAATGTGGACATTGCTTCATTATTCACTAAAGGAGCATGGTTTGATTAGCGGACTATATTGTCACCAATACCCAGAAAACCATGACCAGTTGGGGAGTATGAGATTCCTGGAGAAGTATTTTGGAAAGAGTGCTAAACTTGAGGTTAAGGACGTTTTGAAGAAGCTTCTTGCAATGAAAGACGAGACAAATGATAGGTTGAAGTTGGCAGTTCTGTGTTTCCTTACAACTATGATACATCGGGTGCCTAAGAATATTGGAGGACCAATAGACTCTTTCTTACTAAGGGTGGTCGATGATCTACAATTGTGTGAGAGGTATCCATGGGGGCGATTAACATTTAATAACTGTATGAGTCAAGTTTGGAAATTGTTGAATCGGTGGAATGGTATTGTGCAACATACTCGGACATTTCCTGGATTCATATTGGCAATGGAGGTAAATCTTAGTTACATGGGTCTAGTTTAAATTCATATATGTAGATAAATGGGTTTAACTAGCACAACTTGTTTAACTGGCACAATTTGTTTAACTGGCAGAACTCGTTAAACTTGATTTTGTTTAGTTGGTTTTGTTTGTTTAATTGATTCTAATTATTTAATTTGTACACTTATTTGTGCATGCTTTAGCATTTGAGTGCATTT
This sequence comes from Lepidium didymum, assembly GCA_963920545.1. Lineage (NCBI taxonomy): Eukaryota > Viridiplantae > Streptophyta > Magnoliopsida > Brassicales > Brassicaceae > Lepidium > Lepidium didymum. The sequence continues at coordinate 4,080,410 of OY986983.1, read as the reverse complement.
CACCTCTGAAAATAAAATTTAGATTGGGAGTTCGAGGTGCATGCGAAGATTGTCCAAGAATGTGCAAAAGAAAATTTAAAGGTTGAAGTGCAACAGTATTTAGTCTCAGAGAAATGTATGACGCACTTAAAGATACAAAGGTTAGTATTACTTCCATTATATAACTGATTAACTAGCTTAGCTTGTTTAATTGGGACAATTTCTTTAACTTGTTTAACTAGGACAACTTGTTCAACGAGTGTAACTAGTTTAATTTCTATTATCTTTTAGCCAATTCGTTGTATTCTGCTACCTGAGGGTGAAGAGGGGTTACTTATGGCTCAAATCATGGATGATGAGGAGATGAAAATGCATATCTTTGATCCTATTGTTGATGGTTGGAACAAGGTTCTAATAGAACAAAAAGGGAAGATATTCTCAGAAGACCCCGTGCATATATTCTAGGAAGACCCCATGTAGATATTTTGGGAAGACATCAGCCATCATCTCAGCGAATTCCCGAGTTATTAATTGAGCCAGCTTCTATGTAGGAAAATCATTCAAATATCGGGGATGTGAATGGATTAGAATAATTGGAAGAAAAGATTATGAAGGCTACGGAGAGAGGTTTCGAGAAGATGAAAGAGAATGTTGAAATTATGGATAAAAAATTCAGTATATGGTTGATTATGTTTCTAATATAACGGTTGCTAGTTCTGGTGAGGAGTTTGTTAACTTTGGTTATGAATATTGTAATGATGATGATGGTAGAGTTGAGGATAATGATGATGACAGTAGAACTAAGGATGGTAAATGTGATGATGAAGGTGAATCTAGTACAACTGAGGATGATTTTAGTATAGCAGGGGATGATAAATGCGATGATGTTGGTGTAGAAACTGATGCTAAGACGGTTGTTAGCGAGAAGACTAATGTAGAGTCTATCGATGAAACCAATGCTAACGTAGAGGGTGTAGTTGGTGCCAAGATGATTGTAAGTGATGACTCGTAACTTGGAAAATTTTAGCAAATTTATAGGTTTGTGATTATTCGTTTAACTAGAATAACTTAAACATGTGTCATAAATTATTTAAAAATAATAAAAGCTAAACATGTGCGCTGCAATTATTTTAAAAGTAATAAAAACTAAACATGTGCGCCTCTTGTGTTCTTCCTTTTCTTTTGACCTTGTTTGGAGGTAAGACACAACAACCTTGTATATGATCAGGAACATTCCAGTCAGACTTATGGGGAACTGGAAAAATAGTCCTAGAATAAGTCAACGTCCATTGTTCCATCGAATAATATGCAGAGCACAACTTATGTACATAAAGCTCGTTTCCTATACTCATATATGCCATGTCAGCAGCAAATGTATGTTCGCATGGGTATTTGTGTATATCAAAATGTTTGCAGCTTCATCTTTTTCTTTTCAAATCAACTACTACAAGAAAACAGTCTATTTGCGACGTCATTTTTTGATGCATAATAAACGTCACAATTTTGCAACATCATTACAACGGTGCTGCGACGAATTACCCAACATCGCAAAATTGCGACGTTGTTGTGATGTGGTTGCAACGTATTTGTGATGCACAGTCGGCTATTGCAAGGAGATAACAATATTGCGACGTTTTTGCGATGCGTTTCTTTCATAGCAATATTTTGAGTCACCTGCGATGTGGTTGCGATGTTACTTACCTCTATCGCAATTACATTACAAATTTTCCCTTTTCCCTATAAATAGCCCACAATGTGATTGTCTCTTCACACCAAATCTCATAAACACTTAGATAGAGAAAGAACTCGGGGAGAAAGATTCAGGACAAAAAAATGACGTTAGAACATGAAGTGTTCACATTACGAGGATGGATATATAATCGAAAAGATCTGGAGATGGGAGAAGTGACGAAAGAGTTTCGAGATAAGTTGCAAGCATTCGTAAACCAGACAGCTAATAACCCATTTACTCCGAATGACGGTAACATATTTTGTCCATGTGTAAAGTGTGGGAACACCAAATATTTGAATGTTGATATGGTGAAACGACATGTATATAATAGAGGATACTTCGAACTATTATGTATGGTTTTCACATGGGGAGAAGTATAGTCTCGGTGTTGGGAGTATTAGTATGGGTGTTCATGGTGATGATCAACCTAGTGATAATGCTAATTATAATTATGGCGAAAATATGTTTGAAAGTTATGAGCATCTTCAAGGTAATGGGTATCATGAAATGGTTACATATGCATATCATGAGTCTATTTTAGTTGGTAGTGATAATATTATTGAAGAACCTAACACTGAAGCAAAACAGTTTTATGATATGCTTGATGCTGCTAATCAACCTATATGAGGGGTGTAGGGAAGGTCTATCTAAATTGTCATCAGCATATAGGTTGATGTCTATTAGAAGTGAATGAAACATAACCATGAGAAGTATGAACCAATTAGTGGATGCGTTTAAAAAGTATCTACCAGCAGATAATAATTATGCTGAGAGTTACTATAAAATGCAGAAGTTAGTTGCAGATCTCGGATTACCATTAGAAATGATTGATGTTTGCATTGACAATTGCATGATTTTCTAGAAAGACGATGATAAGTGGCATGATTATCGTTTTTGTAGGAAGCCGAGATATCGAGCAACAGGTGGAAGGAATCGTGTCCTATACAAACGTATGTGGTATTTGCCAATCACTGATATATTGAAACGACTATACCAATCGGAAAGGACATCATGCATTCACAACTAGAAGTAGAAGAACTTGTCCATGATGATTCAGGACATGAATCTATAAACTGTGACGAATTCGAAGAGACAGAGGATGAAGACAACACGGAGGATGAGAACTCTGATAATGAAAATAACTAAGTTGTTGTAGTTTATATGTTGTTGTTTCTTAAATGAATGTATGTTTTTTTATATTAAAAAATCATCATCTGCGATGTCCTGGGATAATATGTCGTAAGAGACTAGCAAATTGCAATTCCACTACGACGTCCAGAGACAAGGATCCTTTAGCAATGGAATGTAACTTAACTTTAACATTGTTGAAGAATCGAGTATCATAATCTTCTTCTTTATTTTCTCAATCAACTCCAAATAAATGAATTTTTCCATAGATCTCTTGATCACTAGAGGGTATTTATGATCTTCTTTTTGATTCCATTGTATGTCATCGCCATTTTTTGTATAATGTCCTCTATAGTCTAAACGTATGACCATAGAACTATTATTTATTTTCCTGTGAAAAGAAGAAAAACTAACATTATGATGAATTAGTTGTTTTAGTTATCCTGGTGGAAATAGTTATACTAGTTAAACCAATAATACTATTTCAGTTTTTAAAATTATACTAGTTGATCTAGTAGTTTAAGTAAAACTAGTTGTCCTAGTTATGCAAGATACAACTTGTTGAATCAACAGTATATACTTGCGATTCAAAATAATTTATCTTATATTATCCATACATTTGTAGTTCTATAATATAAGACTAATTAAACAAGTTTGTATGTGCAAATCAATGATTTTTAACGTTAAACATAAATCTCTAACTGAAAATATATTGAAATCATCTTATTAACATTAAACTCTCAACAATTACTGTAATAAAAAAGAAAAAGTAGTAAAACTCACCTGATTAATTCAACATTCACCTTAAGTTTTTAGAAAAATAGAGAAATAAACAAATGAAGATGAAATTTTTTACTATGTTTCGTGAAAAAGAGTAAAAAATGAGAATATGAAATAAATGCACGTACAATAACCCACAAAATTAATTGTCTTTTATCTATTTTAATTTTTTTATATTACATACCATTAAAATAATAATATTTTAATAAAATAGCAAAAAGGAAATAAGATTATTGTTATAAAGTGGGAGGTCATCTTAATTAATAAAAGTTAGACAAATTTTTTTTTTCACTCTTAAAGTTATTCTATAGATGTTCATCCCTGTTAGATTTGAGTTTAACTAACTAATACATCATAATACAAATCACAACAACGACAATAATACTATCATTTGTAATCTGATTGAGCATATTATTAGTTATTTTATAAAATATTAAAGCCTATTTAGATGTCATGTTTTATTTGCCCGTGTATCACATAAATAAGAAAACCAACAAAAATGGTTATTAATGAGTACGGAAGAAAACAAATAGAGTCATGTGGCTCCTTGCTTGTAATTATTAAGGTAAGTCGTTTTAATCGACACTTGCGGTACAGAATCAACACTGGCCTTTCATGCCTTTATCTTTTATCATCTTCTCAATACATTTGGCATTCTCTCAACCCTAATAATACACTTCAAACATATTAGTTATACATTATTATGTAGTACTACATTTTTATTGCACATATATGTCTATGCGTGGTTGGACTTTACTGCTTAAATCCGCAATTAAAGCGTTGATGTAGACATGTAGTTGATTTTGATATAATTAACACCGATAAAATCCCGTGATTATACTATACATAAAACTCAATACAAAATGTCAAACCTAGTAATATATAGACTTAATGTCTCGATTATTCAACCATGTATAACGCGTCCACAAAATTGTCTAAGCTACATTATATAACCTATCAAACGACAATAATCAAATTATGTGGCCCATAAAGCTGATATATATATCAGTTTTGGGCCGAGGTCCAACTAATTTTCGGGAAATCAGTATTAATGACTAGCCTAATCCTAGGTTTGTAATGAAGCTTAATGTATGGTCCAATCTTCATTTGGCAAAGTAATAGCAATTTGATTTTCGACATAAATCGAAATCAGAACCGACGAATTTATGTATTGTCCCCAAATCAATGCCTGGTTTCCTTTCCTTAGTTATTTAGTTCTGTTACTTTTAATTAACGTAAAAACATTTCACTTGTTTCTTATTATATACATTGACAGTATGAATATACGATATATATGGCATGTTTGTTTCTCCATCCAGCTACTCCATCCAGATGGAGATGTCAATTGTTGTTTGTTTAAATGCATAATTGTGCATAATCCGGATAGACATGCTGGATGAAGCATCTCAACTTAGTTTAAATTTTTAGAAATTCTAGATGTGTTTATAAGAAGCAATTGGACGTAGATGAAGTTCATAAAAATTAAAAATACCAAAATACTATTTTTTTTCTTTCTTATTTTTTACTATTTTTATCCTATTTTTTATTCTTTCTCATATTTTTTACTCATTCTCTACTTTTTTACTCTCTCCCCTATTTTTTATTCGTTCTCATATTTTTTACTATCTCTCTTCTTTTTTACTCTATTTTCTCTTTTTTACTCTCTCTCCTCTATTTTTTACTCGTTCCCCTATTTTTTACGCTTTCTCTTCTTTTTTACGCTCTTTTTTTTACTCTCTTTTTTTTTACTCTTTCTCCTCTTTTTTACTCTCTCTCCTCTTTTTACTCCCTCTCCTCTTTTTTACTCTCTCTTCTCTTTTACTCTTTCTCCTCTATTTTACTATCTCTCTTTTTTTTACTCTCTTTCCTCTTTTTACACTTTGTACTCTATTTTACTCTATTTCGTTGAATATTAGTTTAATTTTATTAATTAAAATAATATTAAAATTTAATCATTTTTTTTTGGTCATTTTATAGATATGTCCATTTAGATGTAGATGTCAATTTACAAGATAAATAAACACACATCTAGATGCAACATCTAGATATAATATTCACCATAGAAATAAACAACATCTACATGTTTTATCTAGATGATGCATTCAGATAGACTATTTGGATGAAGTAGTTGGATGGACAAACAAACAAGGCCATAGTGTTAGGGATAATGATGTGTGATTTGACGAAATGAATAAATAAAAAGTTGATCCTTCCACGACATGGCTTTGGATTGGACTTCAACGCATCACAACGTACATGCATCTTTTTTCATTATTCACACAATCCAAATCCAATATGTCAATGTTTTGTGTCTCTGTATATATGTGAGAATACAGTTTTTTTAGTTTAAAAATATGAACCGCCAGCTAAAATTGATTTGCCATAATTTAGCTAGACATTAGGTAGCGAGTTTGAATCCTATCCAGTTTTATTTGGAAAATTTAGCTCTGGATCAGTCATTGTCAATGCAATGGTTAAAAAAAAAATCGGTTGTGAATATAAAATCTTAGGAAATTTAGAAGTATCCAAGGATAACCAATTAAAACATGACAGCTGTACATCTCCCTGTGATTTTGACTTTCATCTCCTCACGTATATCCATCAATACCATGCAGATCGCAATTACCTACCCTCAATCATAATCATAATCCTATCAAACGTTTTTAAAAAAAACTTAATTAATTACCTACGTTTGAAGACTTACCTTCAATTTCTGTCTTCTGCTCATGAATGATCTCAAACTGTTGGAATCAAAAAAGCCAATTCTTACTATTTATAACTTTTAACTAATCTTGTCGACTAAAAAAACTCTACTCTCATTTACTTCTTCTTTAATGCAAATTCTTCAATAGCGTATACTTAGAAGCATTCAAATTTGAATATTAAGTTAAACAAACAATGTACTTTCTACTGTTATTGGAAATGTATTGACTGAGTAATGGAATTTCAATGACTGCACAAACTTTTAAAGGATTTTAGAAGATTTTATTAGTTATAAATGCAAAGAATCAAATCCATAGTTTTAAGCGGGATTGTCTATGATTTTAGTTCCAAATCATAACAATTACCTTAAACTCACCTAAAATCTCAAAATTATTTAAAGACTTCAATACAGCTTCCTTAGATGAAAATTTCAAATCAAATTATGCGAGAAACTAAGAGATAATTATGGTAAAGTATTGGTGATTATGGAAATAATTAACGTTTTGGATTAGCTTTGGATATTTAAATATCCGTTTAGGAATTTATTAATAATGGCTAATTAAGTGACACTAATTTCCCGCTCGTTTCGTGTTAATTGAGACTAATTTTCCTTTAAGGTTGGTTAGTAATTAATAAGAGTACTAAATGATAAATCAATCAACTGATTATAAAAAGGAATAGAGAGAGAGAGAGAGGCGTTTCAACACTCTGTATATATATACATATATATATATACTCTGTTTTGGAAACAGAACTCTAAAGAGGATAAACTAAGAAGACGAAGAAAATGCAGAGAAAGAAGAGAGTTCTTTCGTTTCTCATCACGATGCTCCTCCTTATCGCCTCCGTAGATTCTTCCAAAGACACGACGGTGCGGCTCGAATTGACGCACCGGAACACTCTCTTCCCGAAGCCTCTTCTCAGTCGCGTTGAGGACATTATCAATCACGACCAGAAGCGTCATAGCTTGATTTCACATAAGCGGAAGTTCAAAGGAGGATTCAAAATGCCGTTGGGATCTGGAACCGATTTCGGAACGGCGCAGTATTTTACGGAGGTTAGAGTTGGAACTCCGGCTAAGAAGTTCAGAGTGGTGGTGGATACAGGAAGCGAGTTGACTTGGGTGAATTGCAGGTATCGTGGGAGAGGAAAAGGGAAATTAGAGAATCGAAGAGTGTTTCGAGCTGAAAAATCTAAGAGTTTTAGAACAGTTGGATGCTTCACTCAGACTTGTAAAGTTGATTTGATGAATTTGTTCTCACTCTCGACTTGCCCTACACCTTCAACTCCTTGCTCTTACGATTACAGGTACTTCAAATTTTCAATTTCAATTGGTAATTGTGATTACATTGTTAATCCAAATTCAATGCGATTAGGTACAGTTTTGAGAAGTTGATTAAGGATTTAGCTTAGGAAATTGCAGTGAGTATATATACTAAACAAGTAGTGATGTTGATATGGTAATATACAGACATTTTAATGGAAGAAGACTACTGTTTTGGGAATTGTGTGTTTTGAGATAAGAAGATATCTTAGAGAAATTTGAGAAAGTTAGGTGGTCATCAATAAGAGAGAAGAGGGACCTCTATCTCTCTCTTGTCACCATATCATTGTCTATTCTTCATTTGTATATCTCTCCCAACTATTTAGAGAACTTAAGGATGCCTCATAGATTAGATGCAAGTGTATGTAGAAGAAGGTGAAATTTAATGTGAATTGAGCTACAATTCAGCACAACACATAAATGTCACTTATTATGTGACTTCCGAGTTAGGTTTGTAGTTTGACCATACATCATCATAACCTTTCTTTTTACATCTAACTTAATGACAAAAAAAGTAAATCTTTTTCTGCGTTCTACTTACATTAAATTTGATTGAATGGAACAACAGATATGCAGATGGTTCAGCAGCACTAGGCGTATTTGCAAAGGAGACACTCACAGTTGGTCTGACCAATGGTCGTAAGGCTAGACTCCATGGTCTTCTCATCGGTTGCAGTAGTTCCTTTAGTGGACAGAGCTTCCAAGGAGCTGATGGGGTTCTTGGTTTAGCCTTTAGTGATTTCTCCTTCACTTCCACAGCCACTAATCTTTTCGGTGCCAAGTTTTCTTACTGTCTCGTTGATCATCTCTCCCACAAAAGCGTCTCCAACTATCTCATATTCGGCTCTTCCGCTTCCTCTACCAAAGCCGCTCCTTCGAGAACCACACCGCTTGTTCTTAATCTCCTCCCTCCTTTCTACGCCATCAATGTCATCGGAATCTCCCTCGGGGACGACATGCTTGATATCCCGCCGCAAGTATGGGACGCAACTGCCGGTGGTGGGACCATTTTGGACTCAGGAACCAGCCTCACGCTATTAGCTGAAGCCGCGTACAAGCCTGTGGTTAAAGGGCTTGAACGTTACCTTGTTGAGTTAAAGAGAGTCAAACCAGAAGGATTACCAATAGAGTATTGTTTTAGTTCCACGTCAGGGTTCAACGAGAGTAACTTACCGCAGCTGACGTTTCATCTACACGGCGGTGCGCGTTTTGAGCCGCATCGTAAAAGTTATCTAGTAGATGTAGCGGCTGGAGTGAAGTGCTTAGGGTTTATGTCGGCGGGAATGCCGGCGACTAATGTGGTGGGGAATATAATGCAGCAGAATTATTTGTGGGAGTTTGATCTTAGGGCCTCAACATTGTCTTTTGCTCCCTCTACTTGCACTTAGCTGTTTTGTCCATTTCTCTTGTGTTTATTAAATTATTATTATTACTTTGATTAATTAGATTTTTTTTTTATCAAACGATAATTATATTAATAAAAAAAACTAAAAAAAGGGAAAGTTATGTAAATAAACTATTAGTTGTCAATCTTTAATCTTTAATGTTGCGAACAAGAACATCAGTTTTGTGGTTTAAGGAAATAACATATTGAGAAATAAAACATAAAGGGAAGTTAGACTCGAAAAAAAAACATGTTATTGTTAGTGAGTGAATAAACATGTTAAACAAAAAAATTTGCAAATATTATGTCACTTCACTTGTTTTAACACTATTCATCATCTAAATAAGATCAATAATTCGTATCGAGTGTGGTCAATGATTGAGCCTTAAGTAAATACGGAACAATTACGCCACTAAATGGGCTTAAAAATATTATTGGGCTCACAAGCCCAATCATAATAAATTCACACTTAACAGATAAAGGCTGCTTCTGAAACAAGGAAGCAATGTAATGCATCGCTGTATCAATCTCATCTCAGAGCATAACATAAAGATCTTATTTTTCCTTTTTCCAGTCTGTTGCTTCAGGAATTCAGTCTGTTTTGAATATATAGACATAATATTATTTGTCGAAACAGATACACAAAGACCAACAACATAATGGCATCCACTAAAATGATCCAATCACTACTTACTCTTCTTTCTATGGGATGGGTTGTACAATTCTAAATCAATCATAAAATACAATTATCAACGAGATGGAATAGTTAGAGACCATCGTATAATACTATATAGTATGTTAATTATGAAAACCAACAAGATGCTCAATTTTTCCATTCAGACGATCTGGCAGTTTCAGTTTTGTCCTAATTCTTTAATTTTCAGTTCTAGGTCTTAATTATCCTTTTTAGATATTTTTTATTTGAAAGATATTCTTAAAAGTTTTTATATGAGATATTAATCTCACATTAATAATCCCCTAACTACTCTGAAAGTTCAATTGACATCTTAGAATTTTCGAACAATAGATAAAATCCAATGAAAATCAATTACTATCTCAATTTATCACACCACACATACATCAAAAACCAGTATACATATGTGATTATATAAAACCTCACACAAAAGAAAAATAAACAAACCATCTGATTTATCTTACATCGCCAAATTGAAAAAAAAAACCATGCAATTGCTTTTCCTAGACCTAAATTTGCACTCAATCAAACTTAACCAACGTTAAGCGTCGTGCAAAATTAGGGGTTGGTTGCAAGCAACGTGCAAGGAACATGGCGACAACAAGTGATCAAGTGATCATTAGTTAAACCAGCAGCTTGCATGAAAGAATGAACCACTGTTGGACCCACGAACCGGAACCCTCGACGAACCATGTCTTTACTGATGCTCTCCGACTTCGATGTCTTGACCGGAATCTTATGGCCTAGCTTATAGTTAGTGGCTATAGGCTTATGGTTCACAAATCCCCAAACGTATTTATCTAATGAACCAAAAGCTTTTTTGATTTCTACAATCTTTGTAGCATTTTCCACAATACCTCTCACTTTGCCTATCTCAATTTTGTATTCACTGCTTATTGCATTTATCTCTTTCTCGTTGAGTTTGGCTACTGCTTCTGCTTCAAACTCCATGAATGCTTTCCTGAAGTCATGACGTTTTCTTGATATTGAAGTCCAATCTGAGCCTACTTGGGCTCCACTGAGAGTTAGCAGTTCGAATAACATCCTGTATTAATTATGATGATAAATTCATTGTTTGACCAAATTATATCACAATTTCTGTGTAGAATGAGTTATTATTATGTCACGCACTTATCATCATGAACCGGAACTCCCCATTCTTCATCATGGTAAGCGACGTAAATAGGATCTAATAAACATAACCCAAAAAGAAAAGTATGTTAGAAATATAAATTATAACTAGATTCCAATACGTGCCGGAGCAGGAGAAGATAATGTTTTAAAAATTATTTTAAAGTTATAAAATAGTTATCGTAATTATCGAATATTGAGTAATATGTAATTACAATTATCAGATGAATCATAATTATTATATGATTTTTGATATTAAATAACTTATATTAGAGAAGTTAAAACTAACTAGAAGACGTAAACCACAAAGCTGATTACCTAGCCCGCATAGCCAGAGGGTTTTCTCGGTCTCATACTTTTGTGCACAATGTGTCTTTGTCATAATCTTTATAATCCTTTGAATGAGTTAAGTCGACAAAAAAAAAAAAACTAACTAGAAGACAATTAAAGCAAAATATAAAACAAGAAAGAAAGATAAGGGTTTATACCAGAAGTTGGGGTGAGGAAGCTGCATCTCTGAGGATTTGGGTTTGGATTAGGGTTAGGGTTAAGAAGAGGTACTACTTTGGAAGAAGTGAAATTAATGGTTGATTTGGATCTGCCGTAATGAGAGATCTTTAGTTTCCTCAGAGCTTGTTGTGCGGCCACTTGCTCTCTCCTCACGGCGGCTATACTACCAGGAGCCTCCGTGATGAGCCAAGAAGAATAGCTCTCTCCTTCCTTAAAACTTTTTGATTTCTTGCGTTCCAAGCTTGCTCTCCCTTTGACTGCGCCAATGCTTGTAACACTGTCTCTTTTGAGTGACTCAGAGCGGTTCATTAGACGATTGCAACTACTTGGTGGTGGGTGCAGGAGTCCTGATCTTTTGGTCACACTAATGGCCTCTGTTTTGCTCATATTCTTCACAATATATCAACTTTCAAGTTATAAGGTGATGGATATTGAAAAGCTCTAATTGAGAGAGAGAGAGAGAGAGCTGTCGATGAGGATGATGAAATGGAGAAGAGAAGTTATTGTGTAATACGTATATATAATGCAAGAGTTGAAAAGTGGTTGTATAAAAGAGTTATAAAATGTAAACATACTTATGAAACTAAAACCGAATCAAAAAACACGTGATTCAGTTGATTTGCCCTTATTTATTTTGACACTAGATGATACCAGATGGTAAGTTCAAATTATACCTTCTTCCAGTTAGAGGAATTGGGCTATGCATCCAGCCTTATCGATTTAATTATTGTTGACAAAAAAATTATGAAACTAAAACCGTGTGGATATTATTAGATTAGCATTTGAGAACAAATAACAACAAAAAAATAAAATAAAGTGAAAGAGAAGGAATATTGAAGAAAAGAGAGAAGAAGAAGCAGAGCATGTGCAGGATTGATATATAATGATGCCACCAAATCACACAACCCATGTGACTCTTTTGTGTGTTTACTTTTCTTTTGGTACTTCAATATTATTCTTTCTTGTATCATCTTGACGAAGAAGGAGATAAGATAAGAGAAGACACACCATGTGGTTTCAGTTTTATCCTATGGTTTCATTACCATTAATTATTATTATTATATAAAATAGTGAATGTACTAATCAATAGATGTCCTTCATTCTCGATCTACAGTGCATTGGTGTCGTCTTCTTGTTGCTCTTCAATCATTTCTATTACATGAGAAGTTTGTTTCCTTCGTTTTATTTCAATTTCTAACTCTAATAAACATAATATTAATAATTCAGGTTGCCAATTTGCGAATCTTTCTATACATTAAAATAATTCAACAATTCATGTACATTATAAGTCAGAAGAATATGGGAAAATCGCTAATTTCAAAGCGAAATTTTTTTGCCGTGTTGAATTCAAAGCGAATTATAAGATCGTGCGTAAATATAATTTAAAAGATTAAAAATTCAAATTTCCTATATGAACTTAACTGCGTGTACCATTTTCTTAATTGATTGTTAGAGGTGTTAGTCAACCGTTAATTACACGTTAATTGACAATTTAACATCTCTCAAATCCCTAAATCAAAATTTTCCTTTTCGAACTAACTACAAATGGAGCGAAATTCGTTGATGATAATTATGATATAGGTAACCGAGTTTTGAAACAAAATAGAAAAAGTGGATACTATGTCGAGGAAATCAGTTCCAAGTTCGGCAAATTTGATTCTTGCAGTGACTTTTTAATCATCGGAGAGTGATAATTGCTTCTACACAATTTCAGACACTTTTTCCACTGTTTCATGCTTGGCCTTAAACCAAATAAAGTGTCTGAGACAGTGGAAAAAGTGTCTGAGATTGTGAAGAAGTAATTATCACTCTCCGATGATTAAAAAGTCACCGCAAGAACCAAATTTGCCGAACTTGGAATTGATTCTCTCGACACAATATTCACTGTTTCTATTTTGTTTCAAAATTCAGTTGCCTATATCATCATTATCATCAACGAATTGTACTCCATTTGTAGTTAGTTCGAAAAGGAAAACTTTGATTTAGGAATTTGAGAGATGTTAAACAGTCAATTAATGTGTAATTAACGGTTGACTAACACTTCTAACAGTCAATTAATAAAACGGCAAACGAAGTTAAATTCATGTAGAAAATTTGAGTTTTTAAGCTTTTAAATTAGATTTACGCACAATCCTATAATTCACTTTGAAATCGGCAAGTAGAGAAAGTTCGCTTTGAAATAGACTGGCTTTGAAAGATGTTAAACGGTCAATTAACAGTTGACTAACACCTCTAACAGTCAATTAAGAAAACGACACATGGCGTTAAGTTCATGTAGGAAATTTGAGTTTTTAAGTTTTTAAATTAGGTTTACGCACGGTCCTATAATTCGTTTTGAAATCGGGAAAACAGGGAAAATGGTAACAGTTGAGAGACCATCTGGCAATTTAGCATGTTCCATCTTTTCCTTCACTCTTCTCATGAACTTTCATTGTACCTTACCATCAATTATTATATCCGTACGATCATTTTATGTATCTGTTTTGTAAATCGAATATCATTGCCAGCGCAGGTACATTGGTGTATCTATTTAGGCCTATAGTGGGCTTATATTGAGGCTCTATTGGGCAACTCTGTTTATTGGTATGACTTTGACATACTAAACTCATTTTAGTATGGACCTAAATATGAATACAAGATATTGATTAGATATGAGCAAAATATCCAAACGGAACCATATACAAAACCCGCAGAAAATATTGGATGGATCCTCTTTACTTATACCGGGAAAACAGTTTATCTATACATGAACTTTTTGGAAAAGGTCATTTTATATATGAATTTGAGGGTCAATTTTTCCACACATTTGCTGATTAAAATTTCAAAAAACATACCAGAACTTATTTAATTTGGTCACAATTTTAATTGACTATTAAGATCGTTAGTCAACAGTTAATTGTCTATTTTTATTCCATTAACGCTGACATGTACCATACAAATTAGCCTAACCGGATCTTGGCACAATAACTAAAATGACGTCGTTTTAGACATAAGAAGCAAAAAAATAAAAATTGTAAAAAACGTCGTTTCAGTGAATTTCCAAATTACTACTTATATTCATGGTTATCAGGTAATATTTCAAAACCGAACCGATATCCAAAAGAGTATCCGGTTAACCCAAATTCATGTAAATATATAGGGATTTTTAATATTTTTGATATTTTTGGGTAATTGTTTGAGAATATTTCAGGTATTTAGATTATTTATGCATATCCAAAACATATCAGATTCAAACCCGAACCAAAATTTTTAGATACTCATATAGATGTAAAGAATTTCTATCCAAAACACCCGGAACCAATTACTTTTTACCCGACCCCGAACCGCATACCTGAATGCTATACAACTAAATTATTGCCGTTGAAAAGCATAAGATAATTAAATAGCTTAAGAGTATCCTCGTATATTGAAAGCATGCACACAACAAAGTTTACCCTCATTAGGAATGATATAGTAAACTTTGAAAGATCTTAGCTTCTCAAAACTAATGAAAAACAACAAGAAATAATTGTTCATATATATATATATATATTTACACTTGAGGAACTGAAAATATTGTAGAGTAAAGCTAAAAGGTCCAGCCAAGATCATCCATGGGATTGAAATCGATAGACATTGCAGAAGAAAAAATGGAAGCAAAATCAGGATCAAAAGCTGAAGAAGAAGGAGTACTGAACAATATATCCATGTTGAGATCATCATCATCAACTCCTCCCACTACTGTCTTTTCACCAGACAACATCGGAGCTTCATTGATTCCGGCCATTCCATCAATATCTGACCAATTAGGAATCATATTCTCATCATGTAAAACACTTGGCATGTTATCATTAACAGGGATCATAGTTTGAGACTGGATTGGAGGAGATTTAAGTCTGTTTGGTTTTGGGGAAGTGGGAGGATTGATATTTGTGATTGAAAAAGCAGTGGTTGATCGATCAAGATCAGTAGGGTTCTTCATAATGGACGTTGTCTTGCTTGGCTTATGACTATTCTTATTAGCAAATGAAGAAGATGAAGAAGAAGATCTTCTGTGTGAAGGCATAAGATTATGTGTAGAAGGGTCTAAGCCTTGAGAAAGAAGCTTTTTCTTAATACATGAGTTCCAAAAGTTCTTAACTTCATTATCAGTGCGTCCAGGTAAATGCTTAGCAATCTGAGCCCATTTGTTACCAAGAATCCGATGAACATCGATGATAATCTGCTCTTCCTCTGCAGTAAAAGTACCTCTTTTCAAATCAGGCCTCAGGTTGTTTGAGGCCTTAACTGGCCGGATCGTGCATCCGGAGCTGTTACTTTGAAGAAATTAGAGTGCTCAAAGCAAGCCTACGCTCTGTATACATTAGCATGGATCCTCGTTAAGGGATTTAGATTGTACTCATTCTAATTACCAGACTCGCACATCTGTAAACAAATTACGCATCCAAAATTATCACCTATACTATCATTACCCCTATAAAGTGTGTATCTAATATTGAATGATGTAGGTCACCTATTATCGATTCCACTCGAAACTAATTAGAGCACTCCTTTTGGATTAGTTGGCTCTGAACTTATTTTGATGATATGGTCTCTAGTATGTTGTCTCAGACTCCATTCGTTTTAAATCTAGATATTTAAATATGATATGTAAGTGTCCGACGATGTTTCATATATGTGAGATCAGTTGAACTAGTCCCGATTACCTTCAATTTATTAAAAAACAAATTGTAACTCAGATTCTAATAGGGACGATTGACGAACTCTTTTAGATAATGGTCATTAGAAGAAAGTGTAACGAAGATTAAACCAATACGAAGAAAACCAAAAAAATATAGTTCCAGCTGCGTCATCATTGAGACTCATTTGTCATATGTGTAGTTGATGATCGTGGATACGTTTCTTAGTAATTTGAAATTAAGAATCATAAATAGTATTAGCATCCGTAAATACACAAACATTTACTAACTAATTAGTTAAAATTAGAGGTAAAGTAAGAAGCAAGATTGCATAAAAATCAAACCTAATCTCAACTACTAGAAAATTGGATCATTCTCTGCTGCTTCCGAATAACAATTCCTCTCAAGTAAGCCAAGTACGCGTCAAGCTAAAGATTGTTCTACAACGCAATCGTTAATTTGAACCCGTCAAGTTAAATGTATGAATTAAATAACCGGTGGGGAAAAAGCTGTTAATTAACATATGAATATAACTAAACCAATGAAAGTTTTCATCAAACTGCCTCCTTGAGATTGAATGTTCTGACAATTTCTCTGGCGTGGTAACAGTTGAGAGACCATCTGGCAATTTAGCATGTTCCATCTTTTGCTCATTCTTCTCATTAACTTTCATTGTACCTTACCATTAATTATTATATCCGCACGATCATTTTATGTATCTGTTTTGTAAATCGAATATCATTGCCAGCGCAGGTACATTGGTGTATCTATTTAGGCCTATAGTGGGCTTATATTGTGGCTCTATTGGGCAACTCTATTTATTGGTATGACTTTGACATACTAAACCCGTTTTAGTATGGACCTAAATATGAATACAAGATATTGACTAGATATGAGCAAAATATCCAAAGGGAACCATATACAAAACCCGCAAAAAATATTGGATGGATCCTCTTTACTTATATCGGGAAAATGGTTTATACAAACTTTTTCGAAAATGTCATTTTATACGTGAATTTGAAAGTCAATTTTTTCATACATTAGCTACTTAAAATTTCAAAAAACATACAAAAATTTGTTCAATTTGGTCACAATCTTAATTGACTATTAAGATCGTTAGTCAACATATAATTGTCCATTTTTATTCCGTTTACGGTGACATGTGGCACATAAATTAGCCTAACCGGATCTTGGCACAATAACTAAAACGGCGTCGTTTTAGACATAAGAGGAAAAAAATAAAAATTGCAAACACCGTCGTTTCAGTGAATTTGCAAATCCCTACTTATATTCATGGTTATCAGCAATATTTCAAAACCGAACTGATATTCAAAAGAGTATCCGGTTAACCCAAATTCATATAGATATATAGGGGTTTTCTTATATAGTTTTGATATTTTTGGGTAATTGTTTGAGAATATTTCAGGTATTTGAGTATTTTTTTCGGGTATTTAGATTATTTACGGATATTCAAAACATATCAGATTCAAACCCGAACCAAAATTTTTAGATACCCATATAAATGTAAAGAATTTCTATTCAAAACATCCGGAACCAATTAGTTTTTACCCGAACAAACCGCTTACCTAAATGCTATACAACTATATTGAAAGCATGCACACAACAAAGTTTACCCTCATTAGGAATGATATAGTAAACTTTGAAAGATCTTAGCTTCTCAAAACTAATGAAAAACAACGACCCAGACAAAAAAAAACCACAAAGAGGAGCTCAAAAAACGAAGCCTCAGAGCTGAAAGAACAACTCCAATTAACAAAAAATGTAATAGTAAAGTGATAAACATTAGCATTTCTCTATAAAAATGGATTAAAAAATCCCTCAAATCTCCTGCAATTCAAGTTCTTTTCTATATATCAGCGTGTGGAATCACTATTCTCCATAAATTCACGCAAATGCCACACGGTTCCTGCTCTTAACGAGCAATTCCTCTTTCTTACTCACCATTTCCTTCCACTTCTTCACATTCTCCGCC
The DNA here is from genome assembly GCA_963920545.1 of Lepidium didymum. NCBI lineage: Eukaryota > Viridiplantae > Streptophyta > Magnoliopsida > Brassicales > Brassicaceae > Lepidium > Lepidium didymum. Next base: position 4,062,394 of record OY986983.1, on the reverse strand, counting down.
ACTCCCATCCCCGAGACCCTCCTCTTAGCCTCGAAGCCACTATCAGTCAATCTCTTCGCCAAGCTCTCTCCCGCATCCGCAATCACCTCAACCTCCGGTTTAAGCTTCACAGCGGCGGTTTCGGTCAACATGTTAACCACAGCAGACGCGACTCGGTCATCGGACATCAGAACCGATTTAACCCGAGCGACGCAGCCTCCACACATCATCCCACTCACATCGAGAACAATAGGCGTATCGCTCGTAACAGATTTCACAGAGTTAATTGAAGATTCCGTAAGTGATTGAGTACTGATCTCAATCGTGTTCGATACAAAAAAACCAGGTGTTGACCCGTGTCGCTGGATACGACCGCTGCGCTGCTTGGGAAAGTATTGCTTCACGTAATTAACATCGAGGAACTTACTTGGACGCAGACTCGAAGGTGGCGGAAGAGTAAGCCGGAGAAGATTGCTCGCCATTTTTGCCGGCGAGACAAGGAGAATAGTCACAATAGATAACAAAGTAAAAATCTACTGTACTGCAATACGTATGGTTCGTTTAAAAAGTAGTCGCCAGAAATTGACACGTCGGATTTGGAATATATCCAAACCACAAGTGACTCGCCGATTTTTTTGAATTTTATAAGCCAGGCTGTGAAGAAAGATAAAACGCTACGTTTAATAGGATTACTCGAAGACCTTCTATATCTTCAGAGTCTCTAGAAGCTGAGACCTGCCGACTGAGACAGAGAATTAGGGCCTCCAGGACACAGCGATGCCACGTGTCAGCTGTCTGAAACTTTTAAATTTCCTTGGATGTACTTTTTCTTCTTTCCTTCTGCTTCTCTCAGCTTCTGCTTCTACGAGACTTCTCAAAGCTCTGCTACGAATCTACGATGGAGACGAATGCGAACGAACCAGCTGTGAAAAGCTTGAAATCCTTTCCGTCTGGACCAATACCGAACTCTTTTGTTTCACTTTCCTCGGCATTTACGCAAACACCTCTTGTGCGTTAGAACAAACCCAGTTTGCTACTTCTACCACCAGCTGCAGGCTCCGTAAAGTTGATTCAAGATTTTCATCGGTCTCTGGTCTCTGCAACTGATAAATTTACAGGCTTTTGTCACTTACTTGCCTCTCGGAACCCTCTCTTTCAGGAAACGGCTCGCTTGTCATCCGAATTTCGCGTTCTATGCGACGAGGTAAACTTCTCTTTCCTTTGCTTGTACAAATTGACAATGCTATGGATTGGAAAATCGTTTGAAACGTGTTTCGTTACTTGCTGGGATTAAGTTAAGAAGATAATTATGTGTTTTCAACGAATTTGCCTGGGTGTGATTGGTTTTGCAATGATTGAATCTCTCTGGCTTCTGTTCCAAAAAAATGGGGATCATATGTTAAACTCTGGAATTATGGGACAACATGTTCACATTGTTCAAACTAAGTCATATATGTCTTTAAGTTGGGATCTTTTTGATTCTATTCTTACTACATCTATGTAATATCAAAGATGACACTCGGTTTTCAGATAAGGACTATGTTTGAGTGTACCCTTCGGAATTCTGGTTGTAAAAGATGTAAAGCCATTTGTCGTTTGAGATCCGCTACAAGGGTGAAGTTTGCCACGTCAAATCACGGATTTGCAGCGGTTCTTCCGGGAGATTCAGTTGCAGGACTGGTGGTTGCTAATGGGTTGATAAATTTCCTCAACATATATAACACTGTCCTTGTTGTCCGTCTTGTACTCACCTGGTTTCCTAGTGATCCTCCTGCCATTGTTAACCCCCTCAGGTAAAAACTTTCCTCAGTATTTTCCTGCTCGTATTGAAAATGCCACTACGGTTTTAAATCTTACCCAGGGTCTAAAAGTTTCGATCAATCACTGGTATCAAAATATAGATCATATATATTTCCTGTTGGTCTATACTGATGAAGGTAGGCTTTTTCTGTACATTAGAGGGAGTTTTGTTTGAGAAACTAGGTCCTCTACTTTCATCTCCAACTCTTGAAATGTTTCAAGGATTGTTTAAACTGCTGATGATCTGCCCAAGAAGCCTAGTTGATTGCTTGCTAATTATGTGTGTGTGTGTGTGTTACCATTGTTTCAGCACTTTATATGATCCATACTTGAACATATTCCGGGGATTCATACCACCTCTTGGAGGATTAGATTTGTCTCCCATTCTGGCGTTCCTTGTTCTCAACGCCTTCACCGGCACTGCTGTGGCGCTTCCTTGTGAGCTCCCACCAGCTGAAGGAGCGGCTTCTTCATCTTCTTGTGAGACAAAGTGCATGCGAAGGAGAAGGTTAAGCAGCTACAAGGACCTTAGAAGCTCATCTTCTACGAACTGAACCTGTCTAAAAAGAAAACTCTTCGTTCTGCGCTTCTAATGTGTAATGTAGCTGAGTAAACTTTAAACTTTACTAAAGAATTCTTCTTTACTAAGAATCAGCAACATGCAAATTGGTCTATACATGGGCAAAATTTGTCAACACATCGGAAGCTTTGCATTTCAAGACGTATACAAACTAAACAAAAGTCAGTAGACAATTTGGTCTAGACTAAGAGCTATACATGGGCAAAATCAGAAATATTTGCCATCTAGACTCGGGAAAGACCCATTAAATTGAGTGAAAGGTGAGTGCATATCAAGTCCGGTGATATGAACTTCAGTTTCTGGAAGTTTTGTTAAAAATTCGGCAATAGCTTCATCGCTGTTCCAAAAGATCAAAAAGATTCAGAACAGTCTAGTTATATAAAGCAACAAAATAAGTGAACTTGATTACCTAAATTGAAACTTAGTAAGCTTGATTGACTTCACAGATCTGCAACGTTCAGCCACTATGTCTAAATCAAGTTCCCGCAAATCAAATATGTAGGAAATGTCTAGTGTCTCCAGGTTTGGACAACTATCAAGTGACACAAGGGTGTGAAACATGTTACTGTGACAGAAAAGAACAAACATTAGTCAGAGTCATATCAGACAAGGAACAAACATTAAAGAAGACTAACTTACTGGCAATAACTGAGACACAGATCTTTCAGTTTCGAGCCGCGGAGAGATATGAACATGAAAACAGTAAGTTGAAGTTCTTGAATACCCGCAACTGACAAATATTTCAAAACCTTGAACTCATAAAGGCTCTTGGTGAAGACAGACGATTCTATGATGCGTTGACAATATCCAATATTCAATGCGATGAGGCTGTTAGCAAAGTTGTCCGCAAGAAATTTCACAGCTTCAGGAGTGAGAAGAGAGCAATACGAGAAGTTGACAGAGTGAAGCGCAGGACACAATGATGAGATCAAAGACACTGCATAATCTGTTATAGATGATCCTTGAAGAGAGAGGGTTTGTAGAGTCTGGAATTTGTTTGGGGACCTTTTGAAGAGGTGGAAGATCAGATTTTCTGTCATAGCTTTTCCACACAGATTAAGAACTAAACGCTGAGGAGAATTCAAGTAATTTGTGTCACAAATTGCAAACAATCCTCATAATACTTATTAAGAAAACAAAATGGTTACCTGTAGGAATTTTGTATCACAATCAGACAAGATTTGAAACAATCTCTTTTCTTCCAAATTAACACCGCAGTTGACAACAATCTCAGAAGGAGTATCCGGTGTTAGAAGGATCATGTCATGTGTGTTGAATGTACCTAGCTCACAAATATAATTGGAGAGTGGTCTCTTCACAGTATCAGGAAGAACTTCCAAAGACTTGAGAGAATCAGAATGCTGTGCAAGAACTTTCAGAGTCATATCTAAACAAGAAGGAGCTTCTCGTTTCTTCTTGGATTCACTGCTTTTCAAAGACGTTCTCCTCAATTTGATGGCTTCAAGAGCATTCAAAAATTCAGCTTTTACTTCATCTTCTTGAAGATTCAAAGAAGCAATTCTCTTTAGGCGTGATGGTTGCTTTTCCCAACCTCTGATCCTTGCTGCTGCAACATTCTTTGTTTGATAGCTTTCTTCCTCAAGATTCATCTGAAATCATCGGAAATCATCGTTGAGACAGAGATGTATTTGGAGTTGAATAGAAAAAGGGGAAACGGAAAAAAATGTGATTTTTGCCTCAAAATGTATAACCTTGATACCTGAACACGGGATGTAGATGCTTCAGCATCGTTTTTTCCACGATACATCTCTTCGATTCGTAAAACTTTTCTGAAGCTATTTTCAATTAAGTCTTGAGATGACAGAGATGATTTCTGGTTGAATAGAAAAAGGAACGTTAGTTCTTTCTAATTTCGGATTTTCCCGGGTTTATATAGGTAAATCTAGGCCTGGTAAAATTAACCGAACCGAGATTTGGTCTAATCGGTTCGGTTATTGATTTGTCCTTCGGTTAATTCGGACGAAAATTAAATGGATTTCGGTTATCAACTTCGGTTCGGTTATTTAGCGATAACCGATCGGTTATCGACTAACCGAAATCGAAGAAGCTAACCCTAGAGTGATGAATCATCCTCCTCACTTCTTCGCGTGTCTCCCTAGCCTCCGACCAAACGGCGATTCCGAGCATTGCCCGACCGTCCGTCGATCTTCCTCTACTGCTTCGATTTTCTTCTTCTTCATCGGTAAGCAATCTTCTTCTCACTCAATCTTCTTCTTCTTCGGTCTCCTTCAATCTTCTTCGGTATCCTTCCATCTTCTTCTTCTTCACTTACAACTTCTTCACAATCGAGTGCTTAACCTTCGACTTCTTCTTCTTTTAGGTTGACTTCTGCTACTTCTTCTCACTTCTGCTCCTTCATACCGGATCTAGAAGGCCCCGACGATTTTCCCACTTTGTTTCCTTTGCGATTTTTGATTGAATTAGAACTTTAGAACATGAGAAATTAGGAGTTAGAAGAAGAACTTTGAAATAGAACCAATTCTTGTCTTGGGTTGGGTAGTATCAAAGTCGATTGGTGTGATTGTGAATGATTCATTCGTAAGCTCGTTAGTCGTTAGTTGTTAGTCGTTACCATTGTTAAGAACAAGCCGAGATATTATGTTGTAAATAATGATATTTCAAGTTTCAACTATGATCTGTTATGATAAATAGGTTTTTGTTCTCATTGCCGAAATGTTGGGTTTGATTGTGAATGATATCTTCCTTAATTAGTACTATTAAGGAGATTGTTTTTAGTTGCTTTTGATTTTGCGGAAAGTGCTCTAATTGGATCCAGTATAGATTATGTTCACTTTGTTTGATACATTGCATGATGTTTGAATTAATAGCTTTATGAAATATGTTCTTTAATGTGGAGATTTAATCATATGAATCAACTAGACACTAGCTGTGTTCTTTGTCTCCTGAATTTATGTTCTCTTTAGTCATACATGCTTTTGAGTTCCTCCATGTTGCTGCTCTGTGCACATGATGTTTGTTTTGAAAGCCCCTGTGGAATCTATTGTTTGACGTGGAAGTTTAGTGAGTTGATCAAGTTGACATGGATTGTGTTCTTTGTATCTTGATTCTTGAAATAATACTCTTTGTTTGATCTCTTACACATTTTTATGTTTATGAATAAAACAGTGATTTTCATGGCTGTGACATATTTCACAATTGTGGCTACAGGTTTTTACGAGACTCGAATGCTATTGTTAGAATGAATAACTGTAGATACCAAAAACTGAGCTGGAATAAGCAAATGTACTTCTGTATCTCGTTGGCATTGCATGACCTTTTTAATTTTGCACGATCACTATTGTAAACTCATTTCGTTTTAAAAGCTCCATGAAAGCACAGACAAAAGCAGCTGCACAAAGACTAACCGAATGTGAAATAATTTTTCGGTTATTTCGGTTAATTTCGATTATTTACGTAACCATCATTTCTTAACCGATAACCGAACCGAACCGATTAAAATTTTTGGCTAGTTCGGTACACCTTTTTTATAACCGAATTAACCGATTTCTGAACTAACCGAACCGATATAACCGAATTCCCACCCCTAGGTAAATCCATTCGGGTCGGGTATTGTATAATAAAGTTTCTTATCACTAAATAATTTCACAAATGTTCACATACTTAATTTATATTTTAGATAAAGCATACAATTAGTTATGAATATTAACCTAAATATATTATTATTCAATTAATCAAATAATAATTATAATATATAATTAATTATATATAATAATAAACACAAATATTTGTTGTTTATTTTGATTTATTAAAAATTCTGCTACCATTTAGACTTATTAGTGCGGTATCAAACTACGATTATTTTTCAATTTCACGTTGAGTCTCTGTTATTTTTAAACTTCATTATGATATGTGTAACAACAACAGTAGGACTTTCAACGGTTTAGGTTGTAGCACGGTGTCTCAATATCCAAGAATTGGGAATTGAAGAGCTTGCGTAGAAGATCTGGAGAGACAAACAGCGTTTGAAGCGGCTCAAGGATATGGCTAAAAGTGAAGTAAGCTTGTTGGGACAGAATGATGATGATGGTCTAGAAAGTTTGAGTAGGAGAATGATGTTGAGGGTACAAGATGGGGATCTTGAGGTACATGTTCAAGGCAATGGAGCGTGTTAAAGCTCACGGTTTTGTTTTCAGGATATATTGAGGTTTGATAGGAATTGACCACCTGCTATAATGAAGTATCAAAGTCAGATCAATCCTTCTGATGCAAGGCCTAAGGTTGGGGATTCTTCTGCGGTTAAGTTGCTTGAGCTTCAAGATACAACTCTTGGAGCCTTTATCAGTGTTGTTGCCTAATTGTAACCCTCCTCAGAGGTATAACACCACCTTGGTGACCAGCAGGAAAAGAAAATTACTGGAATCAACTGCCTTTACCTGACGATTGTCTTGGACTTTCTCCACCTTACAAGAAGCCTCATGATCTTAAAAAGTATTGGAAATTTGGTGTCTTGATTTGTGTAATCAGACATATGTCTTCAAACTTTGACAACATATCAAGAATTGTGAGCCGGTCTAGAAATTTGTAGGAGAGAATGAGTTCAAGAGATAGCTCTTTATGGCTCGCTGCTCTTAGCCAAGAAAAGGCTTGTATTGATCAGAACCTGCCTCCTTTACCCGCCTCTGAAGTAAACAATGATGGTTCTTATTCTCTTGTTCCTAGAAACAGTGGAGACATGGTTCATTTGTTTCTTGAACCTCAAAATTATGATGTTGAAGGGACTAATGTACAATCTGAAGTGCCATTTCCTAAGTTTGACAACAACTTCAGTGGAGTTCACAAGAGGAGGTTCGGAGGATATTTGGGGATATCAACGCATCCTCCATGTTATATCATTATACTGCATGTACCTCTGTTACAGTGGACTTGCAAGTGAACCCACAGATTACGAGTGCAATGGTCTCCACAAGCAATCTAAAGCTGTTTCCATAGGCACAATGACCATTGGCTTACTCACAACTGTTCTCTCTCTTGTTTACTCCGCTGTTCGTGCTGGTTCTTCTACCACACTTATCTCCTCTCCTGATTCACCCCATGCTGGTATGTTTTTGAAGAAAATCCCTCCTTCGAAATTCCACTTCCTTGTTTTGTTTGAATTTAGTGTTCAATTCAATCTGATCCCTAATGAACTGGGAGAACAAATTGAAAACCGAAATGAGTCTGGATAGAGTCAAGCAGGTTTGCTTTTTCTATATGTGAAAAACAGAATTTCAACTCAGTTGACTGTTTTGGGCAAAATAGAAGGATTCTTTTTTTTTTTTTGTCACAAAATAAGACTATAGGAGGATTCATTTGATGAAAAACCGGAATCAAAACTGAACTGAATCCCATAGTTTGGAAACTTGTCGTGTGAGTGCTCAAGAGTTGTTTCAAAGTATTATAACATATTTTCTTTCATCAAAAACATTCAGCGAAGCCTCTACTTCCGTTGGATGGGAAGTCAGAAGAGAAGAGAAAGAAGAGAAAGAGAATAAGAAACCAGTGACATAATCATACGAATTCTTCCACATCATCTTCTCTCTAGCGAGCATGTACTCTGCAATGCTCTTAACCGGCCGGTCAACTTCGGTTGGTGAAAGTGGTAAGCTGGTGGATGTTGGGTGGCCATCTGTGTGGGTTCGTGTTGTCACCAGTTGGGCCACGCACAGTCAATGTTTCATTTGCAGAGCAAGAAGCCATTCAACGGGTACTCACACATTCCTCATCACAATTATAACCTGTTATACCAATTTATCATCCCTTTTAACTCTTGCGTTTAACCTCTTTGATCAGCTTGAGGCAATTGGGTTTGATAGAGCATTAGTCGTAGATGCTTTCCTAGCTTGTGACCGTAACGAGGAATTGGCTGCAAATTATCTTCTAGAGAACTCAGCAGATCTTGCAGACTGAGTTCCGACAACAAAAGATAAGTTTTGTTCCTCCCTTCTATCATCAGAACTGTTAGTCTACTCATACTCTCGGATGATTATTATCTTATTCTTTATTTAAACTGTGGTCATACTCAAATGTTGTATGATTCTGATTATTACAGGTGATGGGAGATCCTTTTAATCAATATGGTCTGCTATATCATAGTGTTTTATTCACCAAGTACAAGAAACAGTAAGCAATGGTGGCGAGCAGAATTATGACCAAAGTACGTTACACATAGCATCTCTCACTTTAACGAAATCTCAGGGAAACAGAAGATCATCAAATTCTCTTTGCCATGCATCTCCCTCTTCATCAAACCTCCCCTTGTTCTTTCACTTTGAGTTGCATTTCATTCAGCAGCAGCCTGTTCAATGCATATTCTCAGCTTCTGATTGTTTTAACAATAATTTCTCCCTATCAATCAAAAACACCTCTGCCTACTACCTCCAGAGCCCTTAGGTATATTAGAAAGCTTTTGATCTCTTAGACTCTTCTTCTTCTTCACTCGTCCTCATACCCATTTGACTATACATCAAATTTCCTCCATTGAAACCATTGTTAATCCCATCATAATCGAAACATGTCTCAGCAGCTTCAGAAGAGTTCATACTCCAACCACCCCACATACCAGTAGCTGGGTATGTCTCTGATGATGATTCTTGATAATTAGGCACGACAAACTCTTCAAAATTCCCACCCGAATAGCAATCCATTATTAATCAATCAACCTGAAAGATAAATCAAGCTCACTACTTTCAGAACAAACCGCAAATCTATGTATTCAAAGGCCTAACTTTACTAATAAAAGAGAGAGAGAAACTCACTTTGTAGTGCACGATGAGCGAGTTTAGATCAGATAATCTCAGATGAAGAAAGACGTTCAGTTCAGAAATCAAAGAAAGGCTTTTGATTGGATTAATCTTCACCTATAAGCAAAAAAGACCAAAGAGAAAGAAAGAAGACGATTGGGTTTGTGTTGTTTCAACTTCCGAGAAGGTGAGAAATGCAGAACAAGTAAGAGAAAAAGAATGAGCGCGTGAGTAAGAAGGGCGCGTGAGGTAGATCTTGTTTTCGTGGCTCAGAATTCATAGATGAGATTTGTGGCTGAGATCTTTCCTCCATCTAAAGCCCTCTTCTAATTGGTCCACGTGTACTTCATATCTTTTCTTGTCTCCAAAGTCGCATCGAAAAATAAACAATTCTGCAAGTTGCAGAATTCTAGGCCCTACGTTTGTGTCATTCCGAAAATAAAATTGATTTTTATTATTTGGTCACGACTGCCATTGAAATTTACTGCGACAGGTTTCTATTCGCATTCGGAGAAGCAGGAATAGGGCTACGAAATTGGGTCGATCGGATCAATCAAAATTTGGATAATTAATAGATTGTAAAAATGTTTCGAAATTAGTGACAAAAAAAATTGGGTTGGGACCGGTCGGATATCAGGTAGTTCTGACAAAAAAATGTCTGAGAAAATGATATTTTTTCTTTTTCAAAAATTCTAAAACAATCCGAAATTTTTTTAAACATCCGACCTAAGCTGTCCGAAATACTCGATTAAAAAAATGAAATTCCGAAAAAATAATTTTTTTTTTTTACAAAAATTCTAAATAAATTCTATCTGAACCGAACCGATCCGAACAAAATCAGTATCCGAATTCTTCAATAAATCACTTATCAAATTTCAAACAAATATTTGACCTGACCTAATCTAAATTTTAGTTCGATTCAAATCGGATCAAATTTTCATCTCTAATCTTAACGATGAAGGAGATAAGATAAGAGAAGACACACCTTGGTTTCAGTTTTATCCTATGGTTTCATTACCATTAATTATTGTTATTATCTTATAAAATAGTGAATGTACTAATCAATAGATGTCCTTCATTCTCGATCTACAGTGCATTGGTGTCGTCTTCTTGTTGCTCTTCAATCATTGAGAAGTTTGTTTGTTTCGTTTTATTTCAATTTCTAACTCTAATAAACATATTATAAATAATTCAGGTTGCCAATTTGCGAATCTTTCTATACATTAAAATAATTCAACAATTCATGTACAATATAAGTTAGAAGAATGTGGAGAAAATGACTTATTTTAAAGCGAACTAAACGAATTATAAGATCATGCGTAAACCTAATTTAAAAGCTTAAAAATTCAAATTTCCTACGTAAATTTAACTCTGTGTGTTGTTTTCTTAATTGACTGTTAGATGTATTAGTCAACCGTTAATTACACATTGATTGACCATTTAACATCTCTCAAATCCCTAAATCAAAATTTTCCTTCTCGAACTAACTACAAATAGAATACAATTTGTTGATGATAATTATGATATAGGCAACTGAGTTTTAAAACAAAATAGAAAAAGTGAATACTGTGTCGAGGGAATCAGTTCCAAGTTCGGCAAATTTGGTTATTGCAATGACTTTTTAATCATTGGAGAGTGACAATTGCTTCTACACAATCTCATACACTTTTTCCATTGTTTCATGCTTGGCCTTAAACCAAATAAAGTGTATGAGATAATTGATTCTCTCGGGAAAACAATTTATCTATACACGAACTTTTTCGAAAATGTCATTTTATACATGAATTTGAGGGTCAATTTTTCTATACATTCGCTGCTTAAAATTTCAAAAAATATACAAGAACTTGTTCAATTTGGTCACAATCTTAATTGACTATTAAGATCGTTAATCAACAGTTAATTGTCCATTTTTATTCTGTTAACGGTGACATATGACACCCAAATTACCCTAACTGGATCTTGGCACAATAACTAAAACGGCGTCGTTTCAGACATAACAGGCAAAAAAATAAAAATTGCAAAACAGCGTCGTTTCAGTGAATTTGCAAATCCCTACTTATATTCATGGTTATCAAGCAATATTTCAAAACCGAACCGATATCCAAAAGAGTATCTGGTCATCCCAAATTCATGTAGATATATGAAGGTTTTCTAATATTTTTGATATTTTGGCTAATTGTTTGAAAATATTTTAGGTATTTGAGTTTTTTTTTTGGGTATTTACGGATATCCAATACAAATCAGATTCAAACCCGAACCAAAATTTTTAGATACCCATATAGATGTAAAGAATTTCTATCCAAAATATCCGGAACCAATTAGTTTTTACCCGAATCCGAACCGCATACATGAATGCTATACAACTAAATTATTGCCGTTGAAAAGCATAAGATAATTAAATAGCTTAAGAGTATCCTTGTATATTGAAAGCATGCACACAACAAAGTTTACCCTCATTAGGAATGATATAGTAAACTTTGAAAGATCTTAGCTTCTCAAAACTAATGAAAAACAACAAGAAATCATGTTCATATATATATATATATATATTTACACTTGAGGAACTGAAAATATTGTGGAGTAAAGCTAAAAAGTCCAGCCAAGATCATCCATGGGATTGAAATCGATAGACATTGCAGAAGAAAAAATGGAAGCAAAATGAGGATCAAAAGCTGAAGAAGAAGGAGTACTGAAAAATATATCCATGTTGAGATCATCATCATCAACTCCTCCCACTACTGTCTTTTCACCAGACAACATCGGAGCTTCATTGATTCCGGCCATTCCATCAATATCTGACCAATTAGGAATCATATTCTCATCATGTAAAACACTTGGCATGTTATCATTAACATGGATCATAGTTTGAGACTGGATTGACTATTAAGATCAAAAAATTCACTGCTTAAAATTCAAAAAACATACAAGAATTTGTTCAATTTGGTCATAATCTTAATTGACTATTAAGATCGTTAGTCAACATGTAATTGTCCATTTTGATTCCATTAACGGTGACATGTGGCATACAAATTAGTCTAACCGGATCTTGACACAATAACTAAAACGGCGTCGTTTTAGACATAAGAGGGAAAAAATAAAAATTGTAAAACAGCGTCGTTTCAGTGAATTTGCAAATCCCTACTTATATTCATGGTTATCAACAATATTTCAAAACCGAACCGATATCCAAAAGAGTATCCGGTTAACCCAAATTCATGTAGATATATAGGGGTTTTCTAATATTTTTGATATTTTTGGGTAATTGTTTTGAGAATATTTCAGGTATTTGAGTATTTTTTTCGGGTATTTAGATTATTTACGGATATCCAAAACAGATCAGATTCAAACCTGAACCAAAAATTTTAGATACCCATATAGATGTAAAGAATTTCTATTCAAAATACCCGGAACCAATTAGTTTTTATCCGAAACCAAACCGCATACATGAATGCTATAAACCTAAATTATTGCCGTTGAAAAGCATAAGATAATTAAATAGCTTAAGAGTATCCTTGTATATTGAAAGCATGCACACAACAAAGTTTACCCTCATTAGGAATGATATAGTAAACTTTGAACGATCTTAGCTTGTCAAAACTAATGAAAAACAACAAGAAATAATGTTCATATATATATATATATATATATATATATATATATTTACACTTGAGGAACTGAAAATATTGTGGAGTAAAGCTAAAAGGTCCAGCCAAGATCATCCATGGGATTAAAATCGATAGACATTGCAGAAGAAAAAATGGAAGCAAAATCAGGATCAAAAGCTGAAGAAGAAGGAGTACTGAACAATACATCCATGTTGAGATCATCATCATCAACTCCTCCCACTACTGTCTTTTCACCAGACAACATCGGATCTTCATTGATTCCGGCCATTCCATCAATATCTGACCAATTAGGAATCATATTCTCATCATGTAAAACACTTGACATGTTATCATTAACATGGATCATAGTTTGAGACTGGATTGGAGGAGATTTAAGTCTGTTTGGTTTTGTTGAAGTGGGAGGATTGATATTTGTGATTGAAAAAGCAGTGGTTGATCGATCAAGATCAGTAGGGTTCTTCATAATGGACGTTGTCTTGCTTGGCTTATGACTATTCTTATTAGCAAATGAAGAAGATGAAGAAGAAGAAGATCTTCTGTGTGAAGGCATAAGATTATGTGTAGAAGGGTCTAAGCCTTGAGAAAGAAGCTTTTTCTTAATACATGAGTTCCAAAAGTTCTTAACTTCATTATCAGTGCGTCCAGGTAAATTCTTAGCAATCTGAGCCCATTTGTTACCAAGAATCCGATGAACATCGATGATAATCTGCTCTTCCTCTGCAGTAAAAGTACCTCTTTTCAAATCAGGCCTCAGGTAATTTATCCACCTTAATCTGCAACTCTTCCCACATCTCTGCAACCCTAAATACACACACAAACATAAACTGTTAATCAGAATCAATCCAAATCACAAGTGTGGATATAAGAAAAGAGAGTATGAGAGATAAAGAGATAGAAAACCAGCAAGCTTTGGAACAGAACTCCAAAGCTTTCCATTGGATCATCAATTACTTCGTGTTGGATTAAATGAATCCTTGGGGTTTTAGACCATTCATTTACTCCCTCTCTCATAAGATGTTTTAGAGCTTTCCATTTGTTCTATTTTGTAATATGTTTTCTGAATCCCAATAGAAAATTTAATATTCTTCTGTATCTCGTTTGAAATTATCTTAATTTTCTGAAAAGGTAGTTTGGACTTATTTATGGTTGTTTGAAAAGTTGTTCCCCAGTGTTAGAAAGCTATGTAGGAGTCAATCATTTGTTAATCATATACCTCAATATTAGTTATCTTTTTTGCTTTAATATAAGTTGAGTAAAATTGGAAAAAAAAATTGTTTCCAAACAAAACTATTTATGGTCGTTTGGAGAAAGGTTGTCGTTTACAAATTCAAACGATCGTTTATTTTTATATTTTACATATAATCATAGTTTAAGAAACAATATAGAATTCAAATTATGATTTAAGAAGAAATTATTTGTTTATATTAAGAATTTGCAAATATTATTTTTAAAATAATAGTTGTAATATATATATATATATATTATTTTTATATTAAAAAATTTCAACTATATAATGTTATTGCAACCATCTTTGGAATAATTATTTATATTAAGTTTAACATAGTAATTTTTTTTTATCTCATTACACTATTGAACCGTTGTAGTGTTACAAATAAATATTAATCTTCAAACAATATTTGTTTGAAAACCTTTTTTACCAACCATTATCTTCAAACGGTCGTTTTCAAATGACATTCGTTTCAATTGCTTATTTCTTTTCAAAAAAAGTCGTTTCAAAGTTTCTACCAATCAGACAAATCATCATGCTCGCACATCTGTAAACAAATTATGCATCCAAAATTATCACCTAGTAATCACCTATTATTGAATGATGCAGGTCACCTATTATCGATTCCACTCGAAACTAATTAGAGCACTCATTTTGGATTAGTTGACTTTGAACTTATTTTGATGATATGGTCTCTAGTATGTTGTTTCAGACTCCATTCCTTTTAAGTCTAGATATGTAAGTGTCCGACGATGTTTCATATACGTGAGATCAAATGAACTAGTCCCGATTTCCTTCAATTTATTAAAAAACAAATTGTAACTCAGATTCTAATAGGAACGATTGACGAACTCTCTTAGACCATGGTCATTAGAAGAAAGTGTAACGAAGATTAAACCAATATGAAGAAAACCAAAAAATATAGTTCCAGCTGCGTTATCATTGACTTTTCAGTTACTACACCAATGAAAGTTTTCATCAAACTGCCTCCTTGAGATTGAATGTTCTGACAATTTCTCTGGCGTGGTCATGTTCATGAAGCTCGACTAGTATTTTCTTTAACCTGCGGCCAAGACCAGTGGTTTCTGCATCGTCCAGTCCCGAGGCCAGCCTTTTTTCGAGGATTTTTTTAAGTGTCAGAGTACAATCCACAAGAAGTTGCAGCGGATGACTGCAAAATCAAATAAAAGATTTTAGTTATGTATCAAGGTGAAGGTTCAACATGACGTGGTAATGTATGCGGATAGCATGTGAACCAAATGAAAATAAACTATATCGATGATGATTTTTCTGTGACAAATGAGATTCCGGCAAAAGCATAAAGACCATAGACAGACCAACACTCCTATTTTTGACAGAAATGCCTAAACTTTGTATGATAAAAGCACGAATTGTATATATCTTAGTCCTGATTCGAGAGCTTCACTTTACTTACTTTCGCACACATTCTCGCGGAATACAAAGCTTAACTTTCTATGCAGGCGGGTTGTAATTGAAATGGGAAAAGATATGTAACATCACAAGATGTGACTATTATAATTTCACTAAAATCAACCATGAGAACCCTCAGATGTGTGAGATATCAAATTTTCTGATTTGACTGTTGAAAGAATTCATTGTTACCTGTGGGTTCTTGTGACGCTTGGTCCTGTCCATACTCCAGACAAAGAAGCAACAATCCTTTCAGTTCTAATCACAGCGTCATGGATATTTGGTGCAATGCTCCGGACATGAGGCAGAACTTTTGCAAACAAAAGGTCACTCAGAGCCAAGTTCTCCAACACTGGTAGCGCCAGGATGTCTTTCCACATACATATATTTTTCATAAGACGGACTGACGTCCCAAACCTATATGCTGCGACTTGTGGAGCATTAGGTACAGCCTTCAATATCAGAGGATCCCATGTAGGAACCTGGAGAATAAAGAAAGAATCAAAGAATATCATTAGTCCAGTATCTCAAAATAGACCCAATGAGTTTATTAAGAATTAGCTAGATGTAACAAATTCAAATCCATACGGTTATGGCTGCAATGGCTTCAACAAGGCGAGCACGAATGGCAGAAAATAATTCTGCTAGGGCCTCACTTGAAGCAGAAACATAATCTGTCACCAAGCTTGTAGCAGCAACAGCTTTTCTTGTCTCCCGGGTACTAAGTACATCCCAACAACAAACTATTTGATGGTGCAAAATAGGAATTGCAACCTTTTCCACAAGCTCAGGGACAAGGTTGGCATCAGCATCATCTGGTGCAAAATCATCCCCATCTTCTGGCCTTCCATAATCAACTAGCAATCCATACCTAGAGACAAACATGACGAGTTAGATCACTTCCAAAAATGCGAAGAAAATGCTGTTGAGGTGACAAATTTCTAGCTAATTTGAATAAGTCGATTGTGTGTTGGACGATGTAAGTTTGGATATTAGGAAAGTTGAAAATGAAATCTGTGAGTTGCCTACCATTTCATGCGAAAGAAATCCACATCTTGGTGAAGAGGATCCCATTTCAAAAGCTCCAGTCTTACATAAGGTGAAAAGATGGAAGGAATGGTCAAAGACATGTAAGCATCCCGATAAGTAGATGAATAATCTCGCTTCCACTCCTCAAATCTCGCCTTCACCATTGAGAGCTGGGAATACTCCTCAGATGCATTACTAAAGATCCTATTAGCACTCTGTAGTAAGATATCTCTTGTTTCCTTGTAAGCTAAAGTCTCACTGTCGCTCTCATCACTAGTTGATTCTCCTTCTATTTTCAGAGAAGATCCATCAATCTCCATGGCTGATGCACGCTTATCTTCATATCGAGCTCGCCTTTTCTGCCGGGCTGCAGCCCTCCGTTCCACTTCCCTGCGCTTCTGCAGGTTTTCATCTCTGCCCAATTCATCAAGCTTAACTGGTTGATTCGTCTGTTGTCTTACAGAAGCAGCGGCAGCCAACGCAGCACTTGTAGCAGCAGCAATCCCTGAAGTACTGCTTCCTTGTTTGTTTAGAACTGCCATTGCTGCTTTCACAGCGGCCCCCAACTCTACCATTTCATCATTGTTATCTGCAATTCTCCTTTCTAGAACAGATGAAGCATGTTTTTCATTGAGCTCCCTCATCCGATATTCAACTTTTTCAATAAAGGGACCCTTTTTCTGAGAAAGAAAATCCACAAGATTAATAAGGAACGCTATCCTAACAACCGTTGGCTTGCAACTAGTTTTACCCATAGAGCAATCCAAAAGCATTATTTACTATAGTTGAGATATTTATATTGATAAAAATAAAAGCACCAGATACAAATACAATTGGGTTCATTCTTTTGTAATCATATTTGGACAAAAAAATGACAAGCTAGAATTTACGTATTGTGGTATATGTTATACATAAAGTATCCATACAGCTCAATATAGGGAAGAAATTGCGTTGTATGTCATGTAAATGAGCGTAAAACCAGTCATAAGTTTCAGTATAACGGAAATCGTTCGCTTTACGATGGAATCTAACAAGTGCCGAAGAATATTTATGCGAAGAGAACCAAGGTTTCCATGAAAATATGATTTTGAGCTCATTTTTTCTTTGTTTTATTGAATATTAAATCAACCAAACAAATGCAACATAGGAGCTAATATTAGTTTCTTTCATTATTTCTTGGAGTCATGATCCTATGCAGTCAAATTAGATGAGAGGACGAGATAACACGAGATGCACAAAGCAGTAGCCATTAGTTATTTGAAAAGAAGAAAAAGGCTCAACATAAGAGATATGAATACGGGCAAGGTCACAACATTATCTTATACCTCCATGAAGTCGCAGAGAATTGAAATGAAATCTCTGTCAAGAGCTGTGATACTCATCAATGAAGCAGTCTTGGTAAGTGAGGATACGGCTTTTGCATGAGATTCCTGCCAAATAAATCAAATTTTTTTTTGTAGTTCATCATAAACAAACACAATACCAAAATTTTAACCATAACTAATTCACTCTCATAACAAGGCAAATAGCAAAGAGACTCACTATAAAAACCCCTAAGGTGAACTATGTTTATAATTCACCTCAACTAATAATCAACTAGAATAACATTCACAGCACACAAAATCGGAGATATTAATCAAACGCTAAGTGAAGGCAGCAGATTCATACAGGAAGAAGCCAAGTTCATAGAGGAGTACCTTAAAACTTCCCTGAAAGTCGGCATCCTCATCGCTGACTCCTTCAATAGCAGAATGATTGGCGGTACTACCATCCAGTGATATGTAATCAGGCGCCGGTGCTGAACGTGACTGCCTCATTCTCTGCTTCTTGGCTCTAATAATCGCTGCCTGATCGGGAATTGTATCTTCAGGCCCCTCCCCTCCTCGTTTCCTTCCTCATCGAAGTCTAAATTGATCTAAACAAACCGACCTGGACTAAAATTACTAAAATGCCCTTTTTATTTTAAAGAAATCACAGACAAACCCAATTCTAAATCGTCCCATTCTAATTCCCAATTGCTCTTCGTTTTTTTTTTTTTTTTTATATGAATGTTAAATTTTCTTCAATAAAAAAAATCGAAGAGTTGTGCGTACACTTTATCCGAAATAGTTTGAAGGACAATACAGAAAAATAAACATAGAGGTGTTGATTCGCTGTCACCTATAGAAGGGATCCATGTCATAGACCAATCCATCTGTACGCCCAGAACAAACCAACAAATCTAAGAGAGGAGGGAGAAAGATCAAAATAAACCAAAGAAATCAAAACCTATCTTACGTGAAGTCTGGTGGCGAACCAAGTAGTCATTCATGTCAAGTAATTTGTGTCCCCAATCCGTTGAACAACACTGATGTTATTTCTAATAGCCTTGTCTATAATCCTTGTCATGAGTTTTGAGTTGATATGTGGCTGTCCATGATTCCTTCTCTCCATATATGATAGGTCGTGGTTTGTAAGGCATAACAAACCAAGAAGAATCTGACTTGTGATCCTTGCTGGCGAAGAAGAACCGATGGTAGACAAACCCATGTTGAAGTGTGATATGTACCTAATAGAGTGCCCATAGTTGTATGCCATATCTTCTTCGAATAGCCACATTCAAAGAATAGATGGTTTCTAGTCTCAGCCTCACGGTTACAAAGTAAGCATCTCGTGTGTGATCCATTGTTCCATAGTGACATCCTATCTTCAGTAGATAACCTATCATGAAAAGCAAACCAAGTACAGAAAGCATATTTTCCCATATAACCTAAGTGGTGAAGCTCTACAAGAACATCTCAAAAGCTTTACTTCTGGTAATTGAATCTCTCTTTCTAGTTCTATGTTTATATTAAGCAAGACGAACGTTTACGTTATGAAATTTTCATCTCCATATTTGACAACTACCCGTATCAGTAAATCCTTTAGGTCAATATTTCTCATTAATTTCGATGTGAATTGGCATTACTAAAAAAGGGGTCGCCGTCATGGAAAAGTATGGACGTGTTCTTGGCTCATCAACCAGGAGCCTCCGTGATGAGCCAAGAAGAATAGCTCTCTCCTTCCTTAAAACTTTTTGATTTCTTGCGTTCCAAGCTTGCTCTCCCTTTGACTGCGCCAATGCTTGTAACACTGTCTCTTTTGAGTGACTCAGAGCGGTTCATCAGACGATTGCAACTACTTGGCGGTGGGTGCAGGAGTCCTGATCTTTTGGTCACACTAATGGCCTCTGTTTTGCTCATATTCTTCACAATATATCAACTTTCAAGTTATAAGGTGATGGATATTGAAAAGCTCTAATTGAGAGAGAGAACGGTGTCGATGAGGATGATGAAATGGAGAAGAGAAGTCATTGTGTAATACGTATATATAATGCAAGAGTTGAAAAGTGGTTGTAAAAAAGAGTTATAAAATGTAAACATATTTATGAAACTAAAACCGAACCAAAAAACATGTGATTCAGTTGATTTGTCCTTGATCTAGCTTAACACCAGATGGTGATTTCAAATTATACCCTTTTCCAGTTGGAGTTTTTTGGCTATGGATCGAGTCTCATCGATTTAATTATTGTTGACAAAAAAAATTATGAAACTAAAACCATGTGGATATTATTATGAACTTTCATTTAGGGAAAATGGTAACAGTTGAGAGACCATCTGGCAATTTAGCATGTTCCATCTTTTCCTTCATTGTTCTCATGAACTTTCATTGTACCTTACCATTAACTATTATATCCGCACGATCATTTTATGTATCTGTTTTGTAAATCGAATATCATTGCCAGCGCAGGTACATTGGTGTATCTATTTAGACCTATAGTGGGCTTATATTGAGGCTCTATTGGGCAACTCTATTTATTGGTATGACTTTGACATACTAAACCCATTCTAGTATGGACCTAAATATGAATACAATATATTGACTAGATATGACCAAAATATCCAAACGAATCCCGCAAAAAATATTGGATGGATCGTCTTTACTTATATCGGGAAAACGGTTTATCTATACACGAACTTTTTCGAAAAGGTCATTTTATACATAATTTGAAGGTCAATTTTTTCATACATTCGCTGCTTAAAATTTCAAAAAACATACAAGAATTTGTTCAATTTGGTCACAATTTTAATTGACCATTAAAATCGTTAGTCAACATGTAATTGTCCATTTTTATTCCGTTTACGGTGACATGTGGCACACAAATTAGCCTAACCGGATCTTGGCACAATAACTAAAACAACGTCGTTTCAGTGAATTTGCAAATCCCTACTTATATTCATGGTTATCAGCAATATTTCAAAACCGAACCGATATTCAAAAGAGTATCCGGTTAACCCAAATTCATGTAGATATATAGAGGTTTCCTAATATACTTGATATTTTTGGATAATTGTTTGAGAATATTTCAGGTATTTGAGTATTTTTCGGGTATTTAGATTATTTACATATATCCAATACAGATCATATTTAAACCCGAACCAAAATTTTTAGATACCCATATAAATGTAAAGAATTTCTATCCAAAACACTCGGAACCAATTAGTTTTTACCCAAACCCGAACCGCATACCACCTTAATGCTATACAACTAAATTATTGCCGTTGAAAAGCATAAGATAATTAAATAGCTTAAGAGTATCCTTGTATATTGAAAGCATGCACACAACAAAGTTTACCCTCATTAGGAATGATATAGTAAACTTTGAACGATCTTAGCTTGTCAAAACTAATGAAAAACAACAAGAAATAATGTTCATATATATATATATATATATATATTTATTTACACTTGAGGAACTGAAAATATTGTGGAGTAAAGCTAAAAAGTCCAGCCAAGATCATCCATGGGATTGAAATCGATAGACATTGCAGAAGAAAAAATGGAAGCAAAATCAGGATCAAAAGCTGAAGAAGAAGGAGTACTGAACAATATATCCATGTTGAGATCATCATCATCAACTCCTCCCACTACTGTCTTTTCACCAGACAACATCGGATCTTCATTGATTCCGGCCATTCCATCAATATCTGACCAATTAGGAATCATATTCTCATCATGTAAAACACTTGGCATGTTATCATTAACAGGGATCATAGTTTGAGACTGGATTGGAGGAGATTTAAGTCTGTTTGGTTTTGGGGAAGTGGGAGGATTGATATTTGTGATTGAAAAAGCAGTGGTTGATCGATCAAGATCAGTAGGGTTCTTCATAATGGACGTTGTCTTGCTTGGCTTATGACTATTCTTATTAGCAAATGAAGAAGATGAAGAAGAAGATCTTCTGTGTGAAGGCATAAGATTATGTGTAGAAGGGTCTAAGCCTTGAGAAAGAAGCTTTTTCTTAATACATGAGTTCCAAAAGTTCTTAACTTCATTATCAGTGCGTCCAGGTAAATGCTTAGCAATCTGAGCCCATTTGTTACCAAGAATCCGATGAACATCGATGATAATCTGCTCTTCCTCTGCAGTAAAAGTACCTCTTTTCAAATCAGGCCTCAGGTTGTTTGAGGCCTTAACTGGCCGGATCGTGCATCCGGAGCTGTTACTTTGAAGAAATTAGAGTGCTCAAAGCAAGCCTACGCTCTGTATACATTAGCATGGATCCTCGTTAAGGGATTTAGATTGTACTCATTCTAATTACCAGACTCGCACATCTGTAAACAAATTACGCATCCAAAATTATCACCTATACTATCATTACCCCTATAAAGTGTGTATCTAATATTGAATGATGTAGGTCACCTATTATCGATTCCACTCGAAACTAATTAGAGCACTCCTTTTGGATTAGTTGGCTCTGAACTTATTTTGATGATATGGTCTCTAGTATGTTGTCTCAGACTCCATTCGTTTTAAATCTAGATATTTAAATATGATATGTAAGTGTCCGACGATGTTTCATATATGTGAGATCAGTTGAACTAGTCCCGATTACCTTCAATTTATTAAAAAACAAATTGTAACTCAGATTCTAATAGGGACGATTGACGAACTCTTTTAGATAATGGTCATTAGAAGAAAGTGTAACGAAGATTAAACCAATACGAAGAAAACCAAAAAAATATAGTTCCAGCTGCGTCATCATTGAGACTCATTTGTCATATGTGTAGTTGATGATCGTGGATACGTTTCTTAGTAATTTGAAATTAAGAATCATAAATAGTATTAGCATCCGTAAATACACAAACATTTACTAACTAATTAGTTAAAATTAGAGGTAAAGTAAGAAGCAAGATTGCATAAAAATCAAACCTAATCTCAACTACTAGAAAATTGGATCATTCTCTGCTGCTTCCGAATAACAATTCCTCTCAAGTAAGCCAAGTACGCGTCAAGCTAAAGATTGTTCTACAACGCAATCGTTAATTTGAACCCGTCAAGTTAAATGTATGAATTAAATAACCGGTGGGGAAAAAGCTGTTAATTAACATATGAATATAACTAAACCAATGAAAGTTTTCATCAAACTGCCTCCTTGAGATTGAATGTTCTGACAATTTCTCTGGCGTGGTCATGTTCATGAAGCTCGACTAGTATTTTCTTTAACCTGCGGCCAAGATCAGTGGTTTCTGCATCGTCCAGTCCCGAGGCCAGCCTTTTTTCGAGGATTTTTTTAAGTGTCAGAGTACAATCCACAAGAAGTTGTAGCGGATGACTGCAAAATCAAATAAAAGATTTTAGTTATGTATCAAGGTGAAGGTTCAACATGACGTGGTAATGTATGCGGATAGCATGTGAACCAAATGAAAATAAACTATATCGATGATGATTTTTCTATGACAAATGAGATTCCGGCAAAAGCATAAAGACCATAGACAGACCAACACTCCTATTTTTGACAGAAATGCCTAAACTTTGTATGATAAAAGCAAGAATTGTACATATCTTAGTCCTGATTCGAGAGCTTCACTTTACTTACTTTTGCACACATTGTCGCGGAATACAAAGCTTAACTTTCTATGCAGGCGGGTTGTAATTGCAATGGGAAAAGATATGTAACATCACAAGATGTGACTATTATAATTTCACTAAAATCAACCATGAGCAACCTCAGATGTGTGAGATATCAAATTTTCTGATTCGACTGTTGAAAGAATTCATTGTTACCTGTGGGTTCTTGTGACGCTTGGTCCTGTCCATACTCCAGACAAAGAAGCAACAATCCTTTCAGTTCTAATCACAGCGTCATGGATATTTGGTGCAATGCTCCGGACATGAGGCAGAACTTTTGCAAACAAAAGGTCACTCAGAGCCAAGTTCTCCAACACTGGTAGCACCAGGATGTCTTTCCACATACATATATTTTTCATAAGACGGACTGACGTCCCAAACCTATATGCTGCGACTTGTGGAGCATTAGGTACAGCCTTCAATATCAGAGGATCCCATGTAGGAACCTGGAGAATAAAGAAAGAATCAAAGAATATCATTAGTCCAGTATCTCAAAACAGACCCAATGAGTTTATTAAGAATTAGCTAGATGTAACAAATTCAAATCCATACGGTTATGGCTGCAATGGCTTCAACAAGGCGAGCACGAATGGCAGAAAATAATTCTGCTAGGGCCTCACTTGAAGCAGAAACATAATCTGTCACCAAGCTTGTAGCAGCAACAGCGTTTCTTGTCTCCCGGGTGCTAAGTACATCCCAACAACAAACTATTTGATGGTGCAAAATAGGAATTGCAACCTTTTCCACAAGCTCAGGGACAAGGTTGGCATCAGCATCATCTGGTGCAAAATCATCCCCATCTTCTGGCTTTCCATAATCAAATAGCAATCCATACCTAGAGACAAACATGACGAGTTAGATCACTTCCAAAAATGCGAAGAAAATGCTGTTGAGGTGACAAATTTCTAGCTAATTTGAATAAGTCGATTGTGTGTTGGACGATGTAAGTTTGGATAGTAGGAAAGTTGAAAATGAAATCTGTGAGTAGCCTACCATTTCATGTGCACCAAGAAATCCACATCTTGGTGAAGAGGATCCCATTTCAAAAGCTCCAGTCTTACATAAGGTGAAAAGATGGAAGGAATGGTCAAAGACATGTAAGCATCCCGATAAGTAGATGAATAATCTCGCTTCCACTTCTCAAATATCGCCTTCACCATTGAGAGCTGGGGATACTCCTCAGATGCATTACTAAAGACCGTATCAGCATCCTGTAGTAAGATATCTCTTTTTTCCTTGTAAGCTAAAGTCTCACTGTCACTCTCATCAGTAGTTGATTCTCCTTCTATTTTCAGACAAGATCCATCAATCTCCATGGCTGATGCACGCTTATCTTCATATCGAGCTCGCCTTTTCTGCCGGGCTGCAGCCCTCTGTTCCACTTCCGTGTGCTTCTGCAGGTTTTCATCTCTGCCCAATTCATCAAGCTTAACTGGTTGATTCGTCTGTTGTCTTATAGAAGCAGCGGCAGCCAACGCAGCACTTGTAGCAGCAGCAATCCCTGAAGTACTGCTTCCTTGTTTGTTTAGAACTGCCATTGCTGCTTTCACAGCGGCCCCCAACTCTACCATTTCATCATTGTTATCTGCAATTCTCCTTTCTAGAACAGATGAAGCATGTTTTTCATTGAGCTCCCTCATCCGATATTCAACTTCTTCAATCAAGGGACCCTTTTTCTGAGAAAGAAAATCCACAAGATTAATAAGGAACGCTATCCTAACAACCGTTGGCTTGCAACTAGTTTTACCCATAGAGCAATCCAAAAGCATTATTTACTATAGTTGAGATATTTATATTGATAAAAATAAAAGCACCAGATACAAATACAATTGGGTTCTTTTGTAATCATATTTGGACAAAAAAATGACAAGCTAGAATTTACGTATTGTGGTATATGTTATACATAAAGTATCCATACAGCTCAATATAGGGAAGAAATTGCGTTGTATGTCATGTAAATGAGCGTAAAACCAGTCATAGTTTCAGTATAACGTTACGATGGAATCTAACAAGTGCCGAAGAATATTTAAGCGAAGAGAACCAAGGTTTCCATGAAAATATGATTTTGAGCTCATTTTTGTTTTGTTTTATTGAATATTAAATCAATCAAACAAATGCAACATAGGAGCTAATATTTAGTTTCTTTCATTATTTCTTGGAGTCATGATCCTATGCAGTCAAATTAGATGAGAGGATGAGATAACACGAGATGCACAAAGCAGTAGCCATTAGTTATTTGAAAAGAAGAAAAAGGCTCAACATAAGAGATATGAATACGGGCAAGGTCACAACATTATCTTATACCTGCATGAAGTCGCAGAGAATTGAAATGAAGTCTCTGAGTTTTTGCATGAAAACATACTTGTCTCCAGCTGCAGACAAAGAACTTTCAAGAGCTGTGATACTCATCAATGAAGCAGTCAAATTCTCATCTGTCTCGGTAAGTGAGGATACGGTTTTTGCATGAGATTCCTGCCAAATAAATCAAAAAAAATTTGTAGTTCATCATAAACAAACACAATACCAAAATTTTAACCATAACTAATTCACTCTCATAACAAGGCAAATAGCAAAGAGACTCACTATAAAAACCCCTAAGGTGAACTATGTTTATAATTCACCTCAACTAATAATCAACTAGAATAACATTCACAGCACACAAAATCGGAGATATTAATCAAACGCTAAGTGAAGTTCATAGAGGAGTACCTTAAGCTTCATAACATTGTCTTGCAATGCCTTCTTGGCAAGCTCTGCTTGTTGTGACATTGGTAATGTATCAATACTAGTAGCTGGACTCATGGTAGGGGGAACAGAAACATTGGGCATGTTACCAAGTGGTATCCCGGCATGATAAGCATACTTTTGCGGTTGTTGTTGTGGTAGTGGCTGCTTGTTAGGATGCAAAGGCACGCCGATTCCATTACTAGTTACAGACCTATGAGACCCTTCATCCATCCTTTTACCAATACCCTTTTTAAATTGCTCCTCCTCCCACAACTTCTTTTCTTCATCCTCGTCCTCATAAAAACTAGTACTCGTGGTTTCTTTAGCAGGAGGATTTTCATCAACGAAATCAAACACACCTTTCTTATCACTTTTGCGCGGTCGCGCAGCGTTAAAACTTCCCTGAAAGTCCGCATCCTCGTCGCTGACTCCTTCAACAGCAGAATGATTGGCGGTACTACCATCCAGTGATATGTAATCAGGCGCCGGTGCTGAACGTGACTGCCTCATTCTCTGCTTCTTGGCTCTAATAATCGCTGCCTGATCGGGAATTGTATCTTCAGGCCCCTCCTCGTTTCCTTCCTCATCGAAGTCTAAATCCGATACCTGTTTGATCACATCCTTCAGACTCTGTTGATCATGCTCCTGCAGAGGTTTGAGTAAACCCTTAAGCACTACCTTCGGCTCAGCGTTTGCACTAGGGCGAGAATACGGAAGTGTCCGAGTGTTCTTTTGGAGCTCAAGAAGCGCCTCTTTCGTATAAGAGCCGGCCTGGGGAACCACGTTTGATGAAGAAGAAGAAGCGGGACGATGTTCCTTGGTGGAAGAGTTAAGTTTATGAGAAGATCCCGAAAGACCGATACGCGAAGAGGATTTCGCACGGTCTCTCCCGTTCTTAGGCTTTACCTTCACACGGAGAGGTCCATCTTCTTCTTCCTCCACATCCTCCGCGAAACAGAGTAAATTCTTCTTCGTGGCTTTAGCTGGGATTTTTTTAGGTTTCGACGAGGAAAGATTCGAAGACGACAGTTTCGGCGCGGAGGTGGCACCTTTACCGTCGATTTCATCCTCGCCGTCGTCCCCCCGCCGCCGGAAACTCTTAAGACGGTTACTTCCCATTCTCTCTCTCGAATTAGGGATTACGAACCAAAACGCTGAATCAGAAAATTAGAAATTAAAACTGATCTAAACGCACCGACCTGGACTAAAATTATTTTAAAGAAATCACAAACAAACCCAATTCTATATCGTCCCATTCTAAATCCCAAATGCTCTTCGTTTTCTCATCTTCTCCCTTAGAACCTAAGTGGCCATTGAAGCTCTACAAAAACATCTCAAAAGCTTTACTTCTGGTAATTGAATCTCTCTTTCTAGTTCTATGTTTATATTAAGCAAGACGAACGTTTACGTTACGAAATTTTCATCTCCATATTCGACAACTACCCGTATCAATAAATCCTTTAGGTCGCCGTCATGGAAAAGTATTGACGTGTTCTTGGCTCATCACGGCGGCTATACTACAAGGAGCCTCCGTGATGAGCCAAGAAGAATAGCTCTCTCCTTCCTTAAAACTTTTTGATTTCTTGCGTTCCAAGCTTGCTCTCCCTTTGACTGCGCCAATGCTTGTAACACTGTCTCTTTTGAGTGACTCAGAGCGGTTCATTAGACGATTGCAACTACTTGGTGGTGGGTGCAGGAGTCCTGATCTTTTGGTCACACTAATGGCCTCTGTTTTGCTCATATTCTTCACAATATATCAACTATCAACTTATAAGGTGATGGATATCGAAAAGCTCTAATTGAGAGAGAGAAAGGTGTCGATGAGGATGTTGAAATGGAGAAGAGAAGTCATTGTGTAATACGTATATATAATGCAAGAGTTGAAAAGTGGTTGTAAAAAAGAGTTATAAAATGTAAAGTATGAAACTAAAACCGAGCCAAAAAATACGTAATTAATTAAGTTGATTTGCCTCTGATCTAGTTTGACAGCAAATGATAAGTTCAATTTATACCTTCTTCCAGTTGGAGGAATTTGGCTATGATCGAGCCTCATCGATTTAATTATTGTTGATAAAAAATTTATGAAACTAAAACCGTGTGGATATTATTCTATACAATCTAAGACACTTTTTCCATTGTTTCATGATTGGCCTTAAACCAAATAAAGTGTCTGAGATTGTGAAGAAACAATTATCACTCTCTGATGATTAAAAAGTCACCGCAAGAACCAAATTTGCCGAATTTGGAATTGATTCTCTCTACACAATATCCACTCTTTCTGTTTTGTTTCAAAACTCAGTTGCCTATATCATCATTATCATCAACGAATTGTACTCCATTGTAGTTAGTTCGACAAGGAAAGTTTTGATTTAGGAATTTGAGAGATGTTAAACGGTCAATTAACGGGTAATTAACAGTTGACTAACACTTCTAACAGTCGATTAATAAAACGGCAAACGAAGTTAAATTCAGGTAGGAAATTTGAGTTTTTAAGCTTTTAAATTAGGTTTACGCACGATCCTATAATTCGCTTTGAAATCGGCATAGCAGAAAAAGTTCGCTTAAAAATAGGCTGCTTTGAAAGATGTTAAACGGTCAATTAACGTGTAATTAACGGTTGACTAACACTTCTAACAGTCAATTAAGAAAATGGCACATGAAGTTAAGTTCATATAGAAAGTTTGAGTTTTTAAGTTTTTAAATTAGGTTTACGCACAGTTCTATAATTTACTTTAAAATCGGCGTGGCAGGAAAAATGATAACAGTTGAGAGACTATCTGGCAATTTAGCATGTTCCATCTTTTGCTCATTCTTCTCATTAACTTTCATTGTACCTTACCATTAATTATTATATCCGCACGATCATTTTATGTATCTGTTTTGTAAATCGAATATCATTGCCAGCGCAGGTACATTGGTGTATCTATTTAGGCCTATAGTGGGCTTATATTGAGGCTCTATTGGGCAACTCTGTTTATTGGTATGACTTTGACATACTAAACCCATTTTAGTATGGACCTAAATATGAATACAAGATATTTACTAGATATGATCAAAATATCCAAACGGAACCATATACAAAATCCCCAAAAAATATTGGATGGATCCTCTTTATTTATATCGGAAAAACAGTTTATCTATACACGAACTTTTCCAAAAAGTCATTTTATACATGAATTTGAAGGTCAATTTTTTCATACATTCGCTACTTAAAATTTCAAAAAACATACAAGAACTTGTTCAATTTGGTCACAATCTTTAATTGACTGTTAAGATCGTTAGTCAACAGTTAATTGTCTATTTTTATTCCATTAACTCTGACATATGGCACACAAATTAGTCTAACCGGATCTTGGCACAATAACTAAAACGACGTTGTTTTAGACATAAGAGGCAAAAAAATAAAAATTGCAAAACAACGTCATTTCAGTGAATTTGCAAATCCCTACTTATATTCATGGTTATCAGACAATATTTCAAAACCGAACCGATATCCAAAAGAGTATCCGGCTAATCCAAATTCATGTAGATATATAGGGATTTTCTAATATTTTTGATATTTTTAGGTAACTGTTTAAGAATATTTCAGGTATTTGAGTATTTTTTCGGGTATTTAGATTATTTACGGATATCCAAAACAAATTATATTCAAACCCGAACCAAAATTTTTAGATGCCCATATAGATGTAAAGAATTTCTATCCAAAACACCCGCAACCAATTAGTTTTTACCCGAACCCGAACCCGAACTGCATACTTGAATGCTATACAACTAAATTATTGCCGTTGAAAAGCATAAGATAATTAAATAGCTTAAGAGTATCCTTGTATATTGAAAGCATGCACACAACAAAGTTTACCCTCATTAGGAATGATATAGTAAACTTTGAAAGATCTTAGCTTCTCAAAACTAATGAAAAACAACAAGAAATAATTGTTCATATATATATATATATATATTTACACTCGAGGAACTGAAAATATTGTAGAGTAAAGCTAAAAAGTCCAGCCAAGATCATCCATGGGATTGAAATCGATAGACATTGCAGAAGAAAAAATGGAAGCAAAATCAGGATCAAAAGCTGAAGAAGAAGGAGTACTGAACAATATATCCATGTTGAGATCATCATCATCAACTCCTCCCACTACTGTCTTTTCACCAGACAACATCGGAGCTTCATTGATTCCGGCCATTCCATCAATATCTGACCAATTAGGAATCATATTCTCATCATGTAAAACACTTGACATGTTATCATTAACAGGGATCATAGTTTGAGACTGGATTGGAGGAGATTTAAGTCTGTTTGGTTTTGTGGAAGTGGGAGGATTGATGTTTGTGATTGAAAAAGCAGTGGTTGATTGATCAAGATCAGTAGGGTTCTTCATAATGGACGTTGTCTTGCTTGGCTTATGACTATTCTTATTAGCAAATGAAGAAGATGAAGAAGAAGAAGATCTTCTGTGTGAAGGCATAAGATTATGTGTAGAAGGGTCTAAGCCTTGAGAAAGAAGCTTTTTCTTAATACATGAGTTCCAAAAGTTCTTAACTTCATTATCAGTGCGTCCAGGTAAATGCTTAGCAATCTGAGCCCATTTGTTACCAAGAATCCGATGAACATCGATGATAATCTGCTCCTCCTCTGCAGTAAAAGTACCTCTTTTCAAATCAGGCCTCAGGTAATTTATCCACCTTAATCTACAACTCTTCCCACATCTCTGCAACCCTAAATACACACACAAACATAAACTGTTAATCAGAATCAATCCAAATCACAAGTGTGGATATAAGAAAAGAGAGTATGAGAGATAAAGAGATAGAAAACCAGCAAGCTTTGGAACAGAACTCCAACTAGGATGACCATGAGTGGTGATATAACGAAGAAGCTTCTCATCTTCTTTAGGAGACCAAAGTCCTCTTTTCACTTTGTGTTTACCACAACATCGATGTCCCATTTCATCTCTTTTCATTTCCCATTTCTCTTTCATTATCTTCCTTATTTATATATACAACGTCTCTTGGTGTTAATAAACTTGCAGGGTCGCTATTATTTAATTAAAGTAATCCCTCATCAGTAGTACTAATTCTTCTTTCTTGGAGATTAATCTATATCTATGATTAACCAAACTTGTGTTGTTTGTCTTTTTTTCTCTGTGTCTTCAAATGGAAGCCTGGTTTGGAGACAGTAGCAAGTTCACGTCACTTTCCTTAACAAAATCATCTATGTTACATCTATTTAACTTGTGCTTCTAGTTATGTCTCACAGTCCATGCATGCACGGATCCTGTACTTATCCGATTAGTTTAATGCTATTGTTTTAATGATAGAATAAAACACAAGTTGCTATCATTGGATCATCAATTACTTCGTGTTGGATTAAATGAATCCTTGGGGTTTTAGACCATTCATTTACTCCCTCTCTCATAAGATGTTTTAGAGCTTTCCATTTGTTCTATATTTTGTAATATGTTTTTTGAATCCCAATAGAAAATTTAATATTCGGTTTTTTTTTGTGATTGGTTAAAGTATAATAAATTAAAATACTAATTAATATTTTAGATAAATTATTAAACTTTTTTAATAAGCGTGTTTTTAGTCAAAACATTAGTTTGGGACAGAAGAAATATATGTCGGGTTTGATTGGTAACCTTGAAACAACTGTTTACTTATTTTGTTACCTAAGTATCTCGTTTGAAACGACCTTAATTTTCTGAAAATATAGTTTGGACTTATTTATGGTTGTTTGAAAACGATTATCGTTTATAAATACAAACGATCATTTATTTTTATATTCTATATATAATTATAGTTTAAGAAACAATATATAATGCACTAATTTAAGAAGAAGAATTATTTGTTTATATTTAGAATTTGCAAATATTATTTTTAACATAATACTTGTAATATATATGTATAATTATTTTATATTAAAAAATTTAAACTATATAATGTTATTGCAACCATCTTTGGAATAATCATTTTATATTAAGTTTAACATAATAATTTTTTTTATCTTACTACACTAACTGTTGCAGTGTTACCAATAAATATTAATCTTCAAACAACATTCGTTTCAAAACTTTTTTTGCCAATTACTATCTTCAAATGGTCGTTTTCAAATAACATTCGTTTCAATTACTTATTTTTCCAAAAAGTCGTTTCAAATAGTATCGCCAATCAGACAAATCATCATGCTCGCACATCTGTAAACAAATTACGCATCCAAAATTATCACCTATACTATCATTACCCCTATAAAGTGTGTATCTATTATTGAATGATGCAGGTCACCTATTATCGATTCCACTCGAAACTAATTAGAGCACTCCCTTTGGATTAGTTGGCTCTGAACTTATTTTGATGATATGGTCTCTAGTATGTTGTCTCAGACTCCATTCCTTTTAAATCTAAATATTTAAATATGATATGCAAGTGTCCGACGATGTTTCATATACGTGAGATCAATTGAACTAGTCCCGATTACCTTCAATTTATTAAAAAAACAAATTGTAACTCAGATTCTAATAGGGACGATTGACGAACTCTCTTAGACCATGGTCATTAGAAGAAAGTGTAACGAAGATTAAACCAATATGAAGAAAACCAAAAAATATAGTTCCAGCTGCGTCATCATTGAGACTCATTTGTCATATGTGTAGTTGATGATCGTGGATACGTTTCGTAGTAATTTGAAATTAAGAATCATAAATAGTATTAGCATCCGTAAATGCGTTAACATTTACTAACTAATTAGTTAAAATTAGAGGTAAAGTAAGAAGCAAGATTGCATAAAAATCAAACCTAATCTCAACTACTAGAAAATTGGATCATTCTCTGCTGCTTCCGAATAACAATTCCTCTCAAGTAAGCCAAGTACGCGTCAAGCTAAAGATAGTTCTACAACGCAATCGTTAATTTGAACCCGTCAAGTTAAATGTATGAATTAAATAATAGATGGGGAAAAAGCTGTTAATTAACATATGAATATAACTAAACCAATGAAAGTTTTCATCAAACTGCCTCCTTGAGATTGAATGTTCTGACAATTTCTCTGGCGTGGTCATGTTCATGAAGCTCGACTAGTATTTTCTTTAACCTGCGGCCAAGATCAGTGGTTTCTGCATCGTCCAGTCCCGAGGCCAGCCTTTTTTCGAGGATTTTTTTAAGTGTCAGAGTACAATCCACAAGAAGTTGCAGCGGATGACTGCAAAATCAAATAAAAGATTTTAGTTATGTATCAAGGTGAAGGTTCAACATGACGTGGTAATGTATGCGGATAGCATGTGAACCAAATGAAAATAAACTATATCGATGATGATTTTTCTATGACAAATGAGATTCCGGCAAAAGCATAAAGACCATAGACAGACCAACACTCCTATTTTTGACAGAAATGCCTAAACTTTGTATGATAAAAGCAAGAATCGTACATATCTTAGTCCTGATTCGAGAGCATCACTTTACTTACTTTCGCACACATTATCGCGGAATACAAAGCTTAACTTTCTATGCAGACGGGTTGTAAATGAAATGGGAAAACGCTTTCCCTTGGCGGGAAAGAGATAATAATTAAGGCTGTCACAATGGGCCTACCGGTGTACACCATGTCAAGCTTTAAGCTGTCCAAAGCACAATGCAGAAACTCACTAGTGCAGAAACTCACTAGTGCAATAACGCAATAGTAGTGGAGCACTATCAAAAGAAAAAAAAGATTTTGTGGGTCTCATGGAAAAATATGTGCAAACCTAAGCAAGAAGGAGGGCTGGGATTCAGGGATATTGAAAAATTCAATCAGGCTTCGCTAGCCAAACAAGCGTGGAGGCTTGTTAACAAGTCTGACACGTTGCTTGCAAGTACATAACTCGTTACTTCAAAAACTCCTCCTTCCTTGATAGTGGTATGGGAACCAAACCATCATATGCATGGAGAAGCATATGTCATGAAAGAGAACTACTGAAAAGGGCATAGTAAAGCAAATCGGCAATGGCAGAAACACTTATGTTTGGACCACTAACTGGATATTTCACCACCAGCCAAGGCCCTCTATCAGTAAGAACACCATTTTCAATGTGAATCTCAAAGCATCATATCTAATTCTTAATGGAGAATAGGACTATGAGAAAGTTTTCACCACATTTCTACCAATGGATGCAAAGAGAATACTTGGATATGGAGCTATAACAACTCGGGGGAATATTCAGTGAGAAGTGGGAATTGGCTACTTCACCAACAAGGAAACGTTGAGCAACTCAATAACCATAGAAATACGGACTATATCACTGCTATGAAAGCCAAGATTTGGAATCTCCACATCCCCAGGAAGACCATTATGTTCTTATGGCGCATTCTCTCTGGAGCACTTGCTGTCAGAGCAAGATTAAAATCGAGAGCTATTGTGCAAAATGATTAATGTCCAATCTGTGGCAATAGACCAGAAACCATCAACCATGTTTCTTCATCTGCCCTCATGCATGATTACTCTTGGCGATGGCATCCCTGCCTATGCCTCACAATGGTTACTCGGGAAACTTACACTCAAATATAGCCTTTCTGATGACTAAAAAGGTGTCAACCAATTCAGGATCAAGACCAACAACCACATTCCCGTGGATACTTTGGATCATTTGGAAAGCCAGGAACAACCATGTCATCCAGGATCTAACCCCAGACATTCAGGAAGTCTTCCGGGAAGCTATTCAAGATGTAGAGACCTGGCAAAGAGAAAATCTGGAGCCAATAGCCAATAACAGAAGTTTGCCATAAACCATTAACTTAAGATCAAAAAACTACCTATCTAATCGGAACTGTAGTGTCAGCTGGAAGGTGAAATGGTCCACAAGTTGCAACCTACATGGAGCAGCCTTTATTATCAATAGCAACGAGGATTCAACTTAGTTGTACTCAAGACACGTCATTGCAAATTCTTTCTCCTTCATGAACCTGGCTTTTTAGGGTCTATTATGGGTCTTAAAATCTCTATTAGAGCTGCAAATCACACAAGTGATAATTGAGATTGACAACAAAACACTCTACAACAGTGTTACTCTACTCGACAATTGGTTACGCCACAGATCATGGCACAAAAGAGTGCATAGTCTCACCTCTCGATTTCAAGAGATTCATTTCTAAAGTATCCATCCAAGATGAAACATCAAAGATGCAGCCATAGCCTGATGTGTGGTTAAGGAGAGGATATACAATGACTACATAGCACGGGGTGAACCTACATAGCTTAACACCACTCTCGCTCATGATGGAGTCAATCTCTCCAACCCGTTGTCAGCTCTATAACACTTCCTTTGCCCTTTTAGAGTCGTTGATGAGTCTGAGTTAGTTAGTAAACTAAGTCTAATTTTATATTTAAGTAATAGATCTTGTCACGAGCTTTTCCTTTAGATTTATACTCAGTGAATCAGGTTTAGTATATTAGTGGGCTGGTTTAATGGGCCATGTCGGAAATTATAAAATTTAGGGGTAGTAATTAGGCTCGCTTAAGTTAAGTTTAACATTAAGATGTTTTAAGCTCAGGCCCATTAGAAGTTAGGTCCATTTTTCCTCCCGTCCTTAGCATAATTCAATCTGTTTCTTTTTTGTCATCTTCCCTTTGGCGTTTTTGGCTCATGGGTAGGCAATCATTCTATTAAGTCTTCATTTAAACCTATTGTGGTAATCATTGTCTTGGGTCAACCCATATCTCACGCAGGCTTAGTCACACTAGCATCGGGGCAACACAACACTTCAACATGATGAAGCATGCTTCCTTAGAACCAGGAGCCAGGGACGTTTTATTTGCTTGTTTTGACAAGTGGCAGGAGCCTACAAAATTGACCATTCAGCTTCTCCGAATCTGCAAAGATAACGGAAAATTACTTTGTGTGATCCATCGAAGAGTCTCCTCGTTGAAGCAAATACATTACGGGTCTCGATACAGCTGCAGTCACATCCACTCATTCCTTGCGCCATAAATCCAATGCTGAATCTTTCTTTGGAGCATCTATAAATGGTGAAATATCAGTTATCGGAACAGCCACAGTCATCACCTCTAAAGCCACTATAGCGAATTACAAGGAATGGACAATAACATGTGGCAAGCCCTTAACCAATTTGATCTGGGAAGATCGAGTTCACCAACCTACCTCTCGGAGCTAATCTATGATGAGAACCTTGCGAAGAACCGGAAAATCTCTTTGTGAGAATCCTCAATCTGTTAGAGCAAAATCTTCAAGAACTCACGGAAGATTTACCCAAAAACTGGGGCTTACAAAGTTTTGTACAAGGCAGAATGATCGACAGGAAGATAGTGCAATTCTTCTTCACCAATGAAGATGACTTAAACTCGGTGTTGAGAATACAACCATTCATCTACAATGGTTGGTTGGTTGCGGCTGCGAAATGGGTTGATCATCCCCCGCCAAACTTCTTGACGAAGATACAGTTGTGCATTCAGCTCCGCAGCTTACCCTGCAATACGTCTCGGAAGCTGTTGTCTGCAGAATTGCAAGCTCGGTAGGAGAGGTGCTTCTGGTGGATTTACATGATGCCTCTGTGACTCGGCCCTTCCTTATTCGTGCAAAGATAGACTTCAACTTCGCCGAGTGGCTAAAATACTATAAAACGGTTCACTGTGAGAATGGGGACAACTTTCAGGTTCAGTTCTACTACGAGTGGGTATCGAGGTTCTGTTTTAATTGTCAGAGACTCACACACAACACAACATTCTGCCAACACATGCTCACGGCCGCAGATTATTATGTGAATCCCCTTGGCCATGGACTTGCAGATGATCTAAGTGTTGGAAGTGCCTCCTCTTCGGATAATCTCACAACAATGTCGGGATCAATAACGACACAACCACCTTCTCCCTTCACTGAAGACATTCAGAAGCGAGAGGAAACCACCTGCAACACAAGAATCACCATTGAATATGTCATCAACAACCCAAACGACACTTTTATGGCTGAGGTCAACGCATTGCCTATCGATTTGGACATCTCGATCCCTTTCGGTCTGAACCAAGTGAATCCAACAACAAACTCTGAGGCTAATACCAACACCGCGACAACAATGGAACTTCCCTCTCCATAGCCAGCGAAGGAACCGTGAGGCAGTGTCCGATTAGTGATGGCTTGCTAAGTCTACTTTTGGTTTATGCTTTAACTCCCGACTTAGCTCTTTAAACTATTGCATTTTCCTTTTAGGTTTTAAGTAGGCTTCGACCTAGCTAGTTTAGTAGATTTTCTGATTACTAGGGGATTGAGTTCATATTCTCTTCCTCTAATGTATCCATGTTTGTTTCAGTGTCGGGGCTCAGTCTTCCCCATCTCTTGTAATAGAGGTAAAACCTCTGCTTCTTCACTATCAATGAATAGCATTTTGGGAAAGAAAAAAAAAAGACAATTGTTGGGGCATTCTGGTATTAATTTGACACGATGAAGTCAGAATGATGTAACATAATGCATTTTACTAAGTATACAATATAACATGATTCAACTAATTAATCATGATTCATGAGTTACTTTCTAAAGACACGTATGTGAGTGATGTAATTGTAGTAGAGTTACAAAGAAGTTGTTTATACAACAGAGATTTGGTGAAGTGTGTGAGAAGACAAAGAATACATATACTCCATCGTTCACTCTTGTCTTTAGGTTATGTACCACTCCTTACATTTCATTTTATAAAAACATCCATTTTTGACCGTTTCTTATCCATTAGACACTTCCATTGACTCGTCAACCGACATACTTGAGACTCCAACTATATTGACCATCTATGTTGGGACCTCATTTATGCCACTTCAATATATATACAAGAGATGGGCTTTTGGCCCAATATTATTGGACTTATATATAACTAGTAATATATTAAGATTGGAGTGATGAATTGACCAGACAAGTCTCGTTTGGATGGTGATGATGGCTAGCTAGAGAAGTGATTAGATTGAAAGACAGAAGAGTTTATCGGTTTATTTTTTACCGTAGAGATTCTGCATGTAGATGGATGTGACTTGGAAAATAAATTCACCCATAAATGCCTTGATTAAATGTATACATTTGTTAGTTTTTTTTTTCTTTTTCTAAAAATTTGATGTTAGAAAGTTGCATCTGATCATGTACCTAGAGTTTGTGATTTGTGAGGTTTTGTTTGTCCAATGACCAAACAAAATCATATGGTCTTTAGAATTGAACAGAAGTATCCAAGGAACAAAAACAACAAAAATTAAGATAGTATTTAGGACTAGAAAAATGTTAAAAGTTGATTGGGTAAAATATGGTTAAAATATTAAACATACACCTTCAAAATTCTACTAACCAATCACTTCATAATCTGTAAAATATGATTGTGCAAGTAAATTATACACCACAAGAATGTGAAATTCATGAGGAAGCGCCTACTTCACCAAGTGAATTACTAATTCTTGTTTAGCAGAAGTTATTACATATTTGTGCAGTTATACAACTATACACCAAGTGTGCATTAGAAAGCTAGAGTAGAAAGAGTAATTAAGTAGCTAGAATATCTATATATGTATATATCATCGTCTAACCGAGACAAACCGTACGGCCCTTAGTCATGGAACTCCGAGAATCTTGCAGGGAGAAGTTGGAATTGATGTCAGGGAGATGCAAAGTCGTAGAGTCCATTGATGAAGATGAAGGAAAATGATCCTCAAACCATGGGATTGGGAGAGATGTTGTGTTGTTGCAAAGAGTAGTTCGATCGAAAAAGAGAGAAGAATAATCTTTAGTCAAGAGAGTTGCTTCTTGAGTTTCACATGCTTTCTCTAACATACTCTCCATGTATTTCCCTTGTGCTTCTATCCTTTGATTCACTTGTCTTTCTACTTCTACTTCTTCCTCTATCCTCTTTTGCACTTCCATTTGCATCCTAATTCACCATAATTACCATTTAATAAGACTTTGAGTATCTAATTATATATTTATGAATCAATTATAGTTAGGTTTTGGAATTGAAAACCAACATACTCGTTCATATTGCGACCAATGATTAGTGGACTAGTTGTGAATACAGCATTCCGTCGAAGATCCAACATTGGAGCTACATGCATGATGTTGATTAACCAAATCATCACAAATATACCAATTTGGTATCATCATTCTCGATGCACATATATAAGTTAAGAAGGCCAATGATTTGTGACGCACCTCTATTAGTATTCCTAATATTAAGGGAGTGATTATGATGATTATGCTCCTTGTGAGGTTGTTTTCCAAGCCTGAACTTCTGTATATACATATTGTTGAAACACATGCACATATATGTTTTAAATCCTAACTAAGTCGGAATTCTAGAAGATAATCGATGAATTAAGAATAATATAGGACCTGGAGATGGCTCTTGAGGTGATAAAGCGTAAGACCCTTCACACCCATAACTCTCATTATTGTCTTTGGAGTAGCCTCTGATGATATAAAATCACAATCAATATAGCTCTAATTAAGGTTTATATGTATATAGAGAGAGAGATTTATGATGATATAGTATGTAGAAACGTACTGTCAGGGCCACCAAGGTGAGTGACGGCGTCAACGAAGCGATCATGAAGCTCAGTAGTCCAGCGAAGGCGAGGCTTAGGGTCAGTGGTGAGGACGAGACCTGAGGATGATTCATCTCTCATCTCTTGCCTCGACTGCATCATTCTGAGAATAAACTTCGATCGATGATATGCTATTCAACCCAAGAGAATATTAGTATTTATCAACAAAGATAGGAACACACGACGTCTTACAAATGATAAGTATTATAATATGGAGTGATATTGACATACATAAGCATTATCATATAAAAATTATAAATTAATAAAGGGAATCATACATATATATATGTATGTATGCACTAGGGTTTAATCAGGCTTTGAAGTTGCATACCTTTTTCATGCGCAGACACACATGTCTAAAAATAACATAAAATCCAAATTTGCTTAGAGGTCGCTTGTGGTCTAATAGAGAGAAAATACTAAATACTTTGGAAAGTACTTTCTAATCCAAGAATGATGGCCACATAGATAGATGATAATCTAGCTAGGTTTTATGGAATGGAATAAATTTGGAAAAGTTACATATCAATTCATTTGTTTTGAGTTGGAAACTTATAATAAATTATGGTACTAGAATTTACAATTTAGCTAAACAAACTTGCATGATGATATGTATTCATTGTGGTGCTTCGAGATATTAAGTTATACTACGTATCATTTCGAGGGGGTTTATTAGATAGTGACAGATCACCTATCGAAATTTAAAGTCACTTTACCTAAGACTCAATTCACTTATTGTTAATTGGTTTTAAGTTAGAAATTCATAATTTATCACAAATTAAAATTTTATTAGAAATTTGGAATATTGTTTTTGAGTTTAGCGGGTTCAGATGAAGATGAAGGGTCCATACTAATACTGCTAATACGGTGTACAACGATCGATCTTTAAGACAATTTGTGAGATTAATCGTATGAATTAACATAGAAAAACAATCCAAATTTTAGACGTCCGAGTCCTTGTATTTTGATGTATTGACGTATGTAGCCTTACGAAATTGCTTTTGATTTAGATAAATTAATGCACATGCATGGGAATAAGGAACAAAAGCATCTTATTTCTTTATAAATTTTGGTTAAAATCTCAATGTCAAGATTCGTGTGCGTTGGAAGTACTTTCAATAAAGATGACAAGTGGAATAAAGTTGATGTTTAACTTTTAGCTCATCAATTAAGAGTGTATGCAGAAATGAAAAAATTTAAATGAAAAAAAATGAAGAAAGTAATTGATTTGTTTGCTTAGTTTTCAAGCAGCCTCTTGTCTCCTTTTATAGATGCTTCTTATATTCTTCTATATATGAATCTATTCCCTTTCATATCACACACCACTCATGACTCAACTCATGGGACCAAACCAATATGTAGACTTTAGTCTTAATTCACCAGAACTAGCAAAAATGAGCCCACTTTAAGACCTAATAAAGCCCAATATATATAAAAGGCCCAATTCTTCGGGGCCATAATAATTGGTTGCCTTCTTTCGTCGCCGTGTCCTAACATGACATTTGCAATGCATAGATTATATTTTTTCCTACCCACTCTATTTTCTCCTGCATACTATATTAGTATATTCAGTAATAGAGCAGATAACTTTGACAACAACAACAAAAATTAGAGCAGATATTTATTTTGTTTTTTATTCGTCATCTGCGTTGTCATAAATTAATAACAAAATCAAATAATTGGTCATGCATTACGATTTTTGTGGGCTAATTTTTGAACGAAATAAAATATTGAGACTTTGAATTCTTAACAAATTAACATTAATTAAAACGTTTTCCTTAACATTTTATTATTTTGAGTTAAAAAAAGAGAGCAGTAGGACCGTTTGACCAATTGGCAATTGCCATCATTCTATACGAAACTTCAACTGTAGATTGATGAAAGCGAGTTTTAGCCGCCGCCATTGACGACGACCACGACCATTCTTCTTCATCTTCCATCCTTTTTCTCCTCAATCTATTTCCTTCTCCTCAATTCAATATTTCCTCTCACACAAGGGATCGCTATTTTTTTCTCAGAGATGAATTCTAATACAGCATCGTCTAGCGCCACCGCTTCCGGTTCGGCAGATTCTTCCGCCGCCCCGAGAAATTCCAAACGACCCAAGTGTATTTCTCGTTCTCCCTCTCCCTCTCCGTC
Source organism: Lepidium didymum (assembly GCA_963920545.1). Lineage (NCBI taxonomy): Eukaryota > Viridiplantae > Streptophyta > Magnoliopsida > Brassicales > Brassicaceae > Lepidium > Lepidium didymum. The sequence continues at coordinate 4,020,606 of OY986983.1, read as the reverse complement.
ATATTCCTTTTGAGTTTATGCAAAGTTTGTGGCATATAATCTTAAGAATCATTTCGTGCGATCTTTGAATTGACTTCAAAATCTCTAGTGGCTTAACCTATTTTTCCTCTTTCTAATTTTAGTTTCTCGTTAAAGACTTGATTTTTATTTGAAATTTTAAGCTAGGATTCGAGAATACTATAGCTAATAGGTGATTCTGTTGATTGCAGATTCAAAATTTACACAGCAGGAGCTTCCAGCTTGCAAGCCAATTCTTACGCCTGGTTGGGTAAGCTTCTTGATATCCCCTTTAGCTTATTTGTAATCTCTTACTCATATGTTTCAGTTACTAGTTTTTCTTTGAAACGCTTATCAAGTTGTCTTAATTTATTTCTTTCTGCAGGTGATTTTGACATTTTTGATCATTAGTGTTGTCTTCATTCCCCTCGGAGTTGTTTCTCTTTTTGCTTCTCAGGATGTAAGTGAATATGATCCAATGCCCTGCCCTTCGTTTGATCTACTTAACCTAATGGTTCCATATCTCACATGGTTTCATCTCTTATGTGTAGGTCGTTGAGATCGTTGATCGGTATGATAATGACTGTATACCTGCGCCTGATAGGGCTAATAAGGTTGCATTCATTCAAGGAGCTGGAGATAAGTTTTGTAATCGGACCCTAAGAGTGAGCTTCATATGCAACAAACACTGTTTCATTCTTTGCCATTGACTTGCCTCTTAACGTCTGTGTCATTTTTCTTATTCCTTGGGTTCTGTTTTCCAGGTGCCTAAGCGTATGAAGCAGCCTGTCTATGTGTATTACGAGCTTGATAACTTTTACCAGAATCACCGAAGGTATTGTTGAGAATTATGTGTCTTTAGATATGGTTTCTCTAAAACTAAGTCATATCTACATCAATATTACAAAGAAAGGAAAAAATGCTTACATTTACAATCAGATATGACTTAGATTTCTGGAATAAATTTTGTTGGTGTTGGTATTGTCGATTTTACAGGTATGTGAAAAGCCGAAGTGATTCGCAATTGAGAAGTGTGAAAGATGAGAATCAGATTGACGCATGCAAGCCTGAGGATGATGCTAATGGACAACCGATTGTACCATGTGGTCTAATTGCTTGGAGTCTCTTTAATGACACTTACTCTCTATCAAGAAATAATCAGCGTTTAGAGATAAACAAGAAAGGAATCGCATGGGACAGTGACAGGGATCACAAGTTTGGGAAAAACGTATTTCCGAAGAACTTTCAGATGGGCAACCTCACCGGTGGTGCCAGACTAAATACAAGTATACCAGTAAGTCTATAATACCACAGTACAGTTCTTTGACCTGGTCATATTCTTTGCCAAACACTTGACTTGGTCATATTCTTTGCAAAACACTTGACCTGGTCTCTGTCGTTTTTGGTGTATCAGCTGAGTGACCAAGAGGATCTAATCGTGTGGATGAGGACTGCGGCTTTGCCAACATTTAGAAAATTATACGGGAAGATAGAGCGTGACCTTGAGGCTGGTGAGATTATAGAAGTGACTCTGCAGAACAACTACAATACATACAGTTTCAGTGGGAAGAAGAAGCTTGTATTGTCTACAACAAGTTGGCTCGGCGGAAAAAACGACTTCCTCGGCATTGCTTACCTCACAGTTGGGGGAATTTGTTTCTTCCTGGCACTTGCATTTATGGTCATGTATCTTGTGAAACCCAGGTACATATATAACCTAACCTTGGATTCTCTAGAAATTGCATTTTAAGATAATAACAAAGCAAGTGTGGATCGATGTTGATTTGGTGTGGTTTTTTTGCAGGCGACTTGGAGATCCCACCTACTTATCATGGAACAGAACTGGTGGGCGATAAACAATAAGACTTTGTATATGTAAAGTACATTTATTCGTGATTGTAATTTAATCAAGTAATGATTCTTTTTTTATAGATGTGAAATATAATGATGTTTACAGCTAAAAGATGCCTTTCGAGGCTTCTATAAAACATTTGAACCAATGCTTCTTATAATGCTCATTACCTTTATCTTCCGAAAAAGCAATCCCTCGAATCAATGATTGTTTTTTGTATCTTCACTCAAAAGCATTCATTGTGGCAGTTAGAAATGGAATAGTATTTGATTCTGAGACTAGAAACACCATTACAGATTCGAGAAAAAAGTGCAGCATTTTGTTTGTTAATGGCTGCAGAACCAATGAGTTAATTAGGCCCAGATAGCTAGAAGAGACATGGAAGCAGCACCTAGGAGGAGAGAAAGATAAGCAGCCAAGTGAAGCCAAAGATTGGATTGCAATCTAGGATTCATGAAATCAGGAGCAAGAAGATCAACAAGTGACATGTAAATCAGAATTCCAGCAGATGCAGCATTCAACATGCCTTCCACCATTATAGCCGCTTTGCTCTCTTTCCTGTAACCTAAACCACTTGACATCCCCATCCCTATCCCTATCCCAACAGGCGCCGTCACCGAGAAAAATGTCGCCATTATCACTGTCGATTTCGACTTCATCTCAGCCTATATACAACACACACACACAAGACACAACCATCATCAATCGACAGACTTTGAACAATCAAGCGTCCTGTCATAGAGATTTGTCTAGACTAAACTGAGACATAGTTTTATGTAAGGAAGAGTGAAAGAGAGTACCAACCAAGGAGATGCAGCCACCAAGGCCAAGACCTTCAAAGAACTGATGAAACGAGAGAGCAGCCATGAGTGGCTTTATGGTATCTATACTCTGTGAAGCTCCAAGTGATATCCCTATTATAACCGAATGCACAACTATACCAATCTCAAGAACTTGAGACACTATCCGTCTTCTGATCAACTCAGTCGAGCCATGTGCGTGTCCATGACTCGCGTGCGTATGCACATGAACATGACCCGCATGTTCTTCTTCATCTTCCACTACATTTACTTGCTTACTCCCATTATTATTACTATAATGTTGCCTTTTATAATACCCCATCGCAAAAGTATCGATCATAAGAGTCCCCATAGCAGACAACATCGCTACAAAACCTGCAAATGGGAACTTACCAGCTGCTGTGTTCTCTAGACAAGGTGAATTCAATCTCTCAAACGCGTCTGGTAAGATATGGACAAAGCCTGTACAGAGAATCACTCCTGCAGCAAAAGCTTTCACCATGAAGAAGATATCATTCTCTGGCTGTAACGCCGGAATCTTCTTCCCGATCAAAGGTAAACTCACACCAACTCCTCCAGCCACAAGTAACAAACCAATCGAACCAAGCTTCATCTTAGTTGCTTTCTCTGCTTCATCTTTATACACAGAGTCGTCATGATCATCATGACTTGTACAATCACTCGACGCACAACACAAATGTAAACATATAACAAATATAACACAAACTCTCAACATATTTGATGAAATCAAACAACCACTCTCAGACATGGTTTAAAAGATATTTTATCGTTCTAAGTTTGTAAGAAAGTGAAGTGTGAAGAGTTACAGAGAAGAAAGAGAAGCTTTATATAGAAGAGAAAACGAAAGAGAACCTTCACTTTTAGAGTGAGTGGTCCATAAGAATTGGTAGTAGAACTAGAATCTAAACTACGTAAACAGTTGACCACTATTTCGTAGAGTTGACCACTATACACATTTCTATGTTTGTCGGACACAATAAAAAGGTTTTAAATTCTCTTATATATTACTCTTATTGTCTAACAACACTAATTTAATACGAAAGGCTGCAAAAGTATTCATTGGTTAATACAAGAAGTTCTTCAAGCATCTTAGGTTGTAGTGTATGGATGGCTCAAATAAGACGTCCTTTCGATCTCTTCTAATCATTATTTATCTCTTTATACATTAACTGAGATACAATAATAAAACTACCAACGACCGTTCAATGATAATTAAGGAACAACATGGATTGGTCTTAATTAAACTTACTAAAGACCATTGAATAGAACCATATTCGATTAGTAAGGTAGGTAGGGAGATTATCTGTGAATAGATAGTAATCCTTGTAACTATTAGTTGTCAAGGTCTCTACATCTCTTTTCACTTTATCAAAAGCAAAAAAATAGTATTAGATAAACTGAAAATGTAAAGACTTTTAACCAGAAAGGAAATATGAAGACAGAATGTCGTCATGTTTTTGTTTAAAGTTTTCTTTTCGTGAATGAACATCTTCTGAAATTTTCGTATGAAATTTCAAAAAGGAAACAAATACAAGGCTTAGGAAACTCATGTGAAACTAAACTCATTCAATTCTTCGAGTGCATGCATCTAAGTAAGCCCCATTCAAATGTTTATTTTAGTCCCGATTTAGTTTGGTATCTTTTTTAATTTGGATTTGATTCAGTTTGGCTTTTCGATACTCGGTTGGAACATTCAAATCTCAACTTCTGAAGCGATGTTAGATTGTGCCATACCTCACTTTGAAAGTTGAGATTACTTTAATGTAATATAAACGATGTAGGGAGAAATTCATTCATTGCCAATTAGTTTTGAGTTGAAAACTCAAAATTTATTATATCAGAGCCCACGATCGTGACCCAACAAGGCATGCATGATGATAATGCGCCTGTTGTGGTGCGTCATATCCTCTCGAAGGGACATGTTAGAGGTAACATATCTCACATCGAAAGTTGGGGTCAATATAACTTAATATATATGATCAAGGTATCAATCCACTCATTGCTAATTGGCATTGAATTAGCAGCCTATAATTTATCAATCGAATAATAACTCAACACATGAAACCGATGTATAAGGATTAATTTTAGAAACCACACAGAACTATCCCAAGTCTAGAATCTTGTACCCTTATCTGTCACAAACACCATTCTAAGATACCTTAGCTCTGCATGTTAAATCTGGAACACTACTTCAAAGAAAAGTATTGCCCATCTTTTAAAGTGTTTGAAAACAATGATGTTGAAAAAGACAGATTAGAATAATTCTAAACCTTCCAGCAAAATGATAGATGTCTAGAAGTCCACAATGTGATGCGATTTAAACTTTGTGAAAGAATGTCGTCATGCAAGTCTGTGCGCCGTTAGAAGAATGATTTTATTTGATTTTTTCGTTTTCTTTTGACTGCAAAACATCACAATGGTCTTATCGTTCGTCCTCATAAGGTGGGATTGGTCGGGTTGGGAATGATGGTCCGATTAAGCCACGTGTTTCAAAACTAATATCATCAACTGAGTGCGATTGTTACAAGAACCTAACCTAATGATTTTGGTCTTTTCATATTTTGGTAAACATTTAAGATAACATCTGCGGAAATTAATAATAAATATCAAAATTTGATCACGCTTGACTATAAACATTTTAAATCTAAAATTTGACTTTTTCCTGATATTTCGATGATAATAATTTGGGTTTCTAGAAACATCTTAGAAACCGAACTCGTGAGAAAAACGAGGTGTCAAAAGAGGATTGGTTTTAACCTTGATTCATCTTTTCGTACCATGTCCCACAATTGCAGCTACAACACGAATCTGAACCAAAACAAACAGTTAGCAAATATAAGTTCTATTATTCGCGAGAGATGGGACAGAGATAGGTGCCTTTTTATTTCAGGGATGGAGCATATGGCGTGGGGCATGGAGAAATGGTTGTATCAGGCAACTGATTTAGTAAGTCGACTGTCGCCGTAAGGCATGCAGCTAACATTTTCTTCTCCAGTTGGGCAAGCCGGGTTGCAACTCGCTTCCTAGGACTCAAACTAGGATCTGCCAACTATTGAGCAGGATTTCTATAAATATCAAGTAGGAACAAAAAAAAAACGTGTTTGATTCGTAGAAATCAGAAAGTCTAACGACATACCAATGCATCATCTTCTTTCAGAGTAGTAGGGTAGCCAGACAAGCGTCTCATGAAGTAATCAGCAAGCTGATCTAGTACTGCTCTCTCCATGCAAGGGCTCATCTACAAAAGAGACTGAGAGTTAAACCTTTACAAGTTTGTACACAACTTTATGTGTAGAAGTATTATTGGACACCTCACATGTACGAACTGAGCACTTGATCCAATCAAGGAAATACCAAAAGATTAATTAGAAAAAAGGTTTGCCAGGTCACTCATCCCCTACTTACCGGACAAACTGGACCTTGGGATGAAATAACTGATTGCATTTCAGAAGGATCAGACATGTAACCCAACCGCAGGTAGGGAAGCATGTCTTGGACAGCTTCTCTTTCTTTTCCCACACGAACCTGAGATGGAGACGAAACAAAAAATCAGCCAAACATCTCAGCGTAGACTTGTTGAAATGCGGATGTCGCACATTCACACCTGAAAAACTTGTTGGGATAATTTTCCATTCCTTTGAGCAACCAATCTCTTGTCCTGGTATTGAGGATCCTCGGTGTTCAATGCTGCCTGGAATGCATAAGACACAAAAGACATGCAAACAGTGAGAAATTTACATTTAGACTACCCTAAAGTTTAGGGTAACGCAACAAAGTTTCATAGTTACCTCGACTATTATTCTATCATAAGGGTTATCTTCATCCACGAATCCATAGTTCAAAAGCAATTTCGCATTAGGTTGTGGCCCACACCTTATTTTAAAGGAGGAAAGTCAAAAGTATGAAAGATTGATCAGAAAGAGAAAGCCAAAGCCGGTCGGAAGCAATTTGGCTCACAGACGCACCAGACAACTATAGGATCCCCAGCCTTATACGGCCTATCTACTAAAAGTTCAACAGCACCATCAACAGCGGTAAGCATTGCTTTGCAGTTGGAACAGTAGGCCAACAAGGGAGGACCAAGAGGTACCAAAGCAAACCGACGAGCCAACCCAACATTCTGAGTACAGGAAGAAGCATACCAAATCAAAATTAGCAGAGCCAACAAGAACAAGCAACGCCTGAAAAGAAGATGCTTAGGTGTTGAACTGGAAGCTAAACTGTAGATTAACTCTAGTCATAGGGAAGACCATATTATTCAAATTAACTCTAAATACTCTTCCAAACACGGGTTAGACATATGAATTGTGAAGGGGGAAACTAAAAGAAGGAAAAAGTTACTTGTAAATGCACCACACAGGACTGAATGGCAACAAAGGCCTGCTTGAAAATCTCAAATGAAAAAGCTTCAGTTGGTATGTCAAATGGGTATTGCTGCAGACACAAATCACGTGATGTAAGACTGCTGCCACTGTTTTAGCATTTTCCATACATTAAAAACAAAGTGGTAGGTAAACACCTGAAACAAAGATCCAGCCATAAACCAGACAGTGTCAAGCTCCTTATATTCTCTTTTGATACCCTCAGCCCTCTCAAGAACTTCGGCCTGGATCGTGTTAAAAAAAAGATCAACAATTGAAACCCAACAGAATAGTTCGGTACAGGTCAGCACATACAAACGCATACCTTGGTCGGACTGCCAGTTAAGTAATCTAACTCAGCCTCAGACCACAGCAATGGGGATTCCGCATCTAACTGACCTCTTCCCCTTTGACGATCAAGTTCTCGTATATAAGGATACCATACCGATTTCTTCCCTTGTTTCTTTTCATACATCAAATACAAAGCTAGGCAAGCCAATTCCGACAATTTGTTCGTCGTCAACAGTTCGGCTGCGTGAAAAAAGTGAGAGGTTTATGGCTTAAGATAATGATCAAAACACCCGTAATCGCACTCACGTAAGAGAAATCACAAAATCTATTCAAATACGATTGCACATGATTGAAAAAGTGGCTTCATGGAACGGGAAACCTAATAGAGAATGGCTCATACCAATAGTCTCGTTCCCCAAAACTCTTTCCAGTGTGACCACCAAAGAGTCTGGAACTGAAAACGCCACATCACCCTTCTGTAACAAGTAGGAGATTAAGACAGATTTACAATCAAATCCCGGAATTTGATACTCGGAAAACCGATAGAACTGTATGAAAATAGGCTAATTAAACTCGAAATGCGAAGACAAACACCTGAAGATCCTCACTAGCAGCAACGTAATGTATGGGTTTATGCTTCTGGTCATGAGCTGGTCTCTCCTTGAGCACAACCTTGCAAGGTGGCAAACCGTTCTTATCCATCCAGAACTTCAAATCCTCGGAGTCATCTCCTAACTTCCTGCTCGACTGCCTTTCGTTTTCCTTTGGTGAACCACCCGCAACTAAAGTATCCGAACTCGATGCCACAATACAGAATCTCCTCAGAGGAACTGATCGCGATGCAGAGACCAACCTAGTGTTCCTCCACCGAGAAAGTGAAGAAACCCTAGAAAGTGGGAATGAACGAATTGGAATAGACGCGCATGTGGTATGGAAACAGGTGACAACCCCTTCCATCGGAATTAGCAATTCCAGAAATTCCTAATCTTTCGAAACGTAGAGTTCTCCCGCGGAGATTCTGAGGATTTCTCTCTGTTCAAAATTGCTACTAAACTGGACCAGACGTAAGAACCTCTCTGGAACAACCAAACGATACAAGATTTAATGATCAGAAATCGATATAACAAACACAACCCTCTTCGTGAACTGTCGAGCTCATCACACAAATCAAGTTCCAGTAAACGAAATCATCAATTAGCCCACATAGTCTTCACAAACCAACAACAAGAACCCAATCTAATAAGAGATACGAGAAATCCAAACATCTAAGAATAAATTAAACTCACAGGAAATACAAATAACCGAGAGAATGCTTCGAGGAGTCGAGCTGCTCAAGAATAGAGAAATTAACCCCCGAGTCGGCTCGGAGCGAGTCCTCAGCTCGTTTCAAAAGATTGTGGAGTGCAGATAAATCCCCTGGACTCGCTGATAATCCCTGGATTGACGTTATCTGATACAGATAATAATCTGCATCTCACCTATTTATTTTACTTATCAATTTCGGTTTGCTATTTCCGGTTTAGTATTGTAAATACATTGGTTAACTCTTGGTTCTACTTTTGTGATCACGCTTATGTACTGAGGAAAACACTCAGAGAAGAATCAATGGGATCCAGAATCAATCAAACAATTAAACAAAATCTCTTTTATCTTCTTCTCTCGATCTCTTCTTCACCATCATCATCTATCACCTTCATCCACCATTTCACCATTGATGTTCATACTTTCGAGATAACATTTCTTCTCCTAGTATCTCCTAGGTTGATTATCACCACCTTTCGATCCTTGAGAGAAGGATTCTAGGGTGGATTATCCTATCTATCTAACATTCTGTAACATTGGTATCAGAGCTACCTATTCTCAGACCCAAAATGACGGAGACAAGGGCTCAGACTAGGCTTGAGATGAACAAGCAAATGGAGGGACTAAAAATCGCTCAGGTGAAGCAGAACGAGACTACTGAGGTGTTGAAAATTTCCAGCGAATCTCTGAGAACTGAGATTAAAAATCACTTCACGGACATCTTAAATATGCTCGCTGAGTTACAACCAACACCGCCGAACCCCGAAAAGCAACCCGTGGGTCATGCTTCATCATCATCAGCGGTGTATAACTCAAACCAACAATCTCGTCCACTCCCAGAACCACCGGATTCTCTGACTCAGATGCTTAACATCCCTGTGGAGCGACGTTTCAGTGTGGCATGTCTCAGTACAGTCCATTAAATGTAGCTTCCGTTCTGACAAATCCAGAGATTAATGAAGTAATTAGGAGCCAGGCTAAACGTAATCCCAGTTCTTGCTTCGCGATCTCAGGCCCTTAGTAAGTTTTGACTACACACATCATCTAAGTGTTTCACTTGCTTCGGGTTTGAGCTCTAAGTAAACACACAAATACAAAAACGTGTCTTCTTCTTCCGATATAATTGCGAGATAATTCATTAGAAAACTGAACCAAATAAACCGTACCAAAACAAATCACAAGAGAGTCATGTCTTTCTATGTTATTTGTTTTTATGTTGTTTTGGTTGTTTTCTAGCTAGGTTTAGGTAATTATCAACGAGTTATTAATATTTTTTTTAATGAAATAATAAGTAATATTTATCTTGTATAAAGATCAATCAACCAGGCCTAAGGAGATAACCGAATTTCGATATTACCAGACATAACCAACCAGCTGGTAGATAGACCTCTTTCAGTTTCCAACCGGTTGGCTGCAAAATTACAGCTTCATTTATGTAGACAGTAACTCGAATTATCGTATCGGTAAATGGTAAAAAGAGAATTTGCTTACTTGCCCACCAAATTTAAAGATGAGTATTTTCACATTGTCTGGAATTCCAAGCTCTCTCCTAACCTGAAATGAAACTGGACTCTGATTAAGTCTGACAAAAGACATGTCCATTAATGGAAAGTGATGAGCACCAAACCAGACACCAATTCTCATTGTTCCCGCCGAATATTAAGACATGCTTTGAAGGCCCAATTAACCCTGGAACCCATTATTAGGCCCGAGCTATATTATATTGTTTTGGCCCAGGACTATGTCCGTAGGCTTAACTGGTTAGTACCTTTTGTGTTTCTTTTAAATTTGCTTACACAGAGAAGAGTCTTGAATGATTTGAAATCCATATAAAAAATTAACAAATTATTCAGGTCCATATAAACATGGACCAAATAGCAAAATATTACTTCCTACTTCTTAAAATGCATTATTATCCCAAAAGTGGTTTTGGTCGATTAAGTCTAACCTCTACTGCTTCATGTTCCCCACCTAAATTCGATTCTAGAGACTTATGGTGTTTTTATCAATCGAATTTGATTTCAAAAACTTACAACTGCTTAACGTAAAATTGTTAATTATTTAAAGGTTTGACTATGTAGCTGATCTTATTAATCAAATTTTTTATAAAAAAATAATACATCATGATCTTGAATTTAACACAGCACTTAAACATGTTAAATAGCTTTTGAATTCTGTTCTATATAGATGCAGCCGTGTTCTTTCGTCTCATCTTAAAAATTTGTTTACTTTCTAACCTATATAAAAAACAGATATTAAAAGAATTTAAATATGGAGAAAAGTTTAAATATGATTTTATCAATTTTTAATTGCAAAAATATTAAAACTTTATTGCATTTAAAATTGTTTTAATTGCCTGTATATTACTATATTATACTTTAATATAAGAGAATTGACATTTATTGTTCAATATATTGTTTAAAGCACAAAAACATATACTATATACGAATAGATTATTAAGGTATTACTAACCATATCCTATAGATTATTATATGATACTTTATATAATAAGTTGTTTATATAATAATATCAAAGAATTTTAGTCATTAATAAAATATATTTATAGTTTAAGATAAATGGTTTCTGGTTTCTGGTTTTTGTTTTTGGAAAAACCATGTTTTAGTTAATCATGACTTTGCAAAAACAATTTCTCAAAATCTAAAAACAATTTTTATATTCTATCCTATCATTCAAGTTTTTAGTTTTTTTTTCTTTAAGAACTAGGAAAAACTAGTTTTTAAGAAATCAACGTTGATTTCTCCAAAAACCAAAAACCAACTTTTTTTAGTTTTTGAAAACAAAAGCTAATCTAAAATCTAAAACCAAAATCTAAAAACTAAAATCTAGAATCTAAAAACCAAAAAATATATACATAATAACTCGCTTATGACTTAGGAGACAACATGTTATACCTTTGATCTTGTCAAAAATCAATTCTTTGAAAAATATACCAACACCAAAACCTTGAACAAAAATTCTAGAAAAGAGAAAAAAATGAGGGGTGAATAATGAATTACTAAGTGAGGAGATCATCTCTGTCAACTTAAACACAACAATATTATCCTAATTCACACAACATTTGTTCAAAAGCATAAAATCAAACAACAACTATATATGAATGAGGTTGATTAAATTAAATTATCTTTCAACAAACAATGGTTGAGGTCCTGAGGATGGTTTTGGAGGTTATTAAGCCAACAATATACTAATGTCCATTTTTATGTTTTTTAGGTAGGAATCTCATACAAATATCTGAGTATAAAGCAGTTGCATGAAATTCACCAAAAAATGAAAAAAAAAACAGAAGTAGGGGCACATCAAAAATGAATCAGAGGGTGAAGTAAAAGACAATTGAAACAAAGCAAACCAGAAAAAAAAAAGAGAGATGAAAAAGGAAAGAACAGTCATTAAAGTGAATAGGCAACACCTGAATTAATGCAAAACACCAATGACCAACAATCACTTGAACCACCTACGAAAGTTCTTTCAAACTCTTAAGTTAGATAATGACACTTTCCACGTTAGACTTCCACTTTCTCTCTTAAACCCTAATCTATTCTCACTAACTATTTACCACCTGACCTAATTTATAGGGTTCTTCCCAATTCCAATATATCTTTTGTGTTAGTTAAACATCTATAAATCAGACTTCTCTAATCATAATCATTAACTCATTAATTTGATATTGGTATTTAGATGATCAAGCTAATAATTGTGGCATCAGATCTTTGATTTATTATCAATCGTACTAGACTATAAAGAGATTTTAGAAAGTAGATTTTAAGTTATGAATCAGATTTTATCAATTTAATTATTAATAAAAATCAGTTACATGACTAAAATCAAATTTTGATTGAAAAAAGTAATAATAAACAATTGGTTAATGATGTTTTATGTGCGTCATATTGTGTTTACCTATTTTAATCATGTTTTGATATTGGTAAAAGAATTTTGGTTTGGTTAGACTTAACTGTTTGCAATCAGTTGAACTAATTGGCGATCTAACTATCTAACTACATCATAAGTTAAAGTTGGGTAGATTTTTTCATCTGCCAAATGATTACGAGTGAGTTGCATCATCTTTACCCATCACAATTCATGTAACTCAATTGATGATCATATCTGACGATCACTTTAATCCCATAACATCGGAGAAAGAGATTCACACACCAAAGATTTGATTAAGGCAGATTGAGAAAACACACACACTTGGCTTTGTACTTCGCACACACAATAATTAAGATCACAGAATTTGATCAAACTATATATTAACAATTTAAGACATTCAGAGAGATATCAATTTTGTTTATAATAAGCCTCTCTTTGATCCTAATCAAAATGTCTAACAGCTCTCGGTGTAGCTGCCACAGCCACCGTACCTCCTCCTCCACCACCGCCGGTGCTTTTACTCGTCGAGCTTCTATATAACTCAGTAAACGACGCTCTCGGCGATGAAGAAAGAGATTTCGAAACTCTCGGAGATGAAACAGATTCTCTCTGTGATGGACTTCGCCAAAATCCAGCACCGTAGAATCTTTTCCACATCTCTTTCTCTAATGCTAAAACCGCTTCATCTTCTTCATCAGTCTCATCCTCCATCGTTAGAGCTGCTGATTTTCCGATGTATTTCAGATCCAAGAAATTATCATCATACTCATCATCATCCGACACGTCATTGCTATCCAACGGATGAATTGCGAATTCTGAGTTTTGGAATATTCTTTGGATCCGTTCGTTTTTTCCGTCCATCGGAAGCGGTGGAAGCATTCCGTTTTTGACAAGACTTTTACGGCGGCGATGACGAATAGCTTTACGGCAAATTCCTCGTGGGACTTTGTAGACGGCGAGGACGAGGAGGTTAACGAGTCCACATGGACAACAACACCATACGGCGGCGCAACTTGCCGTTGTACCACCGCAGAATTCAGCAGGAGTGGATCCGCCGCAAGTGGCTTTTGGTGACGGTGAAGAAAGACTTCTTTGAAGTAAAGGTTGTCTCCGGTGACTACGAGACGGAGAAGACGATGGAGTATCTGATGGTTTTGTTTGTCTCGAGATCTGCCTTGAATCGTAACGTAACGTCGTGCTCATTTTTTTGAATTTAAAACAAACACACAGATAATAAATTAGAAAATCAAAATTCAATTTGTTGATCGTCTTCTTACTCTTCTTCTTCGATTTGCTTCAATTTCATCACAAGAATCAAAATGAAATTTCAAATTTCGCAAGGGATAAAAAAGAATTTTTGTTTTATAATCTGGGTAATCAGAACTGATCAGCCAAACGCAACACCACGGAATGTCTCCGATGATGACGACGGCAAAGAAGAAAAGCTCAAAGAAGAAATGGAGAAAAGTTTAGTGATCTGTTATAAAAAGAAAGACACCAAACAGATCAATTAGGTGAGATAAATTTTGGATCTTTGCCAAGAAAAAACAATCCTTTTCTCGGGAAAATTCAAAAGGGTCGAATCTAAAATTGAGTGAGAGGTGGTCCGAAATGGAGGGAGAGATGAGAGAAAAAGAGGATTATGTCTGAAATTGGATTATAAGTGTTTGAGAGACTTGGTCGTGAAATGGTTGAAGAAACAGAGGAAGGTGCGAATGGTTGATTTGTGTTTATATATAAATACACACAGAGACAGAGAGAGTCCAACCAAAGTTTTTTGTTATCATCTTCTTCAGGTTCCTGCTTCCTCTGTCACTTTTTTAAACTATAATAAAGGTCATTTTGACATTTTTATATTATTTTGTTTTTGTCAAAATTGGAACTGACCGGCCCATTATATTATTTATTTATTATATTTACCTATTAGCTTTTTTATACGTTTGACCACAAAAATGTATTTACTCTTATTATTATTTCATTTCCAAATAATATACCCATGATTATTCAAAAATCATCACATAACATTTGTGAAATTATTCAAACATAACATTTTAAAAAATTCAATAATGTGACTGATAAGTTATGATATACAAAATTTACCTAATTATCTAAAATCAAATTCCGATAAAAAAAATCATAAAAATAGACTATGTAACATAAGTTTTCAGTTTTTTTATAAAAAGAAACCTAAAATGTTATTAATATATGTATGAGAAATGTTACCACGGGGTGTTATCATTCAGAAAGATGAATTTCGTTTTCCATAAAATTTGTTGATTTTTTTTGTCAACTGAATAATATATTATTAAAATGAGAGAAAATTTTAAAGTTATACAAATTCTAAATCATATGATAACTTTTTAACATAATAGGTAACGGAATCAGTTCAGTGATTCAGAAATCTAGGGATTATAAAAAGAGAAAGATCATAAAGGACTCTTCGACGGTATAAATTGTTGATATTAAAAAGACAAAAATGAAGCTTATCCTTACAATAAAAATAAAAGGAAAATGACGTTTTTGTTGTCGAAAAGTAGTGATAAATAATGATTAGTTTATGTATACACGTATGTGAAATACAAAAATCTGACAATATCATGAATTAGTTTATTTGTAGATGTCATCTTGTAGCGGTTGTTAGACGTTGATTGGTTTGGTTTTTTCGCCTTTCGGTTTATTTCTTCTTTTTGTTTTTGTCAACGAATCGAATTTGATGCCTTCGTAAGAATAATTTAATCTTAAACATTACAGACAACAATTCAAGTATGGCGTACCACTCTCTATTGTAGAATTAAATGAATTTGAATGAAGAAAAAAAAAGAATTTGAATATATATATATATATTATCTTAATTTCAAGGGCATGTTCATGCCCTCGAACCACATACTTAAAGCGTCTTTGTATGTCAGTGCCACTCTTGAATATATTCGTATCTGGATCAAGAAAAAGTAATGATTCATTTACAATTAACATTTTTTTTGTCAATATTGGGTCACAACAGACCGGTCCATTAGCCAAGTTCTTATATAATGTAGGTGGTGGGATTCGATTCCTGATTGTGCAAGTGCGCATATCTTATGTGGACTTACCGCCTGCCACTAGACTAAAGACCATTTACAATTAATATATTTAGTTTGGCAACAAAAATATACCTTATAATTAAATTATTCAATGGTCAATTCAAAATAATTTTTATAATCACAAAGTAGATGTTTTGGTTATAAATTTTTCTAAAAATTGTTGCAACAAAAAAAAATTGAAATAATTTTTTGAATAAACAAACAATGATAGCTTTAAAAGTATTGGAAACTTTAAATAAAAATAAAAGTATCAATTAGAGAAATATATTTGATAAGTGGTTAAGTATTTACGTATTTGTAACCAAAAATCGAGTATATATAGGGAATTGCATATACAAAAGTATCAATTTACCTCCAAATTTTTAAATTAGGAGCATGTAAAAAAAGTAAATAATGGTAATAATAGGTCCAACACAGAAGAGACGAAAAGAATCAATCTATAAATAGCAAAAGTAAAAACGTTAAAACAGAGCATTGTTTAGGAAAGAAAGTGAATAAATTATAAAATAATTCATAGTGAATAATTAATTTCATCACTACCTATAGCCGTGGACAACCTTTGAGTTACAACATCCCTCACCTTGCCATGAATAAAGTAATTTCTTATTTTTTTAGTCAATTACATAAAGAATTTTTGCAATCGGAGGATACTTGTACAAAATCGCTTTTATACGTCTTTCTTTTGTGTATTTTGATTCAAATATTTTGGGTCATGAATTTTAGTTTTATATTGTTTTCATATGCATACAAAAACATATGTCATCTAATAACTATTTAGATATTTATGTCTTTTTTTTCATGATTTTTTTTCTTCTAGTAATTAAGTTAATAAACTAATTGATTATCGAGGTAGGAAAACAGGCACTCGAGATAAAAGTTTTTTGAGGTCAATTTCTTTCCGACGCGGGCCAAGCTTTTGCTCGCCGCCAATCTCTTTGTGAGAAAATTAGTTCTCAAATCTTCTCCATTTTAGAGAAGTTTTTACAAAACTAAAGATCATTGAGTCCAATGAACCATTTATGTGTTTGTCTGTCCTTTGCGGCAACATAATTAGGAAGACCCTTGAATTGTCTTAAGCTTCTGGATTGCATTCCCACTTTTTATCCAAATTTTTTAGATTGTTTTGAGTTATTTCCATTTTGATGTTTTATTTTCAGTTTATGCCAAACTCGATTATATTTTGTATGGATTATGCTTTCTTATTATGCTATTGTAACTCAAAATTTTTAAATTAATAGGTTCAGCGCAAGTTACGTTTAAAAAAAAAAAACTAATTGATTATCTGACTAGACATTCGTTTAATTATTTCATATATAAGAAAAAGATACTTTGAAAATAAAACACCAAAAAAAAGAAACAAAGTATCGACAAAATAGATATGTGCCTACGAATTGATTAATCAGATTAGATGTAACACTCTTTAAGAAATTTCAACTATAGCAGCACCTACCATATTATCTAAACATTGATATATTGATTTCCCTTCACATCAAATTAGTTCTTCCATTTCGAGATGCCTATTGACAAGTTGGATGGGTCAGGTTTAGAATTCAAGACTTGGAACTAGCAGAAAAAACCGGTTTAGTTAACTAATATAATAAACCACGTCTCAAATTTGGTATGTTGCTCCAATATATACATACTATATTACTCTCTCTCATTCATTATAAAGTGATGATTTAGTAAAAAAAATTATTTTAAATTAATTAATGTTTTAAGATTTCTATGCAAAATTTATTGTATTTTTAATATTTTTGACCCTTTAAATTTTGCAGATTGATTTGTGATTGGTTAAACTATTTTAAAATTTATAATAAAATATATTTTATTTAGATAAAATATAGAATTTAATAATTTTTTAATATTTGTGATAAAATCTAAAATATCAAATAAAATAAAACGAAAAAGTGGACATGGACCCTCTTTGCATCTCTAATGTGGACAGAAAATGGTTCAGTTTTCTCATCTTGTCTCCATTCACATTTTATATATTTTTAAAATTCTTATTGGTCTAATCAAATCATTTTTCAACTTCACTGACACAATCTCTATGTATATATACGCAACATAATAGAGAAATAAATATATGCAGAGTTTGTTTTCTAATAATTGAATCAGTTAGTCAGATTTTCAGTATTTCTTCCTCTTACACTTCTATATATGTGGCTTCGCTCAGTTTTAGTTTTGAATTCATTTTTACTGATATAATAGCTCGTTTTTTATATATGAAATACGCGTATTCGCTATAGGAGCCTCCACCATCAACTTTATCTTGTATAGTTAGTGATGGTTTAGAGAGGTATCGGTAATTTAAAGTTTATTCTTATCAGTGTCTTAGTTTCGTCTTGTCAAAGTTTATATTTTAGCTTCCTTTTTTTGGGCATTGTCTCTTGTGAAATTTCGTATTCCATTGTCTTAAATATTTGAACTATGTATTCTATTTTGAATTTAATATAATACCGACGAAAAATAAAGTCAGAGTTTTATTCCAATACAGATTAAGGCAATTCTTTATACTCGAATTCCTGTAAAAAAATAAAAAATATGTAATTCTCAAGCATCCGTAACATAGCAACTTGATTCAAACAATTTCTAGTTAAACCTAATCTAACTTTACAACATCTTCAAATACAAAATAGTTACATTTAGTCTAAACGAGAATGCAATTCGTAGAACCTAATTTGTCATATGGTGATTGGAGTATTGATATAGTTGTGATCAGAGTGAATTATGTAATTATTGTTCAACATTTGTAACATAGCAACTTGATTCAAACAGTTTCTAGTTAAACCTAATCGAATTTTACAACATCTTCAAATCTAAAATGGTTACCTTTAATTTAAAAGAAAATGCAATTTGTAATATGGTGATTGGAGTATTGATATAGCTGTAGATCATAGTTTGAGAGTGTATAAATTATCATAGAGGACAAAATAAAAAAATGAATCGAGAATGCAATTACTAAGGAGATAATGACATATCGGAGAATGGGTAAGTTTTTGGATGACTGATATTTGGATTGATGGATGATGGTCCCTTACATTTTTGTGATACAAATATTAACTGCTTCACACGTGTAAGTACTTGTCATAAACAGAAATAGATCCAAATAGTTCATTTCTTGAACTTACATGTCACTCAACATAAGATATTTTGGTTTAGAAGATATACATGACACTAAATGTTGAATGGAACATAGATAAACATACCAACGACAACCATACACTTGTTCAATTATTGATTACAGTGACCAAATATCTTGTTGGACATAATGGTTATTCGGCTTCGCCTAACTATTTGGTATGCAAATTTTATAGTCGGATTTGTTTTGGTATGACTTTTAGTCGATACATGATTGTTTGTATTTGTTGTATATAATGACGGATTTCAAAATTTTATTTACCAAAGACTAAAAAATTATAACACAATAACCACAAAAAAACACATTTAATAAATTTTTAGAAAAGTACATACATTCATTAATTTCTATAATCTTTTTTTAAGTTACCATAATGCAGCAGATAGGAATCGAACTTTAGTGTCAAATCATTAGTTGGATCATCCTAACTACCAGACTGAGAGCAACTCGACAAATTTTTTCTTATTATTGTTCTTAATTCTTATGTCTCAAACTCTCAATTGTATAAATTTTTATACTTCTCGTTATAGTATTTGAAGTTCTTTTTTAATTTGCCACGTCAGCTCTTCACTCAAACTATTTTCTAATAAATGATTGTTCAAGTTATGTACGAAATATATATTCGAATATATATTCGAGATCGTATTTATTTTGATTTTTTTTATTAAAAAAAATCGATTCCACATAATCAACATAGAAATTGAGATCATCCCATGCAAGTGTCACCTTTTGCATTGATTCACCAATATGTTTCTTCAAAGCAGTATCTTCCGTAGTGACTGGAATTTGCAAAAGAAAACAAAATTTTATTTATTTATTTCCATCTCAATTTTTGGTATAACTAAATATATTCTAATCATCTTCCATAATTTCCTAAAATAAATATGCTATATATTCTATAAACCCATACAAAACTGTTACATAATATTCTAAACACGATTTGTGTTATTTACTTATTTCCATTCAATTTTCTTTATATATAAAGTTTATTATACAGAAGATTCATATTAAAATAATATATTATTAAAAAAATCGACATACAACTAAACTTAATTATCGATTTTCTGCTCTTCTATATAATAGCTCAATAGAGAATACAAAATATCATTGTCGCTTTCTTCAAACACATCTTTTTTTTCAACATGTCATTTAGTGACATTTTTACTTTATAAAAAAATGAAGAATTAAGAAATTTTTTATATGGAAGGTCTTCACTGCTGCTGAATATGGTGAAACCATAAAAATGGTCCTTTGTGATAATCAAGTTTGTTCTTATATGTTTCTATTTAAAGCTTTATTGAATCAATGAGATTGCTAATTACATCATTTATTTGTAAAATGATATAATTCATTGCAATGTATAGAAATTAGAAGTTTTTTGTTCTTTTTTTTTTATCAAAGAACTAAAAAGATCATTATCAACTTTTATGTCTATCCTGGAAATGAATATTTTCAAACTTCAATGCATAAGTTCAAAATTGAATTTGTGTACACAATCTCAATTAAGTCAACTGAGATAAAATATGAGATATAATACTTATAAAAGAGTAAAAAAAATTTTAAAACATATTTTTCAGTTACTTATAAAAAGTTAAAACTATGGTTCCAGAGGTCTAATTAATTTTCGACAAAAAAATATATGTAGTAAAATCTTAAGATTATATATATTTAATTGTTTCAATAATGAAGTCTATTGAAACATTTCAAGGCCTAAGATTCGACAGTGATGAAGTTGCAATTATGGTGAAGCGCTTTCCTTCATGTCTAAACTTATTTCTGAAAACAGTAAATAAGAAAACAGAGTGTGATGAAAAAAATGAATTGGTCCGTAATGATGTGGTTACAACCTCTAATATATTTGGATACAACATGGATCATAGGATTGTGCCAATGTGTAACGCAATCAAAACTCTCATGTACAAAGACTTGATAAAAAGCGAACTCCCTTCAATTTTACATATCTTCACATGTACCAATAAAGTGTTCTTAACTACCACATCAACATAATTGTACATGTTTTGCACGAATATTTTTTGAACATGTGAAAAATATGCATATTTATATTAATTTACTTTTTTCTCACGGTTTTGATTTATGTTTGAAGAATTTATATTAGTGTAATGCTTATTTAATAAGGATGATATGTATTATGCAATATACATATATTTTTGAGCTGCATATTTATAAATGATCATCTATGTATATAATAGATTTATATTAATGTTGGGTGTATTTAATCAAAAAATTATTTTCCTAACAAAGCAACGATTAATGAAGAATGTGAAAAAAAAAATACAATGACATTGAAAAAATAGATGAAACTGGCACCTTGAAAAAAGAAAAATGTTGAAGAGAAGAATTTTTTATCATGTTTAAATAAAAAAAGAATTACCTAACTAGACATCATATATTTGAGCTATGAATTTCTACTAACAACTCATCCATTTCTCAACAAACATTCAAAAATCTCGAGAAATAGATGCGTAAAGAACAAAGTTGAGGGTGAAATACTATTGAAATATATGACTCGTTCTCATAACTACACATTTTCCCTATAAATACTATTTTTGAGAATTGTGTTGTTTAACTATAAAAATTTTGTAATATATAAGACACAAGAAATTAATGTTTATATCAAAATTTCTATATTAAAATCCTAATGACGATTTGAATTTTTCTAATTTTTAAGTGAATTTCTTTTAAAACGTATTTTTTAATAGGTTAGATTATTAATACAAACAATATATGCAATACAATAAGTGTATTGACCTCTCCACTGCTTTATATTGACTTATATATGTCCAAAAATAACCTATTAACACCAACTCAGAAACATATAAATGTAAGCAGTAACTCAACTCACAACCAGAACTTATGTTTAAGAAATCATGTAGTTTCCATTTCATATTGTTTTCGGTTTTAAGGATTAAAAATTAAAACTATGGATCTAGAGATTTAATTAATTATCGACAAAAAAAATATACCTAGTAAAATCT
This sequence comes from Lepidium didymum, assembly GCA_963920545.1. Classification (NCBI taxonomy): domain Eukaryota; kingdom Viridiplantae; phylum Streptophyta; class Magnoliopsida; order Brassicales; family Brassicaceae; genus Lepidium; species Lepidium didymum. The sequence goes on along the minus strand of OY986983.1, from coordinate 3,998,879 downwards.
TAGGATCATATATATTTAATACAGAAAAAAACTTGGTTTGATTGTGGCAAATGTCATTTTATTCGCATAAGTACTCGTGTTTCTGCAAAAACATAAAATTTATATTAGTGTTATCATGGTCAAATCCTATAGAATGCATATTACTTGACATAAACAAAAATAAATGTTTATGTTTTGACATAAACAAAAATAAAAAGTTTGTCTAAGGAGGTAGTGAAAGATTGAGATCAGAGATAGTCTGTCTTGAGAAAGGAATCCAAGACGTGAAACTTGATGTGTCTATTATTGAGAAAAAATAGAATAGAGAACTTGAATCTAATAAATATAGGGATCTTGAACTCCAGCCATCTAAAGTAGTTTGTAAGGAGAGGATTGAATTCCTCTATGATGCAGAACAAGGCAAACAAAAGAATAACCTCCCCCAGAATTGTTACACATGTAGTTCCGATAGACTCCCTCGACCATGATATCGAAAATGACTTCGTGGAGAACCATCTTTTTCTTGTTATGTTTTAGGTAATTTGAACGGTATTCATTCCAAGACTGAGAGAGATTATTAAGTAGCACCAACGCAGCTAAATGATCACCCATAGGTATGCCTTCAGCTTGAATCTTAGAGACGATTGCCTCATACTCATGAAGCTGGTCAATGATTGGGGCATCTTCATTAATCTGAAACAAAGCCCACTTCGTCGTCACGTCCTGGTTATTGGCTTTGTCTTTTCCACCATACTTTTTCTTCAGCTGAAACCATATCTCTTTTGCAGATTCGTAGTTACCGTAAATTTCAAAGAGCTTTTCAGATAGGTGTCGGATTATGTGGCCCCTGCATTTGCGATTATGCTCTTCGAATGATCCCTCAGGTTTTGATTTGCTAGACTCCGATGATTTATCCTCCATGAGAACATAGTCTTAAGCCGATTTCTCGAAAAAAGAAGAGCAGCTCCTCAGACCATCTACAATAATTAGCACCAGTTAAAGGTTGAAGCTAATTATGTTGAAGAGAAGAATTTAATTTTTGAAAATTGTTGAACCTAGAAACAAAGTAAAAAGATATATGTTGAAGAGAAGAATTTAATTTTCTCCATACTCAAAACCCAAGTTTAATATAGTTCAATCTATGAATTTCTACTAACAACTCATCCATTTTTCAACAAACTTTCAACAGTCCGAAGAAATCGATGCGTGCAGAACGAAGTTGAAGGTGAAATACCCTCAAAATATATGACTCGTTTCTTCTTTTTTTTTTTGTTAATAACTACACAATTTACATTTACTATTTTGACAATTGTGTTGTTTGACTATGAAAAATTTGTACTAATAATATATAAGAGATATGAAATGTTTATATCGAAATTTCTATTATTAAAACTCTAATGGCATTTGATATAAATTTTTATAATTTTTATGTGAATTTCTTTTTAATAGTATAGATTATTATTAGAAATAATATCACGGATCCGTGACCCCCAAAAAATTCACGACTTATGGGTCTCAAATTAGGCCCAAATATAATAGTCCAATCAGGCTCTAAACATTAGTATTTTTTTATTTTATTTTTTGCCAACTAATTTCGAATGTATTTCTTATGGGTGGTAAATGGGTCAGTTATTCGAGGATATAAATGATCTTATTATTACAAGTTGCAATATAAAAATTAAGAGATTTAGAAGAAAATTAAACGAGGAGTTAAGGTAAATTGTAATGTAGTGATGAAAATGTTCCTTTTTGGCCGGTCTGTTCCGACCAATCCGACGTGAGTTTTGATGTCTTTTTTCTGACCAACCTTACATTTGCCTGAGAAAGAAAGACCCACGTTCCGGTCAGATTCATCTCTTCGTTATGGAATTAGTAACGCACTATGTTTTGTTGGAATTTATCACCAACACTTTTTTCTGTCAATTGATTAACAATGTCTCATCTATAATCTAAATGTTCATATTAAAATTATGTGAGATTCCAACAGCCAAACTAAAACATGGACAAGCCAACTAGTTATTTGGTTTTTGAACCAAAACATTTGTGTTTTTTTTCTTTTTTTGTTTTTTCTGAAATTTCATTAAAAAAACTTAAAAGCCAGAGTTCACTACAATATGGGCTTGGGTCAAGGTTTGTTTAGCCAGCCCATCAGCAAGTGCATTAAATGATCGCTTAATGTGGTTGAATCTGATCCACCTAAACTGTTTGCAGAGTTCTTCGATATCGAGATTAAGCCATAGACACAATATCTCGCTAATAAATGTACTAACTAAGGAGATAAATGTATTTGGACACTTTAAGTTTTTCCAAAACTGGTAATTCAACCTACGTATCATTTGATAATCCAAAGTAAGAAACTCATGAACATAAGTTAAAACATGGACTATGTGATTGTGAAGAAACTAATTTTATGGTTTTACAATCAGTAGTTTTTCTTTTTATCAATAATTTGATCGACAACATATGATTTATAGCCAAACTTCCAAACACTTAATAATATTACATGAAACAAACACAACTTTGTAAAATCGAATTAGGATGGAAAAGATAATAGAAATGATATTTAGCCACTAGATCAAAATATTTAGGAATATATTTTATAGCACATGTTCATAAGCAGGCAAACATATCAAGAAGAATATATTGTACATGACACTACTCACCAATCAGAAATATATATATATATATATATATATATATATATATATATATTGTAGAAAATAGATTAAAATCTATTAAGACATGAAGTTGTGTGATAACTGATAAGTTATACATTGTCACGTCCGAAAATATAAAAATTGGAGGAAAATACAGAAACAAGAATAATATGATATGCGAAGAGTACGGATTGGTGCAGAGCTCAAATTGAAATGTCGATCATACATTCATCTTATTCTTCGAATTATGCCTCGAATAATGCTAATATTTGGTGCCAACAAAATGACAAATTGAAATGGATGTGTTTTTTTAATTCGAAAGTTAGAACAAAATAAAGAATGGACGAAATCACTATTGTTTATAATTAATCTTGCACATAAATTCATCTAACACTTTTAAATCATTAAATCAATGGTTTTCTAGAGATTGATTAGTCAATTTAATTAATCTCTGATTCCTTAACTTTTATCAACAAATTTACTTCTTTTTTTTATATGGGGTAATTGCAAAAATACCACTCCAAATAAGATATTTTCAAAATTGTTATTGGCCTTTTGGACATTTTCAAAATACTTCTAATGAAGTACCCTCAATTTTTTCATCAGATTTTTATCCACAATTTTTACTTTCTCCCAAAATTTTCTTTAAACATTTATAAGGTTTTTTATTCAAATTTAATAGTATATGTTAGAAATCTATATAAAATAGTTTTGAATGAAATAAACAATTAAACCCTAAATAGGCATATTGGATACTAAATTCAATAGGCTTATTGGATACCTAAATCCAAAAGATTAATCAAAACTAGTAAATTAAGCTAAATATTAATTGTATTTTAAATAGATCTATGAACGGTCTAAACCCAAATGAATGTATAACAATTCTTGAAAGAGTAAAATTTACATAAAATTTATGATATGAAAAAGATCACACTATCATTATAACCCAAAAGAATGATTATAACCATGTAGAACAAAGTTTACATAAGTTATACGACTCGAAACAATATTATCCTCACACTATCATTACCATTATCCTTAATTTTTTTTAGATACACAAATCATATGTGTCCGGTTCCGGAGAAAGAAAAAAGAAATCAATATAATTCTCAATTGTCCTTTGTGAACCAAGCATTTTTGTTGTTAGACAAATTTAACATAAATAAAACATATTAATGTGTGGTTTGCAAGTTCTGTGGTATAACAGTATTCTATTCACTGTAAAGTGATCATAGGATTACCATTATCAGTATCATAATTTATTTATATATCAATTATCGCTATCTTATCACCATAATACACATTGTGAGCACTAAGTTTGACAATTTTACGATATATAGTTTCTATTTCTTTATTATATTACATATAAAGTGGTATGAATATTATTAATTTTTTCACATCAGAGAACCACATAAATGCTGTAAAGTTAGAAGCAAAACATTCTTAACCTTTGATTTTGAGAGCTTCTCTGCTGAGAGCTCTAGTGGATACGATCCACTTGTTCAGCTTTACTTAATTTCATTTTCCTGATTCACTACATTCTTCGTACATGATATCAATATGTACATCTATATTCTACCTGCCTATAGATGAATAGCCATCCACTAATTTATTAGATCTCTAAGTAAGAAAAAGTGACCATCACATTTTCAAGATTTATATAAAAATATTGGTTTAGCTGCAAAGCTTAGTCAGCAATGAAAAATCTGTCTCTTAGCTTTTTGTGATCTATAAATACAGTCCAAAACTATCTCACATAAGCACCACACATCCTAAAGGTTTTTACGAATAAGCCACTTTCACAAGCTTCTAACATTTTCTTTTTGTTATAATGGAGATGGATTTGAATGCTCAAGAGAAGAAAGTAGGAGTGTTTGAAAGGCTTAAGGATTTCTCTAGCAAGCTCAAAGACAACGTTACCAAACGAATAAAGAGTGTACAAAAGCTTGGGAAAGATGATCCAAGAAGGATCATTCACTCCATGAAAGTTGGTGTTGCTCTCACATTAGTCTCATTATTGTACTATGTGCGACCACTCTATATCAGCTTTGGGGTTTCGGGTATGTGGGCAATTCTAACCGTCGTTGTAGTCTTCGAATTCACTGTTGGTAAGTTTATGTTCAAACCGGTTTAATTACTATATGCATACCTAGTATCAAATGTTAGAATCTGATAAACATCTTATATCAGAAGTTGTGATGTTTCTAAACTAATATATACAGATTTTTTTAATTTATAATAGATATTTCTTTTAGGGCTCAAAACGCATCTGTTTATGACCGGATATAAATATATCATTTATGGAATTTTCTGATCATTATCTATTAATTTTAAATTGGAATTTGGTGATTCTTAATACCATATCTTCTAATAAAAGAAACTAACTTAGAACAATAATTATATATTTTTGGTGTGTAGGTGGGACTCTTTCAAAAGGTTTAAACAGAGCTTTTGCAACATTAACAGGAGGAGGTTTGGGGGTTGGTGCAGTACACTTAGCTCGGTTCTTTGGACATGAAGGAGAGCCCATTGTTCTTGGGATCTTAGTTTTCTCACTAGGCGCAGCTGCAACATTTTCGCGGTTTTTCCCCAGGATTAAACAGAGATATGACTATGGTGCATTGATATTCATACTCACATTTAGTATGGTTGCGGTTTCTGGTTACCGTACAAATGAAATATTGGTTATGGCATATCAAAGAATATCCACTATTCTTATCGGTGGAGCCATTTGCATTCTTGTCTCCATCTTCGTTTATCCTGTATGGGCTGGTCAAGATCTTCACTTCATGATTGCTACCAGAATAACCAAACTTGCTAATTACTTAGAAGGTTTCGAGGGTGAATATTTTACATTACCGGAACAGAGTTCAAAGGAGAAGAACTCGTGTGTTCGAACATACAAGAGCGTTCTTACATCAAAAGGCACTGAAGATACTTTGGTATATAACTTGATGCAATAATAGATTAATGTTGTTAACTTGTTATGTATTGATTGATATACTAATTTGGTTTTTGTTGCAGGCTAATCTTGCGAGATGGGAACCAGGACATGGACGTTTCAGGTTAAGGCATCCATGGAAAGAGTACTTGAAAATTGCAGGACTCGTTCGTCAATGTGCCTTCCATTTCGAGATCCTCGATGGCTACGTTCTTTCTAATGCTAAGGTTCGTGATAATGATCACCTAAATCGCCATTTCTTAGGGGATAAAATTGTTGTTTTTACTTGGACATGTCACATGTGTATATATATATATGTTATGTCGATTGTCTGCCTTTATTCTCTTTTCATCTCCTCGCACGATCGATATAACACACATGCTTGAATAATTAAAGTTGTATTATAACTATTGAAGACTTTTGAAATGTCAACCTCCTAAATGACAAAATTAGCCCTAGATAATGAATTATTGCAACTATACAATGTTTTTCATAATTATATGATTTAATAAATTAGTTTTCCTATGTAATTTTTATTCATATGTTGATAAATTGTAAAATTGCAAACTTCCTTATTAGAAATGTTTGATTTATTAGATTACTATAGATTCATAGCTATGCAACACATATAATGTAGACAGAAATGCATGTGTATTAATATACACTTATTGTTTTTTAGCGTATTAATATACATCTATTGTTTTTTAATTTGTGTAAAAACTATGAAAAAACTATCTTCAAGAAATGAAAATATAATAAGAAATAAATAAATATTATTGTTTGACCCGTTAAATTAAGTAATTTTACTTGCAACCCAAGCAGGCACCTCAAGAATTCCAAAGTCAGATTCGAGAACCAATCACGAGTATGAGCAGAGAAGCTGGTGAAGCCCTAAAAGCCATAGCTAAATCTCTAAACACAATGAGAAAAGACAAGGTTTGTATCAATGCACACATTGAAAACTCCAAAGAGGCCATAGAAAACCTAAGGATTGCAATCAAATCTTCTTCTCCGGAGACAGATAAAGATCTTTTAAAGATCATCCCTGGAGTTACAATGGCATCAATCCTGATCGAGATCGTGAACTGTGTCGAGAAGATCTCAAAAGCTGTGGAAGAATTGTCCAACGTTGCACATTTCAAAGAGACTTTGGATCCAAAACTATCACAAGAATCAGGACAACATCTTCATCATCTTCAACTACTTCATAGAGGAAGTGTAAAGCCTATTATAGATGGTGACAATGAGGAAGAAGACAATAATTCTCCTCACGTTGTTATCACTGTCCATGATGAACAGACATCACCGACCACAGAGAAGAACCTTTTGGGATCAGAAAAGACTAGAGTAGATGTTGTGTAAATATGTTTTTTTACATTGCCAAACTTTTGATAACTCTTTGAAGAAAACTTGGCATTCAACTTATTGCCAATTAATTATAAATATATTAAGTTTACAAATTTATTAAGCTTATGTTGACACAAAATAAGATTATATCCAATCCACATATAAAGAGTAAACTAAAAGGATATTTGGTTTATCATAACACTCACATACATGAATGTCTTTTGAAAATGTGTCATTGAACATTGAGGGGATAGATTCTTTTTGTCTCAGGTAATGTGCACTGGTTAAATTTTTAGGAGTCTAATTCACACTCAAAACTAGTTCTAGTTCAAATAAGGAAATTTTTTATACATTTATATATTGCTCAAGAATCGTTATTAAACATAAATAATATTATAACACACTTTTCAAACTCATGATTCGATATGTGAGTTGTAAAATTTGTAAGATTATATATCTACGGATGATGCATAATTAGAATTGAATGCGGTTCTAATTTCATATTAGTACGAATATAATTCACACTCAAGAGCTAGCTCAATAGACGGAAACAGATTTCATGTTTATATAGCCCACAAATCACAAACATAGCCTCTAACAACTTATCAATTGGAAATTGAAGGTAGAAGCTAAATATATATATAATATGCTTATGTGTTAGAATTATTATTTTCCTTAGGTATATAAAAGGCATGAAGACATTGCAATATCAAACCTTTTACGGAGATGTAGTTTAATATAAGAATCGATTTTATATTAATCAACAACAAGTAGGTAGTGTTTTGACTTATAACTTGACCACACATGTGTATGGCATAAAGACTAATAAAGAATAAACTCGAGGAACCTTTGCACAATTTGCATTTAATTAGTATTAATATTACTATTTAATTCATCTAAATTTGGCAAGATGAATTCTAGTTAGTGGAAGTTGAGATTTGTAAAATGGGTCACGTTACGAGTCCAAAGATGGGTGTCACGTGCGATGCATCATCCTTGTCTACCATGTGACATTGAACGTAACCATTACTTATGCAATCAAACACATACTTAGTCCATCATTCACTTTTGTTTGAATCCCACACCGTTCGTGTAGATATCGAATAGATTTGTTTCATGAAATAAAAGAACAACTAATGTGCATACCCGAATATTCCAAAATAAAATGCCAAGTCCTGAAAATGATCAGAAATTTAATTTTTTGTATATAATATTAGAAAATACGCTTCGTATTAATTAATAAATATTCTACACAAATACCACCTGAAGCGACATATATGTACCTAAGACCTTTCTATTAACAGACAACCTTCAACAACTATAATGAATAATTAACAATAATAAGCAAAACAATAAACGTAGTATTGTTTAACAAGTTAAAAGCAAAATATGTGGAGGGGAGATTTTTCTACCAGCCAAAGATTGGATTGTGAACTTGAGGTGGAACAAGTTTTAGATCCTTGCAATGTTGTTCGTCATAGTCTTTAGTTTGTGGTGTTGCTCCTGTGCATAGTCTTAAGAAATCGTTTCCTGTGAGGACATAGTGTGTAAATGCCAATCCTCCATCCAACACTTCGTTAAAGCTTGGAACCGATTTTGATTTTCTCATCCTTCTTCTTCTTCCTCCATCTTCACTATCTAAGATCTTATCGAGGTCTGAATACTCCATGAATCTCTGTGTTGCTGCTTCCCATGAAAGGTTGTACATTTGCTCTGGAGTGAGAGGTGATGGCTCTTTCGACATTGCTTCTTTCACTTTCGTTACAAAGTCTTCTGATGTTGTGTAAGTTAGGCAGTTTGGGAATGATCTGAAGAACTCGTTTGAAGGATGATCTGCACACACTACAAACTTCCCCATTGCCAGTGCTTCTGCGGTTGCTGTGCATAAGACGTCACTGATGCTAGGGTTTATGAACACTTTGTACCTTCATTAAAGACAAAAGCAATTAAGAAAGAAACATTTAACAACTTTTCAAGAGGCAACCCACATTTTCCAGAACTTACTTGTGAAGAGAATCGTCAGCGTGGTCTCTTCCTTTGAGGAAATTGAGATTCAAGTCGTGTTTCTGTGCTGCACGTTGGACCTCAACTGCATCTTCACCATTCCCGTACACATCTAAATTGAAACTCCCGAGTTCACTCTTGTGTTTAGCCATCAGATCTATTAGTTCTCTGTAGCCTTTAGCCCACACCATTTTTCCTAAGAAATATGCACCTTTTGAGAAAGCTTGTTCCCCACGGGATCTCTCTTCAGCAATTCTCTCCCCAATCATAAGGAACTTGGGATTGACACCATGGACATTGCATACAACAGACTTCGGTAAATCTTGTGTTGCTGCAGAGAGCCGAAGGACCTTTCATGAATGAAAAAATATGCATTAGCTCGTGTATTAAAAGGCAAACGGAATAAAGGCTTAGAGAGCGATAGTAGATGATTCACCTTATCGCAATACGCTCGTGTGACCCAATTATTTACATGGTTTACAAAAAATGCTTGAAGAGCTCCATTCTTCTCCCTCTTGATGTACTCTAAGTAGTTTGTGTGGACAATTCCAACGACATGGTTGAATTTATCTGTCCAACGCTTTCCATGATAATACCAGTTGAGATGTTCAGGTTCTTCAAGTATAGCAATGTCAGCATCTTTTGTCGGTATGATTTGAGAAGTGTCACCAGCAGGAAATATGCTGCGTCTTTCTTTTGAAAACTGTAAGAAACCAGAAAACTCAGTTACTCTCAAATAATTGTAGAAAAGCATATCGACAGTCCACGAAAGAAAAAAATAGAATCCAAAATGATTAACGTACCTTTCCTGGGTAAAAGGAGATTTTAAAATCAGCCTTGAAACCAATCCTGTCCTCCAACCATTTACGTATATAACTCTCTTGTTCTTCAGGTGAATTAAAGGTGAGATTGTTTGGATAAACTAGCTCTTGATCAGATTCGCAGAGCCAAGGAACCACTAGTGTAACACTCTGTTTTGCAGATTTTGCCAAATAAGCTGCTCGGAATAGCGGATTTACAGCTGTTCCAGTCATCCAAGGGAGGCTAGCTGTTGTAACTATAGCCACATGCCTTTTGTCTTCTGATGTCTCAGGCTTCACAAAATCAGTCCAAAAGCCACCATCATAATGGTGTCCTGTACTCTGAAGAACACTGGCTATCCTCATATCCAAATCAACTGCCTGGTTATCATTTTCAATTAAATCGGATGCTTGTGCAGATGGCAGACGCCAAAGGTGTTGGCTTTTGCATTTACAAAGGTTTTCTACTATTTTGTCGCATGTATCTGAAAGACAAGTCAGCAGAATATAGCCAGGGACTTAGTTTCTCAAGTAAGCACTGAAACTAGACAATAACAGACAAAAAAATATGTTTTACACCATTAACCTACACCTCTAAAAAACTTCCATGTCTATGGCGGATTTCATATGAGTGATCTGTTCCCTCACAAATTCTAGACTTGAATACTTTATATCCAGATAATGCGCAAGTAACTCTAAAGCATAAAAGAAACCCATTAAAGAAATACACTGTAAAATCAAAGAGAAGAATTAAGTTTTTTAGATTGGAAAAATCACCTATTGTGAGGAAAGATCAAACGTACACAACTCCAATACATACAAGAGATAAAAGGCTTAAGCAACAAGAAGCGAAAATTGTAAAAAGCCTTACCCTTTCTTACGCCAATCTGATCAAGAAAAGGTTCAGATTGCCTAACCAAACATGCCAAAAGTTCAGGTACATCCAAAGGGGGAACATCCTGCACCAAAAGTTAAAGGAGGCCAAGTCAAACTCCCAATTGTACAATAAAATATATGGTGAACAGTCTGGGTGCAATTCGAGATAATGCACAGAACCAAATTAAATCTAAACAGCCAAGGAAGCTAATAGATTTCCTACTTTCAAATACCAACCTTAGCCTCATCAGTTTCTCTGTAAATTGATTTCTGCAAATAGAACAAACGAGAAAGTACCATTAGAAAAAGTACTCGAATACCGTAAGAAACCAATTATCCAAAAACAAAACTATCATGTCAAGCATTTCATTTGCGATAAGTGGCAATTCAAAGTGAGAAAACTACAAGAGGAACGATTTCTGCTGAAAGATAGAAACTTTCGAATCTAAAAACCCTCATCTGATGGCAGAATTTGACTAGATTTATGATGGAATGGAGAAACTTACAAAGCTGGTTTTGAGCTTCTCAACAAATTCGCTGTTCTTGAGTCCACTCAGTATCTCTAATGAGTTTCGTTTCTCAAACTCTTTAAATCTACTTTTCAAAGACCTAATCGGTTCCCAATCTCCGGAATTAGCTTCTCCCTCTCTTTCACTCTCCGCGGAAAACTCTGTAAACCTAACCCTATCACTATTACGCCGTCTTCTCATTCTACCCATCTCTAAAATTCCCTGGCGCTCATCAAGATCCATCTCAGAGACAATCGCATTCTTAATCGCCGACAGATCGATTCCCAATTTAGCCCTCGCTGGTCCCCACCTCTCCATAACCTTACGGCTAATTTCCGGCGCCGAGTACACTCTACGAAATTCCGATATCTTAGGCTGAAGCTTCTTCATGATTCCAATTTCACTCGAGAAAGATGACGCCGACGGGGACCCAACAGGAAACGCCGACCTGGCCGAAATATTTAGGAAATTTTCGATCTCACGGTCGAACGTCGACGCTAAATTCTTAACAGAGTTAGCTCTATCTCGCATCAACTGCAAATCCGCATCCGCTGAATCCCGTACCTCCCTCCAGCCTTTCGACAAGAACGATAACGCGTTCGTTGAAGATAACGTCATCGAAAGAGAATTAGGAGGAGAAGAAGAAGACGTTGCCATTGACGTAGAAGACGAAGGAATTTGACTTTCCTTTGCCATGAAATAGGGTTTATCGTTTCGTCACAACGATTTCGTGAAAGAGCGAGGTTTCTCTATCTGTTGAGAGAAAGAGGGAAAGAGAAGAGAAGCAGAAGAAGATGAAGACGAAGAAAAAAAAACAAAAAAGGTAACGAATTGACGGCTGAGATTAATTTGGATGAGTTTTTTTCTTTATTCTGTCTAAATTATTCTGGAAGATTAACACGTGGAAATAAACAAGTCGGACGAAGGCAACTTCTTACGCTTTGACCCGTGACTGACGTGGCATGAGTCCCACTTAGTGATTACGTGGCGTATTGTTAGTGGTTGACGAGATTGTCCAATTCAGTTATGGGCACCAAAGCGGATAGTGGTGGAAAATAATTTAATATTTAAATAAGTAATACAGTATGATGAAAATAATTTAGCTATAGTTTATACAACTTACAATATGTGATTGTTTAATATTTTGTAAGATTATAAGTATAAAAAGAAATTAAATCGAATGAAAATAGATAACGGTTGAGAGCAAATCTTTTAGGGACATTTTGTCTTGCACTGCTTAGGAATATGCTGGAATCAAAAGAATGAGGGTCCTACGAGACAGGGAGAATTGATGTAATTGGACATATTTGGACCGTATTTGAGGCCCATAGATTGCTTAAAGTAGTGGCCGACTTAGCCTAAACAACCAACGGACGCCACGTGAAATCTTTTACTTGATTCTTAGAAATTTTAGCAAATTTTGATAGTGGCCGAACAGTAGAGCCTATCTTTTCACTATCTTCACGAAGATACAACGGTCGACTAAAATTCTTAGTGCTTTGGATCTAAGAATCAGAAAAGAAAAAAGACACTTGTTATAGCCCAAGATGATTGTTCAGGGTTAATGTGGCCCAAGATGATTATTCAGGGCTAATGTGGTCCAAAATTATTGTTCAGGGCTAATGTGGCCGAAGATGATTGTTCAGGGATAATGTGACCCAAAACTAGGCAACAGATTTGGATAAACAAGTTTTGTTTTAAGGTAATACAGTAAGGAAGTTGGGAGAGCAGTTTTAAACATGTGGGTAGCTTTATCCACCGCAAAAAGTGAGTTCATGACTCTCACATAAACTATTAATTAACGAGGTATGATCGGCTCAAATGTTGAGTACATATATAGCTTTCATAAAAATCCATACCAGGTTAATAAAACCCAATTAATATAGAGATACTTGTGTTAAATGTCCATTTTTATATTTTTATTGTGTCAAATACCATGTCTCTCAAGCTTATGTATTATACTCCTTTTCACTATTTATCTCTCCATCGAAATGACCAAAATGTCCTGACTAATATGGAGACGTTTGAATTTTCTTCTCAACTCAGCATATGTCTTCGAGAAACATAATACGCCACATCTCAAACACTCTCTTCGCCACTTTAATTCCCTCCCGTTCAAGCTTTTCATCCTTTCTCTAGCACCTCTAACTGCTACATCTCTCTCATATTCATCTTCATATCTTCGTCTTCTCTCCCGTCACACTGTATTCCTTTTTTATTTTCTTGTTTGAACAATCGTTGTATTACCGTATTTTTCCCAATCGCAAACCCTAGGATTCATGCTCCATCTCTACATTCGCTAGATTCGAAACAGTCAAACTTGTACGGGCCTGTTTTTGCTTTGTGTCTTTCATCTGTCAGTAAATTGATTTTGCTATCCGATTTTGCTCTGATTGGGGTTTCTTGTTGTTAATCATGTCGTCTTCTCTATTTCCAAAGTGATTTATGTCCTTACTAGATGGCCATCTGTTTTTCGTCCCTCGAAGCTTGCATTGCAGTGCCATTAACTTACCGACCCATCTGTTGACTACCTTCTCCGCCGTATTGAGGCAAATTACCCTTTCTCTAAAGACATTTGGCGTGGTGGGTTTGATGGCCTCCCCTTCCTCCTCTCACATGTTTCTCCAAGGCTGGCCAAAGAATCAAAACCTTTCGACATCAAGGTTGATCAGGATTTCCTTATGAAGTGTGTTCAAGATAAAGTGTGTGAGTTGTTTGCAGTGGAGAGGACTTTGCTCTGGGATTTCATTGAGGATGAAGTTGCACGCATCTTGGCCCAGAGAGACACTAACACTACAAATATCCAAGAAGAAAATGTCCACGGGGCTGATGTCCATTCTGAAGATGTCCACGAAGATGATGTCCACCACGAGAAACATATCAACAGTGTGAATGGTGTTCATCGTCCAAATGCAAATGCCCACCCAATTCCAACCATGAACTGGCCCATCCTATAAATCTCGTCCCCCATGAATCTATCCACGACAATGTTGTCCATCACGATGGACATATCAACGCCAATCATGTATCTGAAACAGACAACACCGGCAACTATTACAACCGACAACTCTTGAACTTATGTTATTCTTTTTTGTATTGTTTTCTTGTTTTCACTGAATGCCCTGTCCATTCAAATTAATAATATTTTGTCCACGATTCTTCTGTCCCCTTTTAAATTTTGCCACAATGTTTATTATTGGTTTCATTTTGCATCACATTTTCCTCCGTACACAACATTTCCTGCCTCTTATCATATTTTCTCGCAAGGGCATTCTGGTCATTCGCACAAAAATCACAACAAGAAAAAATTTGTATTGATACGTAATATTTCGTCACAATAACACATATTTCGTCACAATAACACATATTTCGTCACAATATAAAGATATTGTTACGAAATTGTAACGATTGAAAATGATTACAATACAAGTGTCACAAATGCATATTGGTAACAAAAACGTCACAATATACTTGTGACAAATGAATGTAGTAACAATTTTGTCACAAATCATTACAGAGTATAGTCACAGTGATTCGTAATAAATAAAATTTGTAACAAAATTGTATATAAAACATGACAAATTATTACTAATATTCATAGTTGCAATAAAATTGTCATAATACCTCAAATTTTTTGTAGTGAATTTCCCATTAATAAATTAGTGAGATGCATATGATGTGAGAAGCAGTGCCGGTTGTATGTCACATAATGTCTAAAACACATCTAAAAATGATGCATTTTAGTAAAAAAAGAAAAGTTAGTGAAGGAAAAATCTTCAAATCAAATCATTCCACATAATTGTATGCATCATAAGCCATAATCATTACACTATATAACATAAAAATTATGAATATTTGGCGTCTAAAATTCTATTTTTAAGCATGAGTGGTGGTGACACGATCCTAGGAGTAAGATCAAGCGGTTATGGACTCAAGAGATCCGAAGCAAGGCTGTGTACTCCAGATCTGACCGATGGGGGACTTGATGAGTATCACTCGACCCAAGGGACTCGAGTGTGAGGGTCGAGGGACAACAGCTCGGCCTCAGAATGGCTCAACTCAAGTTGATCCAGTCGAGGGATCCACTCGAGGGACTGGATCTCTGCAGCGGATGGAAGTGAATCGACGGGGAGATGAAGAGGCTCGATGTGGGGAATTGTTGGGATCGATTTGATGAAGAAATGAACCGATTTGATGAAGAAATGAACCGATTTTGTTGATGAAAAGGATTGAAATGAACTATTAAGAGATGTGGAAGTCTCTCAATCTTCAAACTTAAAATCTCTTTGGATCTAACACACACAAAGGTAAATCGAGAGTGATCAAACAAAGAAGGAGCTTTTTGCAAAAAATGTTTGATGAAGAAGAGAGGCTAAGGTTCAAACAACATAAAAGGGGAAGGTCTCAGCCACAGAGATGAGCCTTAGTGGGATGAAACAAACAAGCTTAACCCCAATTACAAAATAAAACAAACCCAAAACAAATGGGCTGGAAAATGTCAAACCTAAATCCAAACATAACATAAAGGCAACATAAAAATGGCTAAGTATTTTTGGACCCCCTTCTTCTTAGCTTCTCATCAATGGGGTTGATGTAAAAGTGTGTGTTAACTTGTCTCATTAAAAACTTTGGTCTAGAAAACCCAATGGGACAAAACTCGACACAAGGAAAATAGTGCAAGAACACACATCTCCCATTGACAACCCTTAGTTGGCTTGAATCACAACCAATGTGGTTCGATTAGCCATGGGACTAAGGTTGCTTTCAACATGTATTAGCATTGTGCTAACGGCTTGTTCAAGTAGCTTAGCCTTAGCTCGAGTGATATAACCACTTGGCAGCTCCAAACCTTGTTGTACTCCTTCTGGTCCAAGTTCTGGAGTATCTTCATGTTCCAATACTTGTTACTGGTCCATTATCATATCAGGTGGTAGTTTGGTAGTAGAAATTAGTTTGGAGTAAGGTGTAGTCCCATTAGTGTTGAGTTCAATTTTTCTTGCAAACTAAATTGTTATTGTTTGTCATATTTTAAGTCTCATTAGAAAATTCTGAATCAAGCTAGTTATTGATACTATTTTTTCGGGATTAGTTGGATTTCGATTTAGATATTTCGGGTTAACAAAAAAACTCTGTTTATTGGCTTAAGTCCCTAACCGGTCTTAATAACAAATTTGATGTGTGTGTGGAGCTTCAGCTTCTTGGAGTTGTATGAAGCTTAAAAACAACGGTCGCAGTACCTTTGACCAAACCGTCCAAAATCACCGGCGACGAGAACTCTGACTCAAGAGTTTCCAATGCGTGAACTAATCCCTTGACTCAATCGTTGTATCAAAGACTAAACATAAAAGCAAGAAGACATTTTTCCTTGCAGTGATTAATCAACGTGAGAAAACAAAGAAAATGATAGGAAAGTGGTGGATATCTTTTGGCAACTAGTGTTAGGTCACTTACGTCCTCTTTTCTTTATGGACTCTACGTGGATTATTTACTTTACTTACTTCGATCTCCAATTCTCCATCAATTATTAATCTACACATGCATATGTTATATGTATACACAAATATATATTCCGTCATTTAATATTATACAGTTAGATTGGACTATAATTCTTATCACAATTGGACTAATAATTGGTATTGAAAATTCTTCTACCCATGTGATATTAGCTTTAATGATCGGAACTCTTTTGTATCTATGAGTTTTAGAGTCTAAATTAGTCTAAATTTCACTTTGCATCATAGAGAGTGAGTGTCGTGCCCATATATATGGTGGTCTAGGGCAGCATTTTTAAAAAAAATAGTAAAATAACAATATTATATTATATATACATATTTTTTTGTCAAACAATTAGATCCATAAATCCATATTCATAGTCGAATCCTACCCTTCAATTTTTTTAAAAAAAAATTTACTATAATATAGCAGAGATGAAACGAACTTGTAATGCATGTGATACCAAATCATTAGCTGAATAATCATAATCACCAGATTGATAGAAATTCGATGTATATATATATTATATAATAAATAATAATGTATTATATTGCATATTAATATATAATATTTAGCGTAACAAGAATTTTAAATGATATGCATACTTTTATATTAAGTAAAATTACAAGATATTTTGGATCCTAAAATATAATTATTTAATAAATATATTTATAGTTGTAAGAAAAATAAAGATACAACTAACTTAACTACCAAATTAGTAAATATGTGGCCTATTTTTTTAGAAAAGATTGGGGACCTAGCGAAAATGCCCCAGGGTTGTCACGGCTCTCGCATCATATATTGTAAAAATGTTTTTTCACAATTAGTTCTATAGTCAGCGAATAACATTGATGAGTCTAACAAATTCGAATTGGTTATGATTGTGTTAGTACATGCTTTTCAAAGTAGTTTTTTGTTAACAAATAACTATTAGATTGACAATTATCTAATCCATAATCTAAATTCTCTAAGTAAAATTGGTTAGGATTTGAATTCACCACTTGTAGGTAATCTATTAGTTTTTAAAGTAGTTCTTAAAGAATTAATAAGTGAGAAAAATATGATTTAAAGTAAAACAAATACAAACATAAATTACTCTTATGAACAAGCAAGCTTATACAGTCTTACTAAATTAGTAAGTGTTTTAAGTTTTTAAAATTGGCCTTTCAAATAAGGAAACATAAAGCGTATTGATAAATCTTAATATTGTTAGAGGTAAGCCTTTAAAAAAGAATCTTCGACCACACATAAAGTCACCTTTCTAAAGAAGGTAGCACACCGACCATATCAATCCATTCACTATTTTCGACATTTTCATAAATTTAGAATATAAAAAGCTAACCCAAGTATATATAATCCAAAATTACAGTTTACATTTTTTTTTGGTGGAAAAATTACAGTTCACATTACTATATCACAATTTCACAAGAAATTTCTTTTAAATTTACAATAACGAATTTTTTTTTTGGATGGACTAATATATTTACTGAATATATATGCACAATGACAAAACTACAAACGTTAAAAATTATAACATTTAAAAATTATAAAATTCAGAACAAAAATCTCTTCAAGTGTTCCTATAAAACTTAATTTCTCGCATCAAATCATTAACATTGATTTTAAAATCGATTGCTGTTTTTTTACTCTGTCTTATTTGTATTTTTTTCTTCATATCATCATTATAAATAACGATCTAGCATCAATAGCATATGACCATTTCATTTGTTGTCGTTTTTTTTTCAAAAATAAATTATAAACAATGTATTATTTCCTTAAATAGACTTTTCTTTTGAATCAAATTTAAATAATATAAAATAAATACTTATAATTTTTTTTGTCAATATCTGGATCAACAAAACTCATCTATAGTCTAAAGTTTACACTATAAAATTTTTTTTTATGTACTATAGATCGAAATTAGCTAGATTATTCTAACAAGAAATCGGACAAATAAATACTTATGTTAGTAAGGAGAATTATTATTTTGAGTTTCATTACAAGACAAGCTTTAACTCGCTCTCACTCTTCTATAAATCATACATACAATTAGCTTATTAAATAACACAATTCTTTAAAACAAAAAC
The DNA here is from genome assembly GCA_963920545.1 of Lepidium didymum. NCBI lineage: Eukaryota > Viridiplantae > Streptophyta > Magnoliopsida > Brassicales > Brassicaceae > Lepidium > Lepidium didymum. Next base: position 3,980,186 of record OY986983.1, on the reverse strand, counting down.
AAATCTCTTTAACAACTTTCCCACTTTCTCTCCCTCACCGCCACACATAAAACCACCACCATGACCTCTAAAGACTGTGGTTCCCACACCAAATCTCGCCGGACACTTATCCGACGAATAATCTGGTCAATTATCATCTTACTCTTCATTATCTTCCTCACAATTCTCCTAATTTGGGCAATTCTCCAACCTTCAAAACCACGTTTCATCCTCCAAGACGCCACCGTCTACGCCTTCAACGTCTCCGGTAATCCACCAAACCTCCTCACTTCCAACTTCCAAATCACTCTCTCTTCTCGTAACCCTAACGACAACATCGGTATTTACTACGATCGTCTTGACGTCTACGCTACTTACCGGAGCCAACAAATCACTTTCCGAACATCAATTCCTCCTACTTATCAAGGACATAAAGAAATCAACATCTGGTCTCCGTTTGTTTACGGAACTTCCGTTCCCGTTGCTCCTTTTAACGCCGTTAGTCTAGATAACGATCAAGATAACGGTTTTGTTAGTTTGATAATTCGTGCTGATGGTAGAGTTCGATGGAAGGTTGGGACTTTTATTACTGGGAAGTATCATCTTTATGTTCGGTGTGAAGCCAATATAAACTTCCGTAATCAAGCTGCCGGAGTTATCGTCGGAGATAACGCCGTTAAGTATACAATTGCTGATAGTTGTAGTGTTAGTATCTGAAAACGGCGACGGAGAACAAAAAAGGTAATTAATTATTGTCACCGTTAAATAATTTGTACATTTTGCTTATATACACATAGCAAATATTACAGATTTGTGATGTTGTTGTAACGAAATTTCAATATGTATAATTTATTATAGTTAAATTCTAAATTATAGTTTTAAATTGTGATTTTTAAAAGTATTATTTTGCTGAATTTGATGCATATTCTGATCCTATCAAATCGACTTTTGTTTGTATTTTTTTGGATGATTTTCTTTTGTAGTTAGTAAAGTTGGACGGTGATAGAAATTAGAATTTAGCTGAATAGATTAGGCTCGTTAATTTTTTGTGGACATTATGTTATCGTGTCATTGTCTATATATGTCACCATCTTTTTCTTAAAATTATGTATATAGAGATCCTTTTTTATATATTAGTACAATGTTCTATAACAAATAAGAAAGAACAAAATAATATATGTGGATTGAATTGATTTTAGTCATATTCATGGATTTATATTTTTTTAAAACCTAATTGTGTATTGCTTAATATATGCTTTTCGCACATAAAAGGCTAATCTTCTAAAGTAATGCAACAATGAAATAAAGCTAAAGCATTAGGTTACTTGGGTATAATCGTGAATATTCTTGGATCTTGAAATGAGAAAATCAGGATCCGATATTGACTGTGACAAGTACAACTTACAAGAATCTACCTAATAATTTTGTTATTTTATTTATTGCAAGTGATTTAGTGGCAGGTGGTAAGTTCACTAAAGACAGCACACTTGTATAACTAGGAATCGAGTTCCACCACCTATGTTATATAGAAACTTGGCTAATGGGCCGGCATTTATGTAATTAAAAAACATGGTCCCTTAAAATGACCAAAGAAATAGGACTAATGGTCCCTCAAAACTTATTATGAACTGTCGAATAATGATAATGTATGAAACGTTGTAATCGAAAACTATTAATGAAGAAAATTATTTGGGATTTCAAACACATGATATGAAGTTATAAAGCTGAGACACCTAACCTTGAATTTATTTTATAAAAATGAATATAAAGTGGATATATGAACGTGGTATGTGGGCTGTTCACACGCAGTCACTAGAACGTCCGACTTGGACTATGCCAAATTCACACTATTTTTTAATTAATGACTTTGTTCAACCCAACTTTAATTATGATTAACACGATCACTCTTTTTTATCAATTGAAACAGTTAGATTAACATAAGTCAATTGATACTAAATTTCTAACAATACCACATGAATTCATGTAGCGGTCTGAAATCGATTTTAGGTGAAAATGACAACAGAATTATCACTCGGGAAGTTTATAGATGATTAATAGTGTATACTGTATATGCATAATTCTAATTCATTAATATTAATTAACCATTAATTAAGTATGGAGTGGATCTATTAATAATAATTATTGACCACAAATACAGTTTTATATGGCCTAGTAAACTGTATTGAGAATTTGAGATGACTACAGTCTACACTAGCGTCTTCGTGTTCGTCTACTGGATGGGCCCTAACTCCATTTATGTTGGGCCTTATTGTTGTCATTTTCTAGGGTTTGTTGTTTAATTATAGGGTCCCTCTAATTAGTAAACTTTAGTTTTGAAATCCTTCTCGATTATTGAAAAAGCTTTAATTTGAACACATTCAAATCTATCTCCATGCAACGGACTGTAACGGCACTTTTTTCCTTTATGAAAACTAAACCATTAGTTAATAGCTAACCGGTCTTGGTTATACTATTCAATAACAACGATAAAATTGTGGATTTTTTTTCGGCTTTAAAGCAATTATATTAAAAACATGTTATAGATGGCAAGAGACAAAGCCCAATAAAACTACTGGATGCAGGTTACAAACAGAGAATAAAATTTAATGGGCCACAGTCAGCCTAATACAAATAGCCCATGAAAAGGAAGGATCTAGAAACAAAGGTGGCACTGAGACCACACATCTCGATCTCACGTTGCCACGTGTTGATCTGCAGAAGCAAACGACATGCAATTTCCGGTAAGCCGGCCAGGGAACCGTCGCTGAGCACATCCTTTTCGAACCCTTTCACTGCTGATGAACCCAGACTTCAGATCTACTCCTCGGGATTGTTGAAATCATCACTCGAAAACTCCTTCTGTGTTACAACGCGGATCTTATCTTCCGATCCACTCCAATGCCTCAAGAAATCAAAATTAATTGTCTTGAAATTTACCCACCTTAAGGGGAAAGCTTTTGGAGAATTACAGTCTGGGATTCGAAACCGTCGAGGAAAGCACATGGTGAAAAAGTCTCGATGATGGTGAAGCACAAGGATTTAGGAGCAATCTTCAACTCGCAACGGCGAGGATTGTCGGAAGCCAAAAAGCCGTAATCTTCCTATGTGAAAGATAGATAACGCCTAAGAGAGGAAGATGAGATATGTCTAAAAACATAAAAGAAACACAAAACAGAAAACGTAATTTGAACGGCCAAAGCTGGAGATTAACGGCCAAAGCCAGAGATTAGCGGCCAAAGCTGGAGATTGACCAACAGAAAACCCGGATAAACCCTCCTCTCTAAAAGATAAAGATTGGATAAGAGAGGGATCCATCGGCGGTGATGTCTGAAGGTAGAGAGAGAGAAACCCTCTGAAAGTGACTTTTGTTGTCACTACGATGAAGCAGATCTGACTTAGATCTAAAAAGGAACTAACCAATAACTAAAACTAATATTATAAGCCCAAAACCAATGACTATAAACAAGGAAGGACCGATCAAAAACCAAGAGAGGCACACTGGAGACTAATCCGGCGAGACAACACCGGCTTCACCTTCACCACGAAAGCGGAAAGACACCAACAAGACTACACCGTCGGAGGTCCGCCACTGCAAAGAAAGATCATCGGAGAAATTTGTTTCGAAATGAAACAAGACCCAGATCTGACCGAAACTTCTATGGAGCAAAACATCGGCGGTGGGAGACAACCAACTAAACTAGTCTAAGAAGATTGAAACTTAAACTAGAAAACGTGAGAGGAAAGAAAACCCAAACCAAAAGGAATTCCGGCGAGAGAACTCTGACCATGACGAATCAATGGCTCCGGCAAAGACATGCGGAGACCAAAACCGGCCATTTATACACCAACCATAGCCGAACCAACCATTTATACGCCCAGATCTGGAGACAAGCTCGATCATGGCTTCAACGGCGAGTCTAAAGAGACACCACCACCAACAGCTTCATCTCCAGCGGACCTCGACATTATCACCTCTGATTTGGCCAAAAGAGATCCACGCAACATGCATACCACAAACATAAAGCATAATTAAAAGAGAAGGACGGTGGGGACCAAGCGATGCTAATGATGGGGCTGTAGGAGCCTCCGGTCGCTGCTCCCGAGACTAAACACGACGGTGGCTGAATGTTTAGACATTACTTTTAATTTTGTTGTTTCTGACAAAATTGTAGATTTGGCCACAATAAATGTTCTTTATTAATAACAAAAAAAAAACAAATCATGCCAAAATTTAAATTGCAACGGCAAAAAATAGACGAGCGTTAAATCGTCTTTTTGAATTCCTAATGAAAATAACGCGTAAAATTAATTTTCTTTTACACACATAATCTTATCTATATATATATACTCTTCTCTTCTTCTTTCCACTTCACGTTTCTTCGGTTTAAGAAAAATAAAAGAAGAAGAGAGAAGACAATTCGTATTGTGAAATCTTTGTTTGTTTTCTCTCTGAAGCAAATCGTCGAATACATGGGGACTCCACAACCACACCTGAACGGTGCGTACTACGGACCATCGATTCCTCCTCCGAGAAAAGCCAATCGCAGATACGACACGCCTGGATTCGGATGTTGTTGTTTCAGCTGCCTCGGAAGCTGTCTACGCTGCTGTGGTTGCTGCATCCTAAGCCTGATCTGGAACATCCTCATAGGTGTAGCCGTAATTCTCGGAATCGCCGCTTTTATTCTCTGGCTCATCTTCCGTCCTAACGCCGTCAAATTCTACGTCACTGACGCTAATCTGAGTCGATTCAGCTTCGATTCGAACAACAACAAGAATCTCCATTACAGTCTCGATCTCAATTTCACAATCCGTAACCCTAACCAACGAGTCGGAGTCTACTACGACGAGATCTCAGTAAGTGGTTATTACGGCGATCAGCGATTCGGCTCCGCAAACGTCTCGTCGTTCTATCAAGGACACAAGAATACAACGGTAATTGAAACCAAAATCGAGGGACAAAACTTGGTGGTGCTAGGCGACGAAGGCAAAACAGATCTGAAGGAGGACCTAAAATCTGGAATATATCGAATCGATGCAAAACTGCGACTGAGTGTTAGGTTTAAATTTTGGCTGATAAAATCGTGGAAGTTCAAATCAAAGATCAAATGTGGTGATCTAAAGATACCTCTCGCTTCCTCTAATTCAATTGGAGGGTTTAAGTTTGAAACTATGAAGTGTGACTATGACTTATTTTAGTCAAACCCACCAGTTTTAAGGATTCGTATTTTCATATGTTTTTGTTTTCTTCTATTTTTCGACATTAGATTTTGTTTCTTCCCATTAATTAGTCCGTGTGGAGTTGAATGATAGTGTTCTTGTTTGATTTTCTTCTATGGCTTTTAACTTCCATGTAAATAAACAAAAATTATTTTAGGAAATTATTTCTTGGTGAAAATTCTAGTTGACGACAAAATCGTAGTAATAAAAAGAAATAATAATTCCGACAAAAACCTTAAATAATCACGAAACTAGTGCACCTAATAACTAAACCGTTGATATTGAGTAAAGAATTTTTAACACATCTGAGAGTCTTGGAAATTGTAACAGCCTCTGTTGCTGACGTCATAAACATCAACGAGGTCATCCATATCCCGACCAGGAGATGGCGAAGGAGTGAAGTACGGAGGAGAATCGCACGGCGTCAAGAATGGAGTTGGCTCGCCGGAATATTCCACCGGAACTTCAATAACTTGGAGTTCACAATGCTCCTCTGCAGAGACCACATCATCATCATGATCTTCCGTTTCCAAATCCTCTTCCTCGATTGTGAACAAAAGCCTTGACACTCGCCACTTATCCGCCGCAGCAACAACATCCTCCTCCATCTGTAAGAAAACAATTCGAGTACTTGGTTCAATACGAGAGTGGGTTTTTTCCTTCTTGCATAACATGAAGAATTGGAGTAGAACCTCTTTACTTGTCGGAGACGGTGGATCAGGGAAAGATCCGGTGTGGCGACAAAAGATGTAAGAGAGTTCAGCGAGGAGGATGAGGAGCAAGAAGAGCAAAACGGCGAGGAGTATAGCGCCGGAGTTGGTGAGGGCATGCATTGTTTTAGAGGGTGTGGAAAAAGTGTAACCGGGTCTTTAATATCGTTAAAGCTGTAGAGTTGACCGGCGTTTACCAGTTACCGGTTACCGGAGGAGGTTGGGTTGATGATGATGATTAATGATGTTGGAACTTGTTGGCAGGAGACACATGATGACCTTTTTTACAGGTAGCATCGGCTATTTAACCATCACAATTATAATATTTTTTTAAAGAGAAATTATAGTTTTTAGTAGTGTTGGCCCTTTGGTTTTTTCAGGTGTTTTAGACTTTTAGCATATATAGAGACTTGCTCATGTGTACTATTTTCAAAATGGGACGTCCATTAATGGAAATGGAAGTTTCATAATTTAGGGACAAATTGAGAATTCAACAAAGGATTGTTTATAGCGTACAAGATAAAAAACTCTGCTCACAAATAACAAAGATTGTACCATTTTGCTATCTTAGTAGTTTCTAGATAGCAGAGAAGTACTCTTTGCTGAGCTTGGGGTCGGGTTTCATTGACTTCTCACCTGGTTTCCATCCAGCTGGGCAGACTTCATCTGGGTTCTCCTGGATGTACTGTAATGCCTGCAACAATGAGAAATGCATCAAGAAAACTGGCAATCAGGTGAAGAAAAGAGCAGTTTTGGAGTTGCGGGTATTGTATATTGTGTATACCTGGAGGGTTCTCATTGTCTCATCAACGCTTCGTCCAATACCAAGATTGTTGATAGTGGAATGTTGGATCACTCCTTCCTTGTCGATTATGAAAAGCCCTCTTAGTGCTATTCCCTGTTCTTACACAGACAAATTTGTCTTTATTGTCCCAAGGACTATGGAATTTTAAAGGAAGCCAAGATAAGGAGGCTAACAATTTACCTGATCATGGATGAGCACACCAAAAGACTTCGAGATGGATTTAGTGACATCTGAAACAAGGGGGTAGTTCAAATCACCAAGCCCTCCAGATTTTCTGTCTGTTTGGACCCACGCAAGATGCGAGAACTACTTGGACACAAAGAAATAAGAGTGAGTCAAGCAATTTGCAAACAGATCAGAGCAAGGTGATGTTGGTTCGACTTTGGTGCTAGATTTTATAATACCATCATAAGCAAGGACAAGAAATTAAGAAAAATATAATAGTAACTGTATATTATACTTACCACACTATCAACAGAGACACCTAATACTTCAGTGTTCAACTTCTCAAACTCTGAATAGCGGTCACTGAAGGCAGTAATCTCTAGAAGACAGAAAAAAAAGAAGAAAAGGAGAGATAAAGACGCAGGGAACCTCAGACAATTCAATCTTGATATACTTCTGGAACAATGCTAACCTGTTGGGCAAACGAAAGTGAAGTCCAATGGGTAGAAAAAAAGAATCACATACTTCTTCCCAATGTACTCAGATAGCTTAACCTGAAACCAAAATTCATCAATTACCGATTAGTGTAGAGAACTAAAAAGACTACTTATTTAGCTCCTAACCAATACTTATGTTTCAGGTCAATTAGAAGCAGCAGCTATGTTAAATATTTGCTGTAAGAAACTAGTGAAGATAGAAAAAGAAGCATTTTTAGAGATGATACCTTGATAAACTCCTGATCGAATACAGCCTCTGCCTCGAAATCAGGTGCCTTGTTTCCAACAAGTGGAAGTTCATCCTATAATCACAAAAGTAAAAACGCATCCGATATAAGGAGCAAGATAGATCAAAACAGCAATCAGAGAACCTAGGTATACTGCCAAAGAACTCACCGAACAGACATATCAGTCAAATTGAGTATAGCTTAAATGTCAATCGATTTCACTAATTTCACAATCATCACCACTGAGAACGAAACTAACAACTCTCAAACAAAATGTCACTCCAATCTCAAAAATTTCTGGACATTTTAAGTTTAATCTGCAGAAACACGTCACAGAACCTGTAAATGGTAAAAAAATTCCCCACAATACCTAAAACCATCAGAGCTACGAGACAGGAAGATTGCCAAGGCTAAATAATTCAAATTTCAATGACGCCGAACGAGAAAGTATCAACATTGCGATAACTTACGGCCTGGGCTTTGACAGCAAAGCTTCGGCGAGAACTGGAGCGGCTTGAGGTGAGGGAAGAGCGTCGGGCAAAACCGGATGAAGAGGTTCGAAGGAAAGAAACCGAAGGAGAGGAAAGCGAAGACTTGGCTGGAAAAAACCTAGAGGGAGAAGAGATGAGAGCAGTTGAAGAAGCTAAAGACGCCATTGATACACTCACTTTGTGACTCTCTCTATCTCTTTTTCAGAGCAACAAGAGACTTATCTCACTTTGTCAATGACCTCTCTTTGTAGTGACGGATTAGGTGGAGATAAGACTAAAGACCCGAAACACTCAAACGTCGACGCATTGATCAAATATCAAATTACAAGAAAAAAAAAGAAAAGATATTGCTAACCTTAAAAAATGGGAAAACTTTAGATTTTGGTGATACTCACCAGCCGTTAACATTGAATTCTCAATGTAATTGATTAAACATTTGATTGATTTTTTTAAAATATAAAACTTTGTATTGATTTGGACAATTGAACATTTCGCTAATTTTAAATCAAAATTTTTTTTAAATTTGAAAACTAAATCAATTTTGGAAGTTTGATTTATTTCTTATCTTTTTTCTAAAAAACCTCTAAACTTGATTTTCTATTTTCTTTTAAAAATGAGCTCAAATTCGTCGGTTTGAAATATCGAATACAACATTTGAAGTTCATTCGTGAAAAAAAAATCAAGTTGGCTTTCAAATTTAGAAAAAAAATTAATTTAAAATTAGTAAACTGTTTAATTGACCAAATCAACACAAATTTTGATATTTTAAAAAAAATCAATATTAAATTGAATACATAATCATATTCGGAATAATCATATTCCGGAGTTCAATGTTTAATCAAGTATTTTTGACAACCCGAATATTAAATTGAACAGGTTCCCGTTAAAGAAAACACTTAAAAAAACACTGATTGCTGACAAAAATGCGACTTGGTCTTCTTTTACCTTCGGTAACTCCGTCTCTCCGCTGCTTTCTTCCTCCGATCGGCGGTTCAATTCTTCAAATTCTCAACTCCTCTTGTTTCAGGTGCATTGTTTTTCTTTCGTCCTCGTATGGTTCACTGTTAAAACCTGTGAGGTTTTTTAAACGTGCGTCTTCACTAATTTTTAGTGTACGAAGTTCTGATTTATCACGTTGTCTCCTCAATTTCCTCTGTTTTTCAGTTTCGTCTATGAGTTAATCTCTCAGTGCCGTCTCTCATTGATTCTCTCGATCTATTTATTTCTTCTCCTTTTCAGTTCTCGGAGAAGATATAGGTTGAATTGCGTGACTGCGGAAATGGAGACTCAAAACAATTTAATGAATGAAGCTAAAAGACCTGTTAGTTTCAGATTGTGTAGAGTTTCTGGGTATTTCTCCATCTGTCTTTTTAAAAGATTTTAAATTTATTCGACTGAGTATGATTATGATTTACACTTTTTTGGGGGGGGATTTGTGATCAAGTTCGATGACGGAGATAATGGAAATTCAAGCTGACAATCCCAAATTCTGTGTATTGTTTATTCCGGGAAACCCAGGTTTCATTACATTATCATGCTCAAAGTGCATGTATACTAGATATGAAAATTCTATATGTTCATTCACACATTGGCTTGTAAATATTTCAGGTGTTGTGTCATTTTACAACGACTTTTTGGAATCTTTATACGAGTTTCTTGATGGAAATGCATCTATAATTGGTATGTCCTCTCTAGTTTTCGTCTTTGCTTTCTTTGATCCCCTGTAGTGGAAGCTATTTATTTCTGAGTTTGCTTTGGTTCTTCTGCTCTCTAATGATGGGCTGATTTGTTTTCTTTTTGCAGCTATTGGGCAAATATCTCACACGAGCAAGGTATCATCACTTTGTTCAGATTTTATCGTGTATCCAATTTGATGATTACATTTATACTCTTCATGTATATATTAGATTGTGTTCTGAAACGGATTTGTGCTTTCATGATTCTTGAATGATATACTTTCTTTTATTTGACTTTTAGGACTGGGAGTCTGGGAGGCTATTTTCGTTACAAGAACAAGTCGCTCATAAGGTAATAAAAAGCATGATCTAGATGAAAATGTATCATATTTCCTGATTTCCCTTGTTCTTATTTTAAAGCCTTCAAGTTCTTGTAGTGAATTTTATCCCATGAAGTTAAGATCTTAATTTGTTAGTCATCATACAGATTGATTATATCAGACAAGAGATGGAGAGCGTCGAAGTTCCAATAATACTGGTAAGACTAAGTGTGTCATGTATTCTATGGCTTACATAACATGTTGCTTCCTGTGCCCAAATATATACGTCCATTAATTGGATGGATTTACAAATTTTCATGAAAATCTAAATTGCCCTTTGTAGGTTGGGCATTCTATTGGGTCTTATATATCCCTTAAAGTATTGAGGAAGTACTCGGATAAGGTATAGACAGATTCGTCTAGGAGTATACTTTCTCTATCACAGTTTCTCTCCGTGCTATGTGATTGCTTATATTCTCTGAACTGCTTTGCAGGTTTTATATTGCATTGGCCTATATCCATTTTTGACTTTGAACCAACAATCAACAAAGCAATCATTAATTGGGAAACTTGCAGCGTGAGCTTTCGTTTCCAGTATTTTATGAGTCCTTAATATGAACAAACCATCTTTATAGAGTGTTATGATATCGTGAGACGTGACCAAACCATGTTACTCCTTATCTCTACCAATACTGAAGAAATTGTTGGAAATTCAGGTCTTCTTTTTTATCGGCTACAGCAAGTTTTCTGGTTTCATCACTGAGACTGTTACCTATGTGGGCTGCACGGCGGGTTGTATTTAACTCCATTGGAGCTTCATGGTCTGATACTGCTGTTCAAGCTACATGCACTCACTTGAGGCAGGTATAAATTATCTTGATTCCATATTCACTGATTTTCTTGGGTTTTACACTCGAACCTAGCTTTACAACTTCCTTGAAGATAGCCATTTCATCTTCTTTTACGATAAATTAAATTCTTGATCCCTACTAACTATTCAGGTGAGTTAACTACATCTGATTCTCGTATTCTCTCTTATCTTTCTTTCCTTGCAGTATCACACCATGCGCAATGTTCTCTTTATGGCAGAGTGTGAGTTTAGAGAGGTACTCTTCTTTTGACAATATGTCATGTAGAGTTTAGAGAGTCTCATTTTGCATTCAAAGTATGCAATGTGTTTACTCGCAAGAGCTAAAACATGATCAAGCTTGCACTATAGTTGATCTCCCATAAAGCATTTTAGATGACCCACTGTTTCATCTTTGTGTTATAAGCTCGCAGCAGAGCCAGATTGGGATTTCATGAGAGAAAACCAGAGCAAGCTTGCATTTTTATTTGGGATAGATGATCATTGGGGTCCGCTGCATCTTTTTGAAGAGGTTCATATAATGTCCTTTGTCTCAGCTAATTGAAATACATATTCTGACACATTAAGGAGAGTCACTCACAGAGTACATTGTCCAGATTTCAAAGCAGGCTCGGGGTACTTCCTTATCTATCGAGAGGGAAGGTCACACGCACGGATTCAGCTGCACGGTGGCTGGCTCAGAATGGGTTGCGCAGCACGTAGCCACTCTGATCAAGAACCGATTTTTGCAACTCCATTAAGGTCAGCTCCTCATTTTCTGCCTCAAACACACCTACTGGTCTGTGAATTGACAATTTCAACCATGAAATGTATGTTATCTTAAAACAGAGTAGTTTAAAGCTTATTGTTTTGTAGATGGTTATGTAAAAGAGTTCGGCTTTTACCTCTAGTTACCAATAAATTTAGGAGATAATTGTATCCAAGTTTGTATACATTCTCAGACCACAATTTGCTTTATAACAGGTAGTTAATTAAACCGAAATTCTGTTATTTTTTCCCGGGGAAATAAAATATTGATGGGTATTCTGTTAATAACAGAAAATGAGGCTTTAAAGAATGAGATTTCTGAAAATGGAGTAAGGGCGAATCTTCTCCATTTATGAGAAGATTTCTCATTAATAACAGATCCTAACTTCCCAAAAATGGCTTGACATCAATCCTATATATTATGGGTGTTAGGTTCTTACAATTTCTCCAAGTTTTTCTCTTCTTTTCCTTTCTCCTTTGAAACTTTTCGGATGAGTGAACATCTTCAACGGGAATTGACGGAGGAGGTACTCTCTAGGCTTCCTCTGACATCACTGAGAGTAGCACGATTCACCTGCAAAAACTGGAATATGATATCGAAAGATCGAAGTTTCACAAAGAAGCACTTCCGAGAAGCAAAGAGGAAGCACGAGTTTCAAATGGTGATGATGCTAGAACATAGGCTTTATCTAGTGAGCATAAATGTCCTCAATCCGTCAATAGACCGAATAGGTAAACTTTTCAGCCTAGATGATGCAGATCGAGTTGACATATCTACAATCTTTCACTGCGACGGTTTACTTTTATGCATAACCAAAGACAGATCTAGGCTTGTGGTTTGGAATCATTATACTGGGCAAACAAGGTGGATCAAACCTAGAACTTCATACCACTGTATGGACAGCTACGCTATTCGGATACGAGAAGAAGGACAACTCGCTTCGTAGCCACAAAATCTTGAGATTTATGGAACGTTATGACTTCATTAGAGATGAGAAGGTACTTGAGTTTGAAATCTTCGATTTAAACTCTAATTTGTGGAAGGTTGTGTTAGTTTAAGCTTAACATGAATTACTTGCTGAGCAAGTTAGGTGGTTAGATTAGATAAGCTTGAGATATTTTAGGAGTTATCTAAAATATAGTTTTCCTTATTGTAATAGAAACTTATCTAATCTATATAAGGAGATATCAAAAGTTGTGGTATAACTTGTGAGATTGTGATTAGAGAGTTTAGGTTTTGAGTGATTTTCCTAAGCTAAACAAAGAAAAGTTATTTCTTTACAATCTTTAAGTTTCATTGAATTACTTCTTTAGATTCCACAGGTTGTTGATGTAACTCCGGACTGGACTATAGAATTTCATCGTCGTGGTTTGACTCTCAAGGACAACACTTATTGGTTTGCTCATGAAAAGCCTTAAAGACATGTGGTAGTAGACGTATCAGATTTGGCTAATTTCTTAATCTGTTTTGATTTTACAACGGAAAGATTTGGACCGCGTCTACCTTTCCCTTTTCACGATGATCCTGATAATACTGTGAATCTATCGAGTGTTAGAGATGAGCAGCTTGCAGTGGTATATCAGCAACCTGAGGGAGAACCTATTGTGAAAATATGGATTAGTAATAAGATTGAGCCCAATGCAGTGTCATGGACAAAGTTGTTCTTAGCAGCTGATTTGAAACCACTCAACGGTCGTGGTTTTAACAGATACGGTGGGAGTTTCTTTGTTGACGAGGAGAAGAAAGTCGCAATGGTACTTCATAAGACAACAACTCCATGTATAACTCCATTTCCTACCATTTGCAAAAACGTAGCTTGCATCATAGGAAAGAAGGGCTATTTCAAATCAGTGGATCTCGGAGAATCTGTAGACAATACTTGTTTGCCACTTATGTGCAATGTGCTTTTACTTTCCAAGCTCAGAGTGTTTTACCTTAGAGGCAAAACCTTAATCTTTTCGTTTGTTCTATCGTTTTGTTTTACTGTTTTCTTTGTTTTATCTTTTTATCTTTCGTCTTAATTATATTAAACCAAAGTAGAAACAACCCTTCCACTACAAAAATTTCCGGAGATGCTACCCGAAGTCAAAGATCGAAACTACCAGAGACTTCACAAGGCCTAGCTGATGACGGAGTTTTTTATGGCAAATATGTGTACCTCATAAATAAAAAAGCTGCTGCTATACCGGTATAAACGAATCGAGAATTAGTATTGTGCGCCATAGAAAGAAACCGAGCAAAAATGTGACATTTAGTGAATGAGAATTCTTTGTTTCATCTATTAGTTCAATAAAACTTTAATGATTTCGTCAAAAAATGAAAAAAATAATGAGATATCTTAAGTAGGAAGGCTGCAACGTAAAGGTGACATTTAGTGAATGACAAAGAAGAGAAACATAAAGGTGACATTAAAACATTTTTTTAATCAAAAAAAATGATTTAATGATGAGGAAAATTAAAATAGAGTTGATATGTTATTGAAAGGTGAATTATTTGAATTTATCATTGTTACGTAACGCTCATAATTCTCAACTGCCTCAATTACTATTGCATTTATATTTGATTTTAATATTTTCATTACTTTAAATCTATTAAAACCTATCTGAACTACCTCTCCTTTAATTTTAACCAACTTTCACCACTACCATTATTTAAATCAAAATTAGGAATAAATTTTCCAAAAGTTATCATTTAGATTTAGATTTTCAGTGTTCTTCTTTGCCACTTGCAGGTCTTAATTTTCTCTAATCCCACGTGCAATTTAATCTCGTTTCTCTCTGTCTGCCTTGTTGAAGTGTTTTTGAAAGCAGAAACAGAGTAAATTACTCAATTTACATCTCTAATGAGCAAAGATTTTTTGGTAACTCAGGAGTTATGAGGTTTATGAGAGGGGTTATACTATTATTTTGGAGTGGTGCAGTTCACGGATAGACCCTCAATTCCGGATATTCAAATGAGTCGAAAGCATGACCTATATTTGTGTAGGACTGTCCGAAAGAATTGTGACTTAGTTCGAGTGTTAAGAAAATCAAACCGCGAACGTGTTAACGCCCCGGGCCGCATCCCTTAGACCACAACACTCTGGACAAACGAGCATAGTGAGAACACAAAGTGTAATATTGCAGAGAAAAAATAATTCTCAGAGTTGTCTTACATAATCCAAGAAATTGATAAGACATGTTTGAGAAGCAATGGATAAAAACAGAGGAACAGAGAAATAGTACTGTAAATTTCACACTCCACTTGCTTACAAAGTCATTAATTATAAGATTTATTGTGAAAGAAACTCATTTTTAATAGTAAAAAAGGTTACTGAAAAATTGACCGGAAAAGCTAAAAACTATAAATAAGGTTGAATTAGTTTAGAATTTTGGTTTTTAGATGACTCGATTACGAGCATGTTTGTTTCTCTTTCCAGCTGCTCCAGAAAAAGAAACGCAGTCGGGTCAATAAATTCAGTTCCACCAAGATTTCTTGCGTCTAGTGTTGGCGGTTGAAGCGTTTTGATGGAGGAAATCGAGAAGAACGGTACTTTTGCATTTAGGACATTTAGGGTCATCTTCAGAAAGCATAACATACATAAGACAACGAGGACAACCAACAAGTACCATTGAAGTTGTTGTTGTCTCTATCTCCTCTTGGTTTGTTTCTGACGAAACGCATGAGCTTGGTGAAGTTGTGTTTGATCGGCTTGGTGATCGAACTACTCTCATCTGGCTGGTTTGATCAGAAGGACTTGGTGAAAGGTTTAGCCTCAGCTCCAACTTGTTAGGCCCATTCTTGTTCCTCAGACTCATCTCTCTCTTTGAGGATTCAGAAAGAGGTTTTTGGTTGAATTGAGAAAGTCTTTCTTTCTTCTTCTTCTTAGTTATGTGTATGCCGTTTTATATAACAATTCACACACATAAAGTTGTTTAGAGAGAGGAGGAGAGAGATTTTCATTCAGGCTTAATTTAATAATGATAGGTGAAATATTTACAAAAAATTATAATGCAACTATGATAGCTAGAGAGACTACTCTTTAACTCCTTACAATTATGTTTTGCTTAACCTGTTAAGTTTTTTCAAAATGTCAATGCTAACGTCTACTTTCAAAAGTAAATTATAAAAATAAACTTAATTAGTTCATTTATTTTCTTTCAAAATCGACAAATACCCGATTAATATTTTATACTCTCCAAATCTTAAATAATATTATGTAAGACTATACAATGTTTTAGAAATCGAAATATTTGACCATTTAACTACAAATATTTCTCGATTCAGTTGGTTATATGCAAATCCTTTAATTGTTGTTAGAGGTTTAGTTTGTAGACTTATTTTCCGAGTAAATTATTATTTACAACACTATAAAATTGTTGCAGTCGGCTTTGAATACTTAGAATACATTAGCAATTTTGTTTGTCAGCAATATTAAATCGATAAAACTCAGATTTATTTATAAAATCCATTATTTTTAATTTCTACATACAGTAAGATTAAATCGAACTCCAAATATGTAAGTTATTAGGTAAATTATGTAACCAATAGATTGATAAAAAAAAGCTGGACGGAGACATTAACAATACTAATAAGACATGCGCACTTACACAACCAGGGATCGAGTCTCACTGCCTATATTATGTAGGAACTTGACTAATGATCTGGTCTGTTGTGACCTAATGTTTGACAAAAATAAATCGTATTTATTAGTACTTATCAAGAAAGAAGAAATACAAATAGTACTTACTTATTGACCCACGAAAATACGAATAGTGTAGTAATTAAATGGTATATTAATGAAAACAGGTAAACGTACATGTAAAGGTGTCTTAATCAAAGCAGGAAAAAGTATTAAATGTATACTAATGTTAATCACAGGTTTACCAAAGAAACTTATATACAAAGATAAAAAAAAAGAAAATGGCTACGTCGAAGTTTATTGTAATGACTCACGTAGCTTCACACCAAAAGCAAACTATTAATATTGCAGTGTGTGAGTTAATTTTCAATGTGAAGTTATTTAATGATTAAAAAAAAAAAATTTGTAAGAAGAAATTTGTAAAACACACAAACATTTTTTTCAACTCAAATAATATTATAAAACTTACCAAGGTCAAAAGAAAATATTACAACATTAAACCAGTAGTTAATTCTCTAATACTACAAGCGAAAGTATCAGCCGTATGATTTAACGATCTTGCGATCACATGCAGAGAAATAAAGTGAAACAAAGACTTTAACCGAACAAAATCTTTTTGGTAAAGTTGGAAATTCGGTCACTCCTCTGGTTGTATCATGATCTTCATCACATCTGCACAATATGTCACGAACTCCATTTCTAAAATTTGTAATCACAACAGAGATTCATAGCACAAAGCAGAGCTTCCACTTC
The DNA here is from genome assembly GCA_963920545.1 of Lepidium didymum. Classification (NCBI taxonomy): domain Eukaryota; kingdom Viridiplantae; phylum Streptophyta; class Magnoliopsida; order Brassicales; family Brassicaceae; genus Lepidium; species Lepidium didymum. Next base: position 3,963,106 of record OY986983.1, on the reverse strand, counting down.
AGAATGCAATGTTAAAAGACTTCTCTGGACACCACGCGGTCCCCTACATATCTCCTATGTAGAGTCTGGGAAGCAGATTCAGTCTAGATGATCCATGGGAAAATCTTAACACCTATTTGGTGAGGAATGCGCCAAAAAAAAATAGTTTAGATTATACCAAATAGAATTACCAGGAAAAATGTCAACAGCAGAGGGGATACTCGAGAGTGCCTAAGTTTGAATTGCCAGTGGACATTGAAATAAGACATGGATAATTGTCTCCTCATCCGAACCAGAATGACTACATCATGGATCGCAGTTAATACCACGGTGATTAAGATTCTATTTGACCGCAGTACATCATGATAATGTCTGCCACAAAAAATGTCTAATCTTATTAGGACAATCAATTTTCCAAATTTTGGCTTGAATAGCCTTTAAATTTGATCTAAATCTCCCCACATCTAGCAATAAATGTTGTTTCTCGATATAATACCCTGATTTAACTGTATACCGACTAGTTTTTTGTAAAATGTCATCCCAATAATCATACAAACATTTATATTTGCCTTATTTAAAACAAAGATATGATAAAACACGGAAGAAGTAATATCTTCCGAACTACTAGTATATTAAAAGCTGGCTACCTTACAATTAATTTCATTTAATTGAATCTATGACCATGCTTTGCTGTATTTTACAATTAATGTTTAGAGATAAGTACCAATAAATTGCCAATACAACTTGAATTTATACAATATCTATAGAAATGTATCAAAAACTACATTCATGAAAATAATGAGCTCAAAAATATGCAATTCTCTTTTTCTTTCTTTTTTCTATTGTTAAAAAAGGAAAATTAATTAGTTTTAATATGTTTTGTACGTCAAACATGATAGGCTCTAGTTTGAACATGGATAGACAAGTAAATTATAACAAATACGGCCAATTAAATTAAATGATTCAGTTTGGTTGACTAAAGTTTCTTTATAGATACGTGAATCATTAGAATTAGTTTAATTGCGTTCGTGTAAAGGATATGGACAGACTAACAAACGATTTGATGACTTCACACAGTTTTGTTTATTTACGTTAACGAACGTAATAGTTGTCGAAAAGACTGAATGTTTCTGAAGTCGAGTTTATTGTCAAAACTCTATCATACTACAACGACCTTCTCCGGAATAGATCCCTGATCTCAGTCTCTAGTTTTGTTATCTGGGCTTTTAAATGGGCCGGGCTTTTAACTTCAGGATCCAAAAAGTGCTGAGTCGGTCATTCAAGATATCATGTTCTAGAAGAAGCCCATCCGGCCCATTTAATGTGTTACTAGTAGACAGATTTGCAATACACGGCAGTAAAACGGGAGGATGGTGTTTTTTATGTCGTATCCGCCGACACGGCGGCAGTTGATGGTGTCTGTGGGTTTTTTCACGGCGGGCGTTTCTCTCTTCGCCGTCGGAGCGTATCTATCACTTGCCAACATCGGACCGCAACAAGATCGTGTCAAGGCTCGGAACGATTTTGTTAAGAATCGAATCAGGAAATGGCTTGGCGATTAGTGCTCAAAAATCCACTCTTTAACTTCATCTTTTATTTATGTTTTCTCTCAGTCTCTGTATTTGATGCGAAGTTCTGATGAGTGTATCTTGAATCTCAAACCAGAAGACAATTCTTGTAAATTCAAGCTCTGTTACATGTCTGGATCGTTATCAATTCAAAATTCAAGCTTTTTGTGACTTGCATAGTTTACATACGAAGAATTACTCTTGACAAAACGAGTGAACAGAGAATGTAAATGAATCGTAAATGTCTTTAGATTCTGTTATCTCTGCTCTGAAAATATGTCTGATCAGATATTACCATCTTGATTTTCTAGCGTATTGGTTTTCGCCTTTCGCAACATCCGACAACCGCGACTTAGAAACGGAGCCACCACGGAAGTTACTTAGTCTCGAACCAGATATGAGCTGATGATCTTTTGAAGAAGCTTTGTTTGGTTTATAAGCTTGTGTTTCATCTAAATACCCTTTAGGCTCAATCTCTATAGATCTTCCCCAATCCAATCCTCCATCTCCACTTTTTTGAAGCTTCTCGCTCTGTACAACCCAATCAACACAATCCGATATGCTTCTTTGTAAAGAAAGGTTCTTCCTTGGCGTTGATTTTCTCCCTCTGTTCTCTTCGCCGTAAGGCCATTTGTAGCTCTTGTTATCTATGTTCAGTTCTATGGAATGAAGATCGCTTTCAGCTGAATCTTCTTCATTTCCGTCTTCTACTTCTCCATCTTCGATGTTATATGAACCAAAACCCATATCGTTGTTCAAGTACTCTGCAGTCTCTTCGTTATGTAGCTGAGTTTGAGGGGGTTCACGGGTCTTCTCTTTACATCTTTTTGCTTTGAGGTATGTTTGAAGCTGGTTCCTTAGCTTATCTACAGCTGCGTTTTTTTCTTCGAGCTGATGCTTAGCCTCTGAGAGTTTCATCTGCACTCTCTCCTCCCGCAATGCATCTGCTAACTGCAACATCTCTCTTTCTTTTTCGACTTCTTCTTTGACTTTAAAAGATTCTCTCTTCAGTTCTTCCACTTCGGCTTTATCTTCGCTTATGTCTCTTGCTAGTTCATCACAAACTTTCTCGACCATCACTCTCGCTCGCTTCTCGTTCTCGATTTCTTTCACTGCTTTCATCAGAGCTGATTTTGTTTCAGCCAATTCTTTGCCCAATTTCTTGTTCAAGCTCTCGAACCGTCTTCTCAGCTTCCTCTCCACTTCCAGCTCACCCACTACAGATTCAATCGCAGCCTCAACAACTTCTTGCTCCTTGCTTTTCCACGCTGCTTTCTCTTCAGCAAAACGCTTCATCATGTAGCTAATGTCGTTGTTTTCCGGTTTATGTTCGTGGATTAACTGATTGACCTGTAAGCGAGCTCTTTCGAGCTCAGAATGAAACGCAGAGACGAGGGACATGCTAGAAGATGGGCGGTCGTCTTGACCCCACATTCTGTTAATGATTTTAAGAAGCTCTTTTGATGTTGTGAGAGCGTTACTACAATCTTTCAATCGTGTTTTGACTCCCACAGTTGACCCAGTCGGTGTCTCCACCCGTGATCGAGTCTCAATCTGCATTGGAAAAACCATGTCATGATGGACGTAAACAGGCTAATCATAACAGTTTGAGAATTTCCTAGTTTCCAACAGCCTTACATGTAATGTATAAGTGAATAACAAAACATAGATTGTAGGTATACTTTCAAAGTTAATGAGAAACTATAATTGTAATCAACAACCAACAGCCTCTAGAGCCGATACTGCTCAATCATGCACTTCATTCAGAAGCATTTGGTATGAACAGCTCAACCAAATACAAAATTTGATTTTCCCATAATGCTCAAATAAACACCCCTAAAAGCAAAGAAAAAGAAAAATCAACTTACATCCATGAAACTGCCATTGCTAATAGGATCCCTAGCCCCCATACTGCAGTCTCCAAGCCTAAGCTTCTGAACAGTGGAGGATGCTCTTCTCTGGCGACTTCCTGTCCCTGATCTTTCCATCCTCTACAAAAATAACAAGTTCCACAGCTTCGTTAGTATACCTAGCTCGGAAGTAGAGAAAGGAGGAAAGCCGGATTCACATTGTTCATTGGCAGATTTATATACAACAACCTTAGGTCTCAATTATAAGAGAATCTACGCCGAAAATTATTCAAAATAAATCAACCTCTAAAAACCAACCAACTACCTCCATATGATGATTGAAAACAAAATTTAAACGAACTGCCCAATTATGCAAGAATAAACGGCACCAACTAATAAAGGAATGCCTTTTCATATGAACTTAAATGTGTTGCTTTAGAGCACATGACAAAAGATTCCAAAGAACAAACAGTTTTCTATTCTTCTCTAATCCCACTTCTTAACATCAATCAGAAGATTTAGGAAAAATATTCTCTTTTGGATGAATAAAATACTCAAGAGCTCACCAACAATGCACAACTTTGACCAAATTCAGACCTCAGAATCACACAAAGATAATCATTTCATCAGTTAAAGAGAATTGAGATCTCTTAACTTCCCGTATCAAAAATATATATTTGTTATTTCAACGAAATGCAAGCGAACAAGCAAAGTCAGTTTCTCTCTCCTTTGATCGGTCAAGAATTAAAAGCACATGGCGCCAGCAAGAAACTCGAATCACAGCACATTCTCTTTTCAATTTTCCTCAACCAATCATAAACAAACACAAGCATTTACCTCAGAAACTGGACTATGCGATGGATCGGAAAGATGTGGCGGTAGAGAACCAGAATGAGTCGATCTCGGCGGAGGAAGCGGCGCAATTCTCTCCTTTCTACTTTTTCTAGTAGTTGGTGCCGCCGCTTCCATCACTCTCGGCGAAGGCATCTCGTTCATCTCCCACAGAGTTGCAGCTAACTTCCTCGCAGAAACCGGAGCAGCTACTACCTTACCGATTTTACTCCCGCAAGGAGACGCAGCGTGTAAGGCTCCAGAAGCTCGTGATACCGATGCCGAAGACGGAGATCGACCCATTAGTCTCCATGTAGGAACAGGAGTAGTGGATCCTCCTCTTTTCCCAACCACAATCGCTCTCTTAAACCGATAACCTTCCCGAAGAACCGAAGAAGTCGACGATGTTGGCGAAGAACATCCACGCTTCCTGATTTTTCCCAAAATAAGTAAATTCTCCACGCTTTGATTCTGCCTCGGCATTTCAAAACGATTGTAGATCTCTCTCTTAACCTGGAAAACCCTAATTTTATGAAATCGATATATCCAAAAAAGCAGATTGAGAAAATTCACCGATCTGTAAAAAAGCAAAAAACAAAATCAAGTTTCGCAGTAGAGATAAGTACACTTACAGAAACGTCAAAGCATTTCAATGGCTTCTCTTCTTCTTCCTCTGAGTAAAAAAAGTAAGCTTCAAACAAAAAAAAAGTGAAGAGAATTGGGGAAATTGGAAGGAATTGGCGGTTGCTGTGTATAGAGGTTTTGATCAGCAGTAAGAGTGTCTGCTAAAGTGTAAAGGGGAAAGAAAGATGACGGAGTGTTGATCTTCTGTGATACGGACCACTGTAACAGATCCACGTGGTTTCACCTGGTTAGATAATGGAATTTTCCCCCGTGATTGGATCACTATAAACCGAAGTAAACCGAAATGACAATAATGAATCACATTGTGGATTAGAAAGGTGGAGCCCATAGAAATGGTATTAATCTCATGCTTATGACTCATAAATCATATGATCATGTTCCTATGTATCTTTTTGTCTATTGTGTGGTGTGCTTAAATTATACTCATTACAAATATGTTCCTATGTATCTTTTTGTCCTAAGAGTAAGTACTGTCTGACATAATACTTATCATATTAAAATGGTGGATCCGAAATAAAATCTTGTCGAAATGACTATTCAACCTACATCATATCAAATACACGAGACAGTTAGGCCCAACTAAAATATAAAACCCAATTAAGAATTAAGCATAAGGCCCAACGGGCTGCCTACACTTGAATCCTATGAATTGTGTGTTGTAACTTTTAACATTTTTTTTTTCCAATGAATTAGTAACTTTGGTTACATATATGACTTTTTTTTTCAATTTACATACATAACTTTGTGTAATTCGTACTTACAGAATCAATTTTTTTTTTGTTATTATGCATATATTATAAGGTATATTGATGTGTATATGGTTGAGAAATAAAAAAGGATAAGTGATATCTAAACCTATGGACGTGTTCTAACTTGTAACCAATTTAGTGGGTTTTTTTTTCAGTTGTAAAAATTGACTAAAAAATAACCCAATAATCATCAATATCCATAAGGGTATGGATGCACGAATTTATGGTCTACCCACCATCAACTATCAACATCTAGTATATGATATATGACACAAATGAAGAACCAATATAAATCCGTTGCAATATATTCCAAAGTCAAGAAATGAAATTGGAATATAGAGAGATAATTGTGGTGAAAAGAGTGGATAGAATTTTATTTTATGAGGTTATTTGTCCACTAATGATATGTTCAAAAAGACATGTTCCCTCTCATTGATGGAGAAGGCTAAGTCAACAAGTCAACTAATTATGCCGATTATACACATATATGAAATTCATTAATTTTTTTTTTGTCAATATTAGACTACAAGTGGCCGGTCAATTAGTTAAGTTTCTATATAATATAGACAGTAGAACTCGATTTTTAGTTATGCAAGTACGCATATTTTTAGTGGATTTACCGCATATTACTAGATTAAACGTAACTTGCCATTAATCAATTTATAAATAACAGTGATAGAAATTAGAAAACCATTTTATTAATAATGTTTTATTGTCAACCATAGAATTAATTTCTTTGTGGTAATAAATAAGTAAGAAAAGTTATAAAAAAAGGGTGATGTGTGGGGACTTCAAATAATAGAAGTGGGACCTAAATCTTTGAAGGAAAGAAGAGAGAGAGAGGCGTGCAAATGTATTTGTTCTCATTGTCCCACCAATCCATCTCTATCTATTTTTCTTCTTCCTTCTTTCTTTTTCAACTCTTCAAACCGCCAAACTTAGCCGTACTTTTTATTTTTATTTTTCTCTCAAACTTTTATACCTCAAATTTATAAATATTTTTGTCTTCTCCACTGTTTCTTATATTTATCCACCATTTGACAGATTTGTTTTAAAATATCTATGTACATATAGCTAGCTCATAAATAAAAGAGAATATCTTTTTTAAATTTTAAATTGTTAAAAATATTTTTTTTCAAAAATTTCTACTAAATACCTTTTTTCACGAAAAATAAGTTTTCGGACATAAAATATAATTCTAAATACATTCAAAATTTACTGAATAATAAAGTTTTTTATAAGTGCAAATACAAAAAAAAACTTATGTGAATGAATTACTAAAAATTATACTATTGGTTAGATACATTTTCTTTCAACTTTACTCCATTGTTGTGAATTATATTTCACTTGGGAAATTTGGTACTCTTATTATCCCCTTATATACTTTGGGATTTTTCTATATCATGGGTCTAAGTCTAAGAAATCGGCTGTATAAATAAATATATATATCTGAAGTTTGATTATTAATTTTGAAGTTTCAGATTCTGAACAGAGTGCAGATATTTATATTATTAAAAGAGAAATAAAGATGTAAGGAAAAAAGGATGTGGTCCAGTGAGTCCGGGCATTTAGCTTTTGGTTTCATAGTATATACAACAAATAGCTCTGGTCCCTTCTTAGGAGAAATTCATTTTTATTTATTTCCAAACCCAAAGTTTTTATTACATTTATTTAACTTCAACAGGTAAATATATTTCTAGGTCTTAAAATATCTTATTTACTTTATTTTTAACTAGTTTTTACCAAAGATCGAGTTTCATCATCTATATTATATAAAAACTTAGTTAATAGACTGATCAGTTGTGGCTTAGTATTGATAAAAAACTAATTTTTATAGATATTTACACTTTTCTTTTCAAGTTTAATTCACTGCATAATTTTTTTTTTAAATAATGGTTAACGTATATCATGTTTTTTTGGTATATTTAAATTACCTAACTAATAATTTTGATTTAGAGGTTAGGAAAATAAAAGAGGGATTTCTAGAGTATTAGAATTATTTATTGAAGAGCAATAAATAGGGTAAATTTTTAATCATCTCGAATTCTACTGACGTTTTTGTCTATCATGCAGGAACTTAGCCCATTGGTTTCAACATGACTTACATCATTTTAATATGTATTAACTTTATATTATCATAATGTTTTATAAAGTGGAGATTAATAAGCTCAAGAAATGAAGAAAAAATGTCAGAAATATAAATAATAAAAAGCAAAGTAGGCAAGTGGTCTTTTGCAAGCAGTATCGAATTCCACCATTTACATTACCTAAAAATTTAGGTAATGGGTTAATCAATTATGTTCTCCGTTCGAAAAAAAAAACAAAAACAAAAGTAGCAACTTACCCTGAGATCATGAAGCTTCTCGCCACCACTTTCCATAAATGACAAACTTGTTTTTGTCGTCTTCTTAATATTTTTGTATAAAGAAAATTACAGATTTATCATTTTATATTTATTTTTCCACGTAATAATACATGCCAGATTCCTCTCGTGCCTTTTCTTCCTTCTCAAGAGATCATTATAATATGTATATTTGTATGTAATATATATAAATATATCCCTCATATAATATGTGACTATAATTTCAAAACCAACAATATTTTTTGTACTGTTTTGAGTGAAATTAATATAATGATGGTATAATGTTATGTTGAAAACTAGAGATGGTAGTAAGTGTTTTTTTCTGGCTTTGTTATTGATTTTCCACTAAATTCATATAACAGTCACGATCAAATTTAATTATCGTTGAAAACTGTGTGATTTGTTCGTATATTTGTCCAAACGACTTAGCCTATATAGTAAAGATTTTGTCATGTTTTACAAATACATAAATAAAGTAATTATTTATTTATTTATTTATTTTATCTGTGAACATCTAAATGACCACAAAGATTATTATTATTCGTTATTGTCTTTACTTAGATGTAATCCAAAAACTACTTCCAAACACATTGTAAGAAAAGTCTGTTTTTATTCTCGAGTCAAGATTTCTAATTCAATAAAAGAGGTTTTCATGAGAACTCATTGGGAAGAAAAAATACTAGTGCGCGTCAATCAAATTATTCAATGAAAATTATTAGAAATTTTGTTCGCAAATTAAAATTAAAATTTGTTTGTATATTTATTTCCGCAATACAAACAAGTTAAATATTTTTAGCGATTAGTAAGGCAAATGTTATTTCATTAAAAAAATTAAAAAGGTATTTCTTTCATTTGAAATTGTTAATATTACACGTATTATTTAACCCCAAAGAGATGCTTTAACATCTAAGCAAATATTATATATAACAAAAAAATAAAAAATAATTAGATAGATCTAGCTTCTGCCTTCAAATCATTGGTCAAAAAAGTTATACGTTGCAGACATTGATGAAAGAGTAACTTGTGGTTCCAAATCGAAAATCAATCTTTTAGAGTAACTGCTGTACGGAAAATAACTTTTTTTTTTTTGTCAACTTTACTCTATTACAAACAATATTTTGATCAGGATGCGGGGATGTTATTCACATAAGTTTAGTACCTCGAAAGTCCTCTGGCACTACGAGCTAGGAAGTCTGACTTGTAATTTAGAACACGCATGATCTGGACGAGTGTAAAACTGGTAAAGCTGGCCTGAATTCTAGAGAAATCAAACAAGTTTTGCACAATTATGCAGATGGATCCATAATTATCAAAACGAGTTTTGTACAATCCACCAAGAACTCTACTTCTTATATATGTGAAAAGGTCATTCTAGTTTTTTTTTGTTTTTTAATGTAAGGAAGTGTAATTTTTTTTTAAAAACGAATCAAAAGAATTGATCTAATTTGTGTGTTTATAAAATAAAAATGCTAGTTATTAAAGGAGATTCAATAGGGATATAGCCAGAGTTAATCTAGAGAGGAGCGTGAAAAGAAAAATTTTGTTAGTCGAAAAACATATTACGAAATCATTTTATAAATGTAATATATTATCTTAAATATATTTATGAATTGTGTTTGCTTCGCTGGTTGACATGCATATATATGAATGAATACTTTTATCATAATTCTTATAAACTGTCATTTTCAATCTTCTTGATTTTGGTGGATACAACATTTGAAACATAGATATTAGCATGCCTTTTTCACGTGCTTATACTATTTGTTTGTTAAGACAGAAATTTATAAGCTGTATTTTTTTCATATTATTAGTTTAACAAAAAAAAAATCCCATTGAACATGAAATACTAGAAAATATGTAATTTTTCACTCTTTTTTTTGTAAACGTTAGATCGACAAGGTTCGATCCATATCCTAAAGCCCACCTCTCAATAATCCTTTTTTAAGCTATCATAATGCATCGGATAGGAATTAAACCCTGGTACCAAATCATTAGCTGGATCATCCTAACTACCAGACTAAAAGCAACTTGGCTAATTTTTCACTTTTCTTTAATGAACATCTTCCAGATTGGCTGGTTAATCCCGAAATTGAATTTAGAGAAATGGTATTAGTAATTTAAGCGTTTGAATCAAGTTGTTAATAAGTTATTATCTACTAATTTACTTTCTAAAATCTAAAGTATGTTACATTATAAAATAATATAAGAATAAATGAGATTTGGTTGAAGGATGTAGGTACAATAAAAATGACAGAAGTGACAGGTCAATAATAACACGCGGTAATGGATCTCATGATTTAGCATTATTGTTTAGCTACTGAATCAACCCCAATCACTACTCCCCCAAAAAAAAAAAGACAAGAAACTGGATTTTAATTAGTCAGAGATCACTGAATCAGTGATTCTGCTGTACATTTGATATTCTAACCATCATGATTCAGTCATTTATTCTTATCAAATTTAAGCAATCGTTTTTTTTATAGAAAATAGAAAGCATTTTTTTTTAATTCAGAGGTTTCAACTTTATGAAAGAGGTTTATATTATTTTTGTGGGGTAATTACCTTCAAATATTCAAATGGGTCGAAAACATATCTCATATCTATGTAAAGGTGATTAGGAAAATGTGTTTTTAAGTTTCGCATAACAGAAAAATTGAATATACTAACTCTTTAAAGTTTTAAGTCCATCTCTATTACTTAATCACAAGTTTTTTGTGGAAAAGAAAGCATATTATTTGATGAAAAAAATCAGTAATTTAGTAATTTTTATGTGACCTGTTTTTTTCCCTTTAAAATCTTTAATTAGAAAAAAAGACGAAGTAAGCAAGAGACCAACAACCTCTATTATTCGTGGGAAAGGATATGTCCCCCAACATGTGCTATATTTATAAATTAATAATAAACAATTAAAGCCGAGTTTGACTTAATTCAATATTTATTTATAGTTTTTTTATATAAAAATACAAGTAAGTAACTTATAGTGAACAAGAGAGTTAAGTTTTATATTAATGTGGTCGAGTTGAAAAACGTACATGCAAAAAGGTGCCTCTAAATCGACCTGGAAAATCATGTCAGTTTTGTCCTTCCGACCTTTTTTTATATATTAGTTACGCAATACTAATTTCGACAATGACATATCTTTAGCTTTGTAATAAACTCGACCAATAGTGCTGCACCAATTAACACAAAAAAAATCAATATTATTCACTCATTTTCATATACATAAATCATCTTTAAGCTGAATTTGAACTATGTAGGTCAGATGACAAGCTATCTCACATAACTACATATCCATATATATAAAACCTTTTATCAAAAAAAATAACAAACAAAAAATCTATATATATACAAAACATATTTAAAAAATAATCTCTCGGTTTCTAATTAGTTGATGTTTTGAATTTTTTTATTATTTTAAAAAGGTTGATGTTTTCAATGCAAATTTAGATTAATTTTTTTTATTCTTATTTAATTATATACTTTTATTAATAATTAATATTTTTTTATATTTTCTAACAATAAATAAAGTTAAATAAAATAATTCTAAAATTCTTTTAATATGTATGGAACTTTTAAAACATCAACTAAAAAAATGGAAAGAGTAAACCTTAGGTAATTCATGATACCAAAGAATTGGTCCCACTAACCTCACAAATTCCACAATTTTAATGCTTTTTTTGTTTTGTTTTTTTATATAAGAAATTCAATACTTTAACCTCACACACACAAAAAACCACGATCCACACATTAACCCAAGTTATGTGGAGTATCTATTTTTACCAATAACTTTTATTGAAATTTCTGCCAACTTGAGAGTATTTTTGTTATTTACTATTATACATTTCATGTGAGAGAGACTTATATTAATGTGGATCGTGTATAACTAAACGACATAGATAATTACTTTTTGTTTGTTTTTGAGACATAACGACATCGATTAAGTGTGAGGAGAGGAGTGAAACACGAAGTCTAATATTAACAAATATTTTCTTTTTTCCTTTATATCTTCTTACAAATAATTAGGAACCCCAAGTTGTTTATTTATTTATTTTTGATAAGGAGCCCAAGTTGTTTATTTCGGCTATAATATTATCTTGTAATAATAGTCACAAGACTTTACCTCATCAACTCAAGACAAGAATTTGGAATCGAAATACTATAACATATTAAGTTAATTATTTGAGAATAGTTTTTGAGGAGAAATCATTATTGAAACACATAACTCAGTTGCAAAAAAATTGTAAAAAAATTAAGAAAAAAGAGAGTAGAAACGTGTAAGCACCAATGATAGTGAGTCTGAAAGCACGTGAGGGATATTTGATGATCCTATAGCAAGCAAATGATAAGATATCAAATAAAACGACACTTGGAAATATTCGTCCATTTTAAATTAGATGAGGACCACGCATGTATCTAACCATTTGCACGTCGTCGACTTCTAACTTTAATATTTCTATTGATATTATTATTTAATAAAGTCATGGCAATAACTAGGCAATGAAATTATTTATATATATATATATATATATATATATATATCTTTTGGCTGGCTAAATTACTATATATAAATATGTCAATAATTAGATTGATAAATACTCATCCACTAAAAATAGTAAGTCTATTAGAAACAGCGCATTTGCATAACCAGGGATCGAGTCTCATTGCCTACATTATGTAGGAACTTGGCTAATGGGCCGGTCAGTTGTGACCCAATGTTGACACAAAAAAATACTCATCTATAACACAAATTTTTGAAATTCTAAATTTTGTTTTTTCTAATATTGGACCACAATTGGTCGGTATATTAGTTAAATTCCTACATAATATAGACAGTAAAACTCAATTTCTTGATATGTAAATATACATACATTTAGTAGACTTACGACCAGTCACTAGAATAAAAATCACTTGAAATTTTAAATTTAGTTATGCGAGAAAAAAAGCTGGAGAAAATATACATTTATTTATATTCACATTGTTGTAAATATCTCATGTAGGTGATTTATTTGTTTTACTGGTCATATATTACAGCATGGTGAACATTAAATAGTGTCAAAGTATAAGATGGTTGTTAAATATTGTAAAGGATGTGGCCAAAAAGTCAAGTATATTTCAAAATTTTGAAGTCTTTCTTTATCAATATTGATTAGAAAATGATTAGAAAAAGAGAGAATCAAAATAAATAAAGAGAGATAGGAACATAAGGGAAGGTATGAAGTAGAAGTGAAGATGCATGCGATGTTGTGTCGGAAAGGCAAAAGCACATGCTCCACTACTTGAGCTTCTCACTTGCGTCTTGGGTTATTATCCTCTGCACTTTCTTACTTTCGCTTATCATGCACCACCTCGCTTCTCACCCGTTGGATTCTAATCTTCCATCATCATCCTCTCGTGTCATCTTGTTAGTTTTTTTCTTCTTCACTTCTTGTCCTTAAGGATTTTCATTTACTTACGAACTAAAATTTACTATTATCTTTACTATCTTTGCATCACCTTATCATCACTTAGAAACCAATGAGGAATTCACAATCAATACTATATAATTGTAAACCACATGACAAAGGATTGTTTGTCTCACGCAACCAACATATTTATGGCTCCTTCATAATCAAGATTTTTCTGTTTTTGCAGTTTAGTTCAAAAAAAAAAGAAAGATTTTTCTGTTTTTACACACTCCATATAAGTAATCTTCTAAAGTTATAACGTCATAGAGCAATCTTTTTAAATAACTTTAAATTTTGAATTTCTTCTTCACCAATTTCTTAATTACTTTACTATAAAAACATATATATATATATATATATGTGAATTATATATTTACTCTGAGAAATTTTGAATTCAAATCTTGTGAGTGATATTTTTTTAATTCTATAAATGTTAATTTACAACGATTTTTTTCAACAACTAAATTAACAATACTCAATTTATAATTGAATAACGACGTGTTTTATTTATTCACTATCAATAGAATACTCGTAGAAGCCAATATCTATAGTGTAAAATACTCGTGAAATCCAATACTTATTTTTTTTGGTCAACACTAAATATATATATATATATATATTTATACTCAATTCAAATTTTTTTTTTTTCATTTTTCTTGTTATTCTTGCAGTTCATAATCCGTATATAATATTTATTTGTACTATAGTGTAAAAAAATGTTTACTTATATATACGGATAATGAACAGCAAGAATAACAAGAAAAATGAAAAAAAAAATATTTAAAAATAATGATTGAAAGGAAATATCATCACGCAAAACCTTAAAAGTACTATCGGTATCGTGTCCTTCTCTACTCATCAAATAGTTCCCACAGTTTTTACATCATTTTAACCATTTTTCCATATTTTTTTAACTCAATTCCTCTATCCTTTGTATAATACTATATTAGTACCATTACCCATCCCCTCTCTTTCACCACCAAACCTCTGCAATTCCCTCTCTCCCTCTTTCTCTCAAAACAAAAATGGCAGTCAACCATTACCACAACACTCTCTCATTACACCATCACCAAAACGATGTCGCTTTAGCACAAAGAGAATCTCTATTCGAGAAATCACTCACACCAAGCGACGTTGGAAAGCTTAACCGTTTAGTTATACCAAAACAACACGCAGAGAAATACTTCCCTCTTAACAATAATGGTGATGACGCGGCGGCGGAGACGACGGAGAAAGGGATGCTTTTGAGCTTTGAAGATGAATCAGGAAAGTGTTGGAAATTCAGATATTCTTATTGGAATAGTAGTCAAAGCTATGTATTGACTAAAGGATGGAGTAGATATGTCAAAGATAAACATCTTGATGCAGGTGATGTTGTTTTCTTTCAACGACATCGTTTTGATATTCATAGACTCTTCATTGGTTGGCGTCGACGTGGTGAAGCTTCTTCTTCCTCCGCCGTCTCTCAAGAGGCTTTTGTTAATACGACAACGTATTGGAATGGCTTGACTACACCTTATCGTCAAGTACACGCGTCAACTAATTACCCTAACCTTCACCAAGAGTATTCACACTATGGTAATTCTAACTATTTTATCTTCTCTTCATTTTATTTTATTTTTCCATTTCTTATCTCTATTTCACATTTATATTCTCTATTTTGAAAGATATTTTTTTCTTTTTTTTTTTCATTAAAAAACTGTGATTTTCGTATATTTTATGCAACTTTATAGTTTCATAACAGGGTAATTAAAATTATGTCCTAAATTAAAAAGAAAATTTTGTCATTTGGAGTATTATTTTATGCATGTTATATTGAAGATTCATGCATATTTAGATGTTAATTTTCAACAATATCTAACTTTCATAAAACGGAAGGAATGTCTATCTACTTCTAACTCCTAGGTTGATAAAATATATTTTTTTCTGAATTTTTGTAAATTTTTTTAAAATGAAAATTATAATATTTAGGCCAGAATTTGGAGAACTCAACTATTTTTATTAGATGGTGGAAACAGCTAATTTAAAAATCTAAAAAATATATGACAATTATGTTAGATGCGTGTGAAATAAAAACCTGAGATAACATTTTGTAACATATATTTGTCTTTTTAATTTTAATAACGTCATTTCATTTCTGGACCCGACAATTTCAATAAACTTCATCAAGTTTTTGTAGCTAATCGTAACACGCGCGTGAGAAGAACCGTCCAATCTACTTAGACTAACGTGCTCTTTATTTCTTCCTTTCTTTTTTTAATATAAAATTTAAACTAAAAGACACGCACGTGTCATGACGGTGGATAATTGTAGGCGCCGTCGCTGAACAGCCACCGTCGGTGGTTGTAGGAAGCTCAAGGACGGTGAGGCTATTCGGCGTTAACCTTGAATGTAACAATGACGACGTTGAACCACCACCGTGTCCTGATGGCTATAATGGCCAACATATTTACTATTACTCTACTCCTCATCCAATGGTAAATTAATTTTACTTTTTTTTTGTTAGATTCAATATTGCTGACGTTATAGTATAATTAAATAGTATATTACTGAATTTATAAGTATAATTAAGTAGATGTCGTGGCTGTTTCTCGACATGAGACAGGTGAAATTAGTATTATTTTATTAGGGTTGCTAGAGATTTTTTTTTGTTTAATATTAAAAAGAAGAATCAGAGAGAATAATACTACACTTGACTGCAAAAGCACATGGCCAATTTAGTTTTGTTGATTACTTTGATTTGTATTTTTTTTTTAATTTAGAGAATTTATTTATTTAGTATCTTATATTTGGCAAAAAAGTCTCCACTTAAATATTACTATTCTGATTAGTTTGGCACCGTCAAGTTCTTATAAAAGCCGAAGACTTTTGACTAGTCTGTTGAAAAGCAAACGTTACAAATTTGTCAATGATATGTTACTGAGTTTTGTTATTTATTTTCAGAATTATGTGTGGAATAAATAATATAATATATCTATGGAAAAGGTACTGTGAAAATAATAATAATAAAATTGCGTGTTGGGAATGTGAAACAGAATATATCATTTGCTGGGGAAGCAATGGAGCAGGTAGGAGATGGACGAGGTTGATGATATCCAAAAAGGAAGTGACTACTTTTTAGATTTTGACTTTAGACTATGGGCCCATACTTGGCCCAATTCTAATAGAGAAAATTCATCATTGTCAGTATTTAATATTAGTAACTCTTTCTGTACTTAGTATTTACTTTTTAACTAATTTGAAAACAAAAGAAAAAAGGAGATTTTTTCCTATGTTTGAGTCAAAAATACTAAATAGTGGGCTTATTATTTTCTCACATTTAATGTTCCTTTTTATAACAAAAAATAAATTAATTAAATGAAATTTTTTTCTAGCCCAAAAGTCATTTGTGGGCAGGTATTCCTAATTGGTGAGATAGGATCACATATATGTATATAATATGTGAATGTATAGTGATGATGAAAGATGAAATGGAAGTTTTGAGATTGATGGGAGGAAATAATAATGAAAAGAAAAAATGTGGGGGTCTAATTAGCAAATGATTAAAGAAGAGAGCATAACATGTGTGTAAAATTGCATATAGCTTCTGTTACATCACCTTTTCTTTTTGGTCCAAAGCCCAAGACATGGACCGTTTTTACTCTTTCTTTTGATTCTCTTATATATTGTTTTTCGTTTTTTTTTGTCAATTAAACATATTAGTTTAAACCCACATATTAGAATCAGGATGAAGCCGTAAATATGAATGGCCCAAGTCGGCCCAATAGAAACTTAAATCGTCACAGAAGAGTCTGATTCAATTTCACGATGTAGAATCCCATCTCAGGAGATGGAGAGCCAAATCTGCATGATGAGACTCGCTTCAATTGGATTCTAGGAACGAAAAGCAGAGATTCGGTTCTTCACCGTAATCCTAATGGCGGCGGCGATTGAGTTCACCGACCGGTGAATTTGTCGACGTAACCTTGTATTTCTCTCTCTCCATACCTCATATATAATTTCTTGCCATAGGAGTAATAAGTATCTGAGCCGTCTGTTTCCATTGTAGGATATGATATTTTGGAGCAAAGCTTCCCACTGTAGATTCTAGTTCAGAAACGGTGTACCTGCTAATAAGAATCTCCACAAATATGAAGAGAAATAACAGGTGAAATAGAGATGATCCCTTGATTCCGGAGATTGACCACAAAGTAGACAAACTGCATCTGTTTGAAGACCCCAGCTTAACATTCTATCTCTTGTCGGACATCGATTGCGAGTCATGAGCCATGTAAGCATTTTAAATCTTGGAACTCCTCTTTTCATCCACACCACTGAATGCCACTCCACAGTAGGGTTTTCTGGTATTAATTCATTGTAGATTAGTCCTGATGAGGAACTCTTTCTTTTCCTGTCCATTTATGATCCATACAGGTTGAGGTACCTCGTCAGTTAGTGATATGGTGGAAAGCACTTGCTGGATTTGAACAAACGGATCACATCTAGATGGAGGCAGAAACCAGTTCCCGTTATGCCACCTTGAAGAGACAGTTGCGTTCACGGGGATACCATAGAGTCGTGGCCCACGTTGACCAACCACTTAAATCAGTGGACCTAGAGATGTCCAGGGGTCTCTCCAAAAACTGATGGTACGCCCATTCCCTGGTCGAATTGTTTGCCACTTTGTGATTGTCTGCCTTAGCTTTAGAAGTTGCTTAAAGTTCCATGAATGGTTTTGAGATGGTTTGGTCCCCATAAACTCTTGCCTTTGATCACGTGGGTATGAGTCCAGGCAACCCATATTGACTTTTTTCTAAAAAATAGCATCCATAGCAGTTTTAAAGCACAAGTCGAATTCCACAGATTTAAGTTTTTTATCCCTAGGCCTCCTTTGCTTTTTGGCATGGTGAGTGACTCCCAAGAAACCTTAGCAGAATGCCTTCCCTCTAGGTTTCCTTTCCACAGGAATGCGCTGCACATAGAGTTGATGACTCTGATACACTTTTTAGGGACAATAAACGCAGCTAACCAAAAATTGATAGTCCCCAATATGACTGAACTTAGCAACTGAAGTCTTCCAACTAGAGAGAGATACTTGGCTGCCCAAGATTCAAATTTCGATCTAATTTTTTGGATAAGAGGCTCACAGTTAAAGTTTTTTTAGAGCTGAGAGGTAGGCCTATATATCGGGTAGGGAGAGTTCCTTGCTGGATGTGAGAGACTGACTCTATGTTTGCAATTTGTGCAGGTGGTAGCGCTGCAGAGAAGAAACAAGACTTTGCTGGGCTAATGGCCATACCTGATAGCTGTTCAAAATCCTGGAGAACTTGGAGTATGCCTAGTACCGAGGTAGGATTCTCGTCTGTGAAGATCAATAAGTCATCAGCAAAACAAAGGTGAGTAAGTTTGGATTCCTTGCACTTAGGATGATATCCAAATTTCCTCTGATCAGCTGCCTCATTTAACTTTAAAGAGAGGAAATTCATGATAATACCGAACAGATAGGTGATAAAGGATCACCCTGTCTTATACCTCTAGTGCCTTAAAGTAACCATGCATGACACCATTCACATCCACTGAATATGAAGTTATTGAAATGCATTGTCTTATCCATTCTATGTAAATTTCTGGCAGGTCATAAGCTCTCAGTAAGCAAACGAGAAAGTCCCACCTTACAGAGTTGAAGGCTTTTGCTATATCAATTTGGACAGTCAGCCTAGGAAGTCCTTTTCCAGAATGGTATCCATTAACAAGTTCAGACGCAAGGAGTCAGTTTTCTAACAACAGGCTTAGATATGGTTTTATAGAGGGTATTACAACAAGAAATTGGCCTGTAATCCTTGATGATTGTAGCTCTAGGGAACTTAGGAATCAGCGTGATGATCGTTGAATTTGTTGACTGTGGCAAGATAGGGTGATGAAAGAATTTCTGAATGGCTGCAACTGTTTCTTCTCCCAATATTGTCCAAGCTGCTTTGTAGAAGCCAGAGGTAAGGCCATCTGGTCCTGGACTTTTATTTGGATTGAGCTTACATATAAATCTAGTAATCTCTTCAGCTGATGGTTTGAAACTGATGTTTGCTTGAGCCTGCGTAGAAAATAAGAACATGGGCATAGTAAGGTCTTCAGCAGAAATTGTTCTAGGAGCCAACAAGGGACCCAAGATAGTCTTGAAGTGATCAACTACCATAGCTCCTATCTGATCTGGTGTTACAGCAATCTGACCCTGTAAGTTTTCCAAGGTTTGAATCATGTTGAAAGCGTTTCTGGCTGCAGCAGTCCTGTGGAAAAAACTTGTGTTTTGGTCCCCATTAGCCAACCAGTTTATTCTAGATTTTTGCTTGAAAAAAGCGTCTTCAATTTCTTTTAGAGTTGCTAGCTTAGCTTGACATTCTTTCTCCCATTCAAAATTGCTTTTAGATGGTTGATGCAATGATTGAACCTGCACATTTTTTAAACAAACCGTTAGCCTCACAAAGTCTCTTTTGAATCTCTGTATAATTGACTTTGTTTAGTGTTTTAAGTGTTCTCTTCAACTTCTTTTGCTTTAAACTCAGTGACAAGAGAGAGTAATCCTCAGCTTCCGAGAGAATCCAAGCATCCGAGACCGTAGATAGGAAGTCCGGGTGGGAGGTGAGGTAATTGAAGAATTTAAACGGTTTGGTACCAGCTAAGGGTGGGGGAGGTGAAAGGGTAATCATCGAAGGACAATGATCTGAGAATTCAGGGGCTAAGAAGCGAGCAAGGCTGCGAGGGTAAGTTGACAGCCAGTTCTCATTGATAAGAACCCTATCAAGCTTTTTTGCAACAAGACTTGTTTTTTTTTTGCGCAAAATTTTTTAGAAAGGAAACCAAGTAGTGGTAGTTAGGGACAATTAAGAGCAAGATGTATATCTATCGGATATATATATTTAGGTATTATTCGGAATTTAGTTGTTGCTATTTGGTAATATCATATCTTAGGTCTCACTAGAAATTTTGAAAAAAGCATATTAACCGTCAGTATTATTTTTCTGCGAGTTAGTTGGGTTATAGAAGGTAAAATTAAGAAAGTATCGGAAACGCAAATACAAATGTAAAGGCAGATCAAAGAAGTGTGTGTTTGTCCCTTAGTCTCTCTCTATGTAGACGAGAAGATTCTAATTACTTGCCTTGTATGGAAGTTTTTCTCTTTCTTTCAAATTTTTGATTTGGGCAATTCATTGCTTGATTCTTCTTCAACCTTTATTTGTATATTTATTTCCATATCATCAATACACTAAATACAATGACAAAAATGATATTAAAAATGTAAAGCAAGTATACTTAGAAGTATGGGATTGGATACAATATACTCAACCATAGCAGACCAATTGGGTCCAATTCTTCAAACTAATTAATTAAATTAATTATCTACTTAAAATATTGGCCATTCGTTATTATCAGTGGACATGTGTAAAGCTATCCCTACCTTCCTTCATTATTATATGAAAGTCATTAATAAAAGTGATGTATAGATAGCTGTATTATATTGTTTCTAGTTCGTAGCATTTAGCCTAGTTATAGGTGGTAAGTCCACTAAAGATAAATGTACTTTCACATCTACGAATCGAATTTTACTATCTACATTATGTAAAAATTTGATAAATAAATCGATCAGTTGTGACCCAATATTAAAAAAAAAACATATATTGTTTCTAATATCTTTTATAAGGAGTTTAGATATGTTGCAACATAATACCAAAACCATATTAATTATCATATAGTTACTTATCTACTTTAGAAATATTTTATTTAGTTAAGAAAAAAGGAATATATTTTTAGCTGATTACACAATATATACTGAAGCTAATCACACAAAATTTGATCTTTACTTTAACTCTCCAAATCCCATATCATATTAAGCAAAAATGACTTTTTAGTGAGAATAACTATAAATATGACGATTTTCCATAAATAATAATCAGTTATATACTGCTATCAAGAACTAATTATTTATATATTATTATATTGAAACTTAAAACAAACTAATGATTTTCCAGTTGATAATAATCAATTATATATTCTTATAATCATTTATATATTATTATAAAAGATAAAAATATGTGATTATTATTTTAATTTATCACAATATTTTTTAGTAACATTTTTGTTACAATATTTTATAGGCCAAACGGACTAATATAATACGGTATTTAAATTAATACTACGCTTTTATCATATAAAAATATATATTATAAATTGATTTTTAGTATATTAACTATACACAAAAGTTAAAATAATTTGCATATAAAAATCAAACCATGAGATAAATAAAAGACAAAGAAATATCACATGTACATATATTATAAAAAATCTAAATAATTACAAATGTATATTTTTTACAAAAAAACATTTCCAGTTTTCAGATACAATTTGATATTAATTTTTTTTATTAATTTAAAATATTTCTTCTATTTAATTATTATGTGACTAAAATATATTAAATTATATATTTGTATTAAACTAATAATGTATTACATATGGGAAGACGATCGCAGGAGGAAAGTAGAAGAAAGCTAAGGACTGGACTTGAAAGTACAAGAAGTTGCGTAGACGTGACAACGACCTAACAATCAATTTATCTCCTCACGATCTTATAGATTTCTGTATTCCAAAAAATGAGAGTTACCAAGCCAGAACATTTCTACTACCCGTATGATTTCTCTGGAACCTTTAAGTATGTGATGAAAAATGTGATTTAGAAGGAAAGGCATAGAGGACATATATATGATGTTCAGAGGTTGTCTCTAAACGTTTTCGCGACCCATTTCAAATGTGCCCACATCAAAGAGTTTTCCTCTATTGGTTCCATTGACAAACTTGTGAAGCAATTCAGACACCAACCTGTTGGAGCACATCTCGCATTAAATTACATAAATTTCTAGTTTAAAATAAATCAAGGATGGAAGAATTGATTCTTATCGATTATTGATAATCTTAAATAAAAGAAAATAAAATCATTCTACATATTTTCTAATTTCATGTGTCATACTTATATTCTTATCTCATGTTCACCCAACATAACTGACAAATAAAAAACATTATATTATTATTCTTTCACCAAACCAGTGTATATGTATATTTTTATTTTTTGATAATTCAGTGTAGATGTATAGTTGTAAGCTACTTCAATTCGTAAATTGGTAAAGTTGTGAAGCAATTTAGACACCAATGTGTTGGAGCGCATCTCGCAATTTATTTTCTAAAGATTTTTTACTTTTATCATATGAAAATTTATCGTCGACCTATTTGGAAGAGTCTAAGTTTTCTGGTTTACACACAGTTTCGCTAATTAATGGATGTACTATAAAAGATAGTAATATATTACACAATATATACCAAAACTAATCTTACAAAATTCGATCCATAGTTTAAACTATCTAAATTCTAAATCATATGAAACTATATCATTTTTAAATCAAATTTTGATCAGAAAAAAACTGTAAATAAGATCTTATAACTATTTTATTGTCCAGCTGAAAAGAATAAAGTTTTAATATTTTTGAAAATATGTACTGGTTTTGATCTAAAAGATGTCGAAGGGAACATGGGACGAAACTTCTTCAATTATTACAGGGATTATTAATTATGTGGATGCATCTATATTAGCATCCTTTTTTCTGTCACATGGGTGAATTAATGATGGATCTATTAATAAAGTAATTATGAATTTATTGCCTACCGAAACATATTTATTAATAATTTTCTGTAGCAAAAGAAGATCGCATATTTACATTTTCACGTCTCTCCTTTCCTTTTCCAGAGAGAAAGAGAGACAGATCGCATCTTACACGACATGGATGATGATCATCAAGCATCGAATTCTTTGAAGCAGCTCTTCTCTCTATCTTCATCTCCTTTCTTCTTAACCTTTAAGATCAAAAAACATATATTGGTTGGGATCTCTCTTCTCATCAGCTTGCTAATATTCTCCGTTATTGTCATCGATCTTGCTGGCTTCGAGCCACGTCTCTGTTTTGGGATCTTATCGTTGCAGTCGCGAACCCTAAAGAAGGAAAGTGTTAAAGACGATGTATGTGACTATTCAGACGGAAGATGGGTTCGTAGACGCACCGACGTGAACGAAACCTCTTATTATGGAGAAGAGTGTCGGTTTCTGGATCCTGGTTTTCGTTGTCTGAATAATGGAAGAAATGATTCTGGTTTTCAACAATGGCGATGGCAACCTCATGGCTGCGACCTTCCACGGTACGTATCTAATTCTTATCTGACTTTGCTTGGACCTTACGGTAGTAAAACAAACATTTAGAGATTAGGGCTACAAACAATGCACTGGTCTAATCAGAGTTTAGACTTGTTTTTCTTTCTTTATTTCTTTGTTAACCTGAGAATTAAGTCAAAGCCCAACTAATATCCGGTGAAGCGTCTGTTTGTCTTCGAATTCGTCTAAAATATGACACATATTTTTCCGACGAACCAGCAGCATCATAGTTTTCGACAGAAATCAAACTCATAACTGATGGTTAAGGCCTGCTTAAACCAACCCCTACATTGACTTTTCTTTTTAATCAATATTTCTAAAAAACAATGTTTGATTGGGCAAGAAAGCTGAATAATTTAAAATTATCCACTTAGTTTTTGAATTGGTTCCGTGGCGTAAAGGTTGAAACTTTTAAATCTTTTAGTAATGAATTTTGCGCTAACAAAATTCAAAATTCAAAATTTATAATCTTTTATTTGTTAACTAAATTTACTTAGTTTACTTGTTGTAAAAACAATACAGATTTAACGCCAGTGATTTTCTGGAGAGGAGTCGAAATGGGAGGATTGTGTTCATCGGAGATTCCATCGGAAGGAACCAATGGGAATCTCTCCTGTGTATGCTTTCACAAGCAGTGTCTAATAAATCTGAGATCTATGAAGTAAATGGGAACCCTATTAGCAAGCATAAGGGTTTTCTCTCAATGCGATTTCCTCAACATAACTTAACTGTTGAATATCATAGAACACCGTTTCTGGTCGTGGTTGGTAGACCACCTGAGAACTCAACGGTAGATATCAGAATGACTGTTAGAGTCGATGAGTTTAACTGGCAGTCTAAGAAATGGGTCGGGTCTGATGTTCTGGTCTTCAATACAGGACATTGGTGGAACGAAGATAAAACCTTTAACGCGTAAGTTCTTCAATGTTGAGTTCAACATTCTGGAAACAAGAGAAAGGTGGTTGATGGTGAGTCTTACCTGTTGTTGTTGCAGAGGTTGCTATTTTCAGGAGGGAGGGAAATTGAACAAGAAAATGGAAGTAATGGAGGGATTTGGGAAGTCTTTAAAAACATGGAAGTCATGGGTTTTAGACAGAATTGATCTTGAGAGAAGTTATGTTTTCTTTAGAAGCTTCTCTCCTGTGCATTACAGGTCTGTTTCAGAACCAATCAATGAGTATAAATCAAACGCCAAGTCTTTAGAACTTTGACCAGGTTTGACCCTTTTTTGGGGTGTTGTAGGAATGGGACATGGAACTTGGGTGGTTTTTGTGATGCAGAGACAGAGCCAGAGACTGATATGAAGAAAATGGAACCTGACCCTATCCACAACAAATATATCTCTCGAGTGATTCAAGAAATGAGATATGAACATAATAATGTTAAGTTTCTGAACATTACATATCTGACCGAGTTCAGGAAAGATGCTCATCCTTCGAGGTATCGAGAACCCGGAACTCCTGAAGATGCTCCTCAGGACTGCAGTCACTGGTGCTTACCAGGTGTACCTGACACATGGAATGAGATTCTCTACGCCCAGCTACTGGCAATGAATTACCGGAAAAAATGAAAAGAGGTACAAGTATATATCACTTCCTTCCGTCATAATGTTATTTCTTCGATGAAAGCGGTCTCAGTTTCATTTGTTTGCAGTTCCTTGATTTTCTCAAGCTGTCTCAATAAGTTCAACCTTTCAGACCCGTATGTGGAAGGAATCTGAATGAAATTTATCATCAAAGTAATTTAGAGGGAAGGCTTTGAATTCTGTTGGATCTATATACATAGAAGGCATCCTTACCAGGCCTGGCACATATCTCTGGATTCCAGCCAGCATTGCTGCGTGACCAACCGCTGTAACCTGTTCAAAGTAACGTTCTCAGTATATTAGTCCATCAGACTACGTATGGAGCTGTGAATGAGTATTGTTTAGCGCCACAAGTTTGTACAAAGCAACTAGTTAAAGATGTAGCTTGGTGTAATTCAGACAAAAATGTAACACGATCAAAATAAAGTTCTCTTCAAGGTTGATTTTTACTTACAGGAAGAAGCATTAGAATACCAATGGGAATAACTGATGCCAAGTCAGTCATGGTTCTGCGCAGAGCTTTCTTTTCTTTTTGTGTTAATTCATCACCAATCAGAGACCTCCGAAGAAGCTGCATGGCAGCTGCTGAATCAATGGCAAGAAGTTGAGTACCTTGCCACACGTCCTGCAAATGGAGAAAAAGTTAGCAAAGCTGACAGAGGAAACAAACATATAATAGAAACATGCCACTGTAGTTTTATATTTAGAGGAGATATTACCGTGGTGGTTTCTTTTAGCTTCTGAAGCGTTTTCTCCATCATGTTTTCCTTCTTTGGAGTATGAACCAACTGAACACTTCTCCTTCGACTGCTTGGTTGAGGATCTTCAGAGATTTTTTCCTGTAAAGTATGAACAGAATTTTGGAAGTTTATAATGGTGACACAAGTGACGCAAGACCCAACCTTTTGAATTGCTAAAACAGAGTCGATTGGTCATCGACTACCATGTTGAGAAGTTTAATCATATAAAAATTAGGCTAGTAAGGGATTATTCATCATACAGGGTTCGACTTAAGAGTTCTAAAATGATGGTTTGCATGCGAAGGATTCCCACAGTCATGTTATAACCATTAGTTATATAACTAAAACTCACTGTTTGGTATATGTGTCATTTCATTTTCCTTTTTGGTTAGCGCTTCTAATTAACTTAGAGAAATAAGTGCATTATTCAAATAGCAATTTACAATTAAAAATTCTTGCAGCTGTTACTAACCTCCTCATCTACTGACTGATCAGCGCTTCTTTTGACCCGGTTTTCCAGTTCTATCAGCTCGTTCCTTAGGATTTCAAATCGGTTAATCTCATTTGGTTCTGAGTCTATGCTAAGTAAGTTTTCATTGGATTTCCTAATATCTTCATCTCCCTGCATATACCATAAGAATTCCTGAAACCTTTATCTGTACTAAGTAACTGACTTAATAGACACAGAGTACTACTATGCAGAAGAGTCATCAGAAGATTTCAGGATACTACATATGCAAAGCCCGTTGCCAAAGTGGAAATAAGATAAAAAAATGAAGCTTACCGATAACTCAGAATCAGGCATCTTCCTTGGAGGGCGGACAAAGAATCCCCAGAATCCACGACTCATACTAATGTAGAGGCAAACAACATACACATCATTGTGACCAAAGTAGAACAAAGAGTAGTCACGCTTATATAGCTCAAACTAACAAGGCAGAAGTGAAGAGGATTAACACTAAAAGATAGGTAGCATACCTTTTGCCTTGATCCTCAGAACTAATTGTGTTGTTTGTGTCTTTCCCTTTAAAATACCGTTTTCGTAAGTTGTAGGATTCCGGAGAATCATTTTTGTCACCTCCCTGAGTTCACCATAGAAGGATTTTTAGTCCCGCACACAAAATGAACTTTTCAATTCTTCCTTTATCATCCTATAGTGGGACTGATGCTACACTATGTAAATATATAAATGGGGATACTATTGGTTTGTCATGATCCGTCTAGCATTCAGATAAATCATAATGAAATTTTAGCAGGATCAAAACTTTGAAGTAAAAATGAAAAAAAACACCTGTTGCAAGGAAGCTGCTTTGGCTCTGAAAGTTGCTTCCAGAAATTCAGCCTCTTTCTTAAGCTTCCGTATTTTCTCTAGGTCAGAGCAAGCGGCTTTTATCTGTTCCTTTCCAGATGATGAGTTTGATACATACAATTCTTGTAGCAGGCTTTCCAGTCTCACGAGGGCTTCATCTACACTTTCTAGGGCCTGGGAACTTATGTACTGTTAATATATAAATTGCATCCAATATGAAAAAAAATCTTTAAAAGGAATCAGATCCAAGAAGTGTACAAAGTACAGCGATCCCACTCGATACACCCATTTATAAAAGACCAACCTTGACAAATGAGTTCGACTCTCTATCAACTGTTGATGCATTCCTGTAAAAAAGAGAGGTTTTTGTTACTTCTGTCCTGCATCGCACATTATCCAAACACAAACAGTCTGCTAATTTGACAGTAACTGATAACAGCAGGCTCCAGACTCATGAATGTGAAAAATGCAAAGTTCATGGAGGTGACCATCAAGGACGCTTTCCAAACAATATGTTGTAACTACGATATAGTAGTACATATCCAACCAATGATTTAAATTTTGCTTGAAGTAATTATCTCAGAGGTACTACTATTATGCACTATCAAGTGTTCGTAGAGTATACCAATTGAGCAGGAACATATATTTCAAATGCAGGCATGAATGTATAAACCAGAGGGGAATTCCCGTGATCTTACTTTAATACCCCCAGCCCTTCCTTACATCGAATCAAACTCTTGTGCCTGAACATTAAGATAGACTGTCAGCATGGTAACTAATTCAATTTTTTTATGACCCAAAAATTGAGTATACATTCTTTCAAATACCCCATGGATAAGAATTTTGCGGCCTTGACATTAGAAGGATTCTCTGGCCATTTACTAAATTTAATAAAGCTCTGTAACCAATAAGAGCAAACATCCAACAGTTGGGGAATAACTTCAAAATTAGGTGGCCCTTCTGGTTTGCTCTTATGCCCATGTGTTTGTTTCGGAAGCTGTGCAGCAGTATTTTTTGGATAGAAAGGAATCCATTCTAGTTCTTCGCAAACAACCTAACAATATATTAACATGATGAGACATCAAATACATTTAAGGAAATTTCCAACTGTGATTTATTTAATATCTACCTCTACATATAGCTGGTATGAACTGATGGCTGAAAGTTGAGGATAGTACAGGACGCTGCCCCCAATAAAATGCCTGAATTAAAGACGAGTATAGGTCAAAAGTGTGATAAGCAAACTAATACTTCTCAAAATGTATGGGATTGGAAATATGCTAATATACTGAAACAATGACAATTACCTAACAACGTCTTCCAAAGGGTTCTCCAGGGAATCAAAACCATTTGCAGCTAAAATGGACTGTGTGCTCCTGCCCAAAGCAATGAAGAATCCAAAAATTGCTAAATCTCTCTCCAAAACCTGCAAGACATTGAGAGGTGCCGATTAACTTCAGAAGATTTATATTCAAGTATACTGCCATAAAATTTGCAGGATATTAAAAAAAAGATAAACTTAAAATCCCTGTATTTTTACCAAAAAAGAACTCTGTAAACTAAGGTATTCTGCTTCTACAAGGGTCACTTTATTAGATCCTTTAGGGTTTCCCTTGAATTTCTAAATTACTTGTGCCACTTTCTCAAGTTTAAAACGGTACTTACAAGAAGAACAATCTAGACAAGCTATTATGCTCATATTCAAACATTAAGAAGAACTCATATGACCATTGCATAGAAAGCCCAAAAGCTGCTTAGATGTGTCCTCTGGAAGATTCTAATCCTTACCTCTATACTTTCGGATGTAGTTAGCTTTGACCAAATTTTCTCTCGATCTATAGCCCTCTGCAGTTGTTTCTGTATAAGATCGACCCAGAAAACAACTTCATCTGTAGCAATGTCACCATTTGCTCTGCACATTGCTGCGCGAGGACCAAAATGAGTAAGAAATTCTCTTTGTAGGCCTATGCTTTTGATTGAATGATACGCTTGAGGGAGTGGAACGAAGTCTACAAGTTTCTCCATCAATCTTCCAGTTGTATCTGGAATCATAGAGAAGAAGGGCGGACAGGAAAATTTTGCCGGGCCAACTTTCGTGATTGCTGCAATGCAATTGAGTACAAGCATGAGAAGTGACACATCAATGTCATTACTTGAAGCTGTGGACTTTCCTTTTGCATAGCTGGAAGGAATCAAAAGATTTGTTACTACATCAAAACCTCACAGTAAAATTTGTAGACCGCACTTACCAAACAAGAGAAGATTTCAAATAAAAAACATACACAGAAGTAGCAGCAACAAATCGTTGGTCCCCCTCAATATAATTTACAAAAGATGTCACCATGGAAGGAACATGCTCGGACCAGAACCATTCATAGGCTTGAGGATGTTTGGCAGATAGATTATCCTGCATCATACTCTCAAGGGGAGCAACTTGGCGTGATAAGCTGTATAATGCCAAAAGTTAAACAAAAACAAAATAAAATATATAAAAAACCTCAAACGGTAAGTGTTTGATAGCAATGATCAGTTCTTGATCCAGAATTCCAGCATTCATGAAAGATGGTATATGCGGGAAATATATATCTCAAAGCATCAAAATCTTCGCAAAAACTAAAATGTTTTCATTATTAGTTAATATTGCCATACTAAAATTTGGAATAATTTATCCCGAAGAGATGGCCTGACTCAGAAAGCCAACTTACCCATTGCAGCAATAGCTAAACTATTTCAGATAGCTATCTACCAGCAATTAAGAAAAGTAATCTCTTGACTAGAAACGTATTGCAAAGTTGTATTAACGTCAAATGCCAGATTCAATAAGTAACTCGTGCATACCTCCTTTGAACAAAAACATTAATGTCCTCATCTCTGTTATTTCCTCTAGATGATATCTCATTAACTGCTTGTAGTAAGGAGTACAGAGAAGCCTGTGAATCATTAATGTAAGTTGAGTGAAAATATTGGAGACAAAACATTGACAAGAAATACTTTGCTAACAAGTGGAAAGACAGTTAGAACTAATGTAAACTCCATCAAGGGTTAGTGGCAAACCAGGCCAGTTCAACTACAAGGCACATGCGTACCTGATAGGAAAGATTCTTCATCCATGCGTTTCTATCAGCACCCAGCCATGCCACAGAAAACCATGAAAATCTGGAAGGAACAATCTTCTCTTTAACTGCCAGTTCAATCATTCTGGCAGCATCGTGCAGAGACTGCATGAGCCCATTACAGTTGTTTTCGTCTTGTAGTGATGCAGTGAAATTATTCGTCCTCTCCCCAAAATTAGAGCTAGATCTTGACTGGGGACTTCCATTAATGGCCACTCCATCTTCAGCAGATGCCAGGAACAGCCTCTGTGATTTCTTCTTGTAAAGATAGGTATTGCTCCTTTCCAAAAACCCATATCTTACAAACAATTGGCTCCTAGGATTGCTCCAGACATTCGATGAAGGTTCCAAGTCTACAGCCTTTTTACAGGATATGAAAGTTACAATGGACATCTTTGGCAGACATGGTTTTGAAGAGCTACAAAGGCGAGATTAATGATTAAGAAAGCACTAAAAATCAAAAGAATGGACTATTGGCAACAAAAGAATTCCTTGAATACAGCTACATCATTCATCTCTCAGTTTCCCTAAAGCTTTTGCTTAAACTAAGCATTCTCCACTCTAATGTTCACACCAGAGATCCATTGGAATCTCATACATCCTTACATAAACTTCTAAGAGGAATGAAAACAAAAACTGAACAAACATTACATTTTCGAGGACAAATTGATTTCATCTATCAACTTAAATTCTTGATACAATTCGGCGAGACATATATACACTAATAGCATCAGGACGGTACAAATTTTAATAATTGTTCAAGTCATACATGCTATTATTTACTCTGGTTAAATTAAAAATAATCCTCGGATAGCAATTTTGACCCAAGAGCAAGGTAACAGTTCCTAAAACCATCAGTGAGGGTAATAAACTAAAGATTCGTAAGATCATCTTCATGAAAAATTTCGAAGCGAAGGCTGGTGAATATGGCTGAGGAGAAAACCCAGAAGTAGTTCCACTAGATTTCTCGCAAGGATCAGGAAATTGAAGAGAACTAATCTAGATGAAACAACAAGAGACTTTAGAGAGTTTGTGTTACCTTGATGATATAAGACCAGGTCGCTGTAGTCTAACTGCCATGAAAATGAAGCGGGAAAATGTTTATCACGAATTTAGTTCGGAGAGAAAGTGGAGAAGATTGACGAGAAAATGTATCATTACTGTTGAAGACGAAGGAGGAGAAGAAGAGAAGAAGAATAGGTGACGTGGCATTAGGAAGGCTTGTTTAATGTTTATCCTCTTAGACCAAAAATGAGGAGCGAGAACATATGCCTAAGAGAAAGTCCACTAATATAACGCCACGTAAGGTATTTCTTGTTAGTCACCGTAGCATTATTATTCCCGGCATCTCCGAATATTTAAAAAAATTACGTAGACGACGAAGACAGGTAAACTAATATAGGAGACATTTATAATCTGATGATAATAAAAGATTATAAGAAGATGAAATTTGAAAAGAAAACATCATTTCATTTTTTTTTTCTGTAATTCACAAAACCAGAGCTAGAATCACACTTTCACTTTCGTTAAGAAAAGATGAATACAACACAATTCACAACACAAGGCAAGATGAGCAATTATACACAAATGATATTAATTTTACAACAATGATATATTGAAGGGTTTGACTATTGACTTTTCAGAGCGACGCCGGAGAGGATGACAAGGACGGTGAAGAAGAAGACGGAGAAAAAGGCAGAGACAACTGCTCCACTGGATTTCTGACAGAAGTCTCCAAACTGTTGGCAAATAGGGAACCAGTTCGTGTTTGTGTTTCCATTGTGTGCTAGATACGATATCGCTGCTGCTGATGAAGCACCCGCCGCGCAAAACCCTAAAGCCGCCTGTCCCAAAACACAAATCTTTCTTGTTATTTTACTTAAACACTTAAGTTAATATAATCTGAAGAGGTTTGAGTATATACAGTGTCGAGAATAAGCAGGAGGAGTCTTGGGGGTGTGGCTAGAGGACGAATGATTGTGACGACGGAGATAGGTAGAGACAGAACAAGATATCCTGCAACCAAGCCCATCGCAATTACAAAGAACCTGTAAAAATAAATGACCTAATTAGCTGACGTGCTGCACAAGAAATGAAATAAAGTATCTGTGTCTTACTGGAAAGTTGGAAGATCGTCGTAGCTAGCTTCAAACTGTGAGAATTGTGTGAAGAATGGAAGAGTCTCGTCGCTAGTTCCCATCATTGCCGCAGCGGCTAAAGCTGCAGCAATGGCAGCTAAACGGAGGAGGAAGTCGAAGATGGAGAGACCTCTGTTTCCACCTGAGCCAGTAGCAGTATGGTCTCTAGCGACACCGATTAGAGGAGCTTTTCCTTTCATAGCTGAGCTTGATTCTGCAGGGACATCAATGGTGGTGGATTCGTTATTCATGTCTCAATCTGCTTTTTGAGTCTGTAATTTTTTTTCTAGCTTTCAAAAGAAATTGAAGAACTTTTGATGTTTTGGTGATGAATGATGAGAGTGAAGGATAAAGGATTGGGACCTTTTATAGGGTTTTGGTGGAACCAATGGAGTAGGAGTGGGATTTGGAGAGTAGTTGATTGCTTTTTTACTCTCTCCACACTAATTAATTTAAGAGATATGGAGTTGGCAACATTGTACTTGTACATACAATACAACAAAACAAAGTCAAAAGTCTGTAAACTTTTCTACAAAATAATGTTTAATCTTTCAAAATTAAATACTATTTCACTTGGGTCTATAACTAACTAAATATTGTGATTTAGGCAATTGAAAGCTTTGACTATAAATATATTTACTATATGATTCATTATCCAACACATGAAAACCAAACCTAATTAATACACAACACCTTGATTTCTCAAATTAGAAAGAAAATTTCCAGATCCGCCACCTAATGACTTCCCAAGAATCATATATAAAAGCTAAACTAAGTGGAAAGAGACAGAACAGAAGAAAGGGTGGTTTTACTGAATTTTTTACTACACAACCAGTAATCTAAAGTCTAGTTCCTATAGTCTTGGAAGTAAAAAGCAGGAAGAGCTCATGAAGTCTTTCTGTCACATCTTTTCCCATATGGTTCCTGAATTTGCAAAAGAAATTGACCTTTCTTAACTCCCCCCACATTTTGCAGGCTTGATTTTGCCGGTATCTCAAATTGATACTGCTTTTGACTTTAACTAGTGGAGTCCATTCTCTTTGAGAGCTGCAAGGATTGGTTTGGTAAAAAAGAAGGTACTGGAGCAGAACCATTGGCCTTGAGAGAAGAAGTGGCTTCTCTAGTAACGTTTAGTTTTGGAGGTCCCAAGTCTTTTGAGACTAAGTGATCATCTTGGACCTCTTTTTGAAGCATCTCCATTCGTCTTAAGGACGGTACTTCACCTCTGCAATACCTTCTCCACATATTCCGGTAAGCAGATTCAAGCGCAACAGCAAAGGAAGGACCGTTACAAACAGGAGATCCAGCCATTAGGTCCCGGAGACTCATTCTTAATTTAGAAAGAGCAGTGACATCAGAGGCTAGATCAACAGATAACTGAACATACTCATCCTCATTTTTGGCCACCAGGTGTCCTAATCCTGAATCAAGAAATGGTTACATTAGCTAAAAGATGTTCTGCATCATAACCAATTTTGGCACAAAACCAATCTTTGTAGAACTTACCAACTTTGCTGAGAAGACTGACACCAACATTATGAGCATGTACCGAGCCAGCCATTGTAACACATGGAACTCCCATGTAGAGAGATTCACAAGTCGTGGTCGTTCCAGCATAAGGGAACGTGTCCAAACTGCATTAAATGTATATCGAATTTAATAAACTTTTCTCAGAACCGCCATTTTCAGAGAACAATGTTTAAATCTTACCTAATATCCATTAAGGAATAAGCTTGCATATGGTCGTGGTTGAAAAGAATCAACGGCAATAGATCAACACGCTTTGATTCTAACCCAAGCTGCTCCAGCGTTGTGAGAAACCTCTGCCTAATGCTATCACAGCAAAAAGGTTTGCATTTTACCACTAGACGAGAGTTGGGAACGGCGCACAGTATCCTAGCCCACACTTGCAGAACCTTGGGAGTGATCTGATTTGCAGAACACACAGAGATAAACCTGTCAAACCATATGAGACATACCACGGGAGATTGGTGTGTAGAATCCAAGGACAGAATAAATCTAACCTTTGCGAGATTGTTGAAACTACCAAATGTAACAAAGCCATTAGAAAGTGCAGGTGTTGGACAAACCGGACCAGCCTCTGGGGAAGGTGTATAACAAAGAAAACAATCTGGAAGCCTAACTAGTTCCTCGACCTGCCTGCAATCAAATACACAAAAAAAACATATTAAGGTTTCTATTTGGATCACTGCTACACTACAAAATCTAACTTCATTATGAACCAGAACGTACTTCTGTTTAGTATCGGGTGGATCAGCCAATGAATCTGTAATTCTGTAATCAACGGTGGGCAATCCTGTAGTATTTGGATAGCCGATCCAAGTAACCTAAAATTTTAACCAATTAAAGTAAACTTGAAATAAAAAATCAAAGGCAAAATCCGAAACAAGGAGCATGCGACAGGTTTATCTATCATCTCACCTGCACAGGTGCTGGCCTGCAGGCCATTGTACCCAACTTGTTGTTTGCCGTATGACCAGTGAGTTCTACCAAAATATCAATTTTGTCTTCTCGGACCATACTTGCTATTTTTTTCTCATCTATCCCATATACATCCTTCCAGACTCCACCTTTCTTTAACACTTTATCCCTAAACCTGTATGTTTTTGCATCTGCCTGCAATACCATGAGAGAACAAGGATTGCTCAAAGGGCGAGATGCCGCGAGAAACTAGGACACAAATTGCTTTGAGGGAATATGTATTTACATAAGGAAAACTTATTTTAGTAAAAATATTACCTTAACTACTGCTGAATAGACCACCACTTTGTACTTTGTATAATCATGATGCGTTAGGGGCGCTTCAATAAAATAAGATACTGAATGAGTGAAGAAATCAGGTGAGATATATCCAATTGTGATAGGTCGCTCTGGATCTTTCAGATTGTCCCATGAAGTGTACTGTGGGTGTAATCTTGTGAAACGCCAGCCCCAGTCTCTGTGTTCATAAGTATTTTTTACTTGTAAGTCCCATAGAAGCAACAAATCACAAATCCAATTTATTGATATATGTGCAAACCTGTGAGCCTCAAATAGTTTGTCATCGAGTCCTTCATTTATGTAGTTCATTGCAAGTAATCGGTTCTGCATAAAGGACAGGAAGGTTTTAAAAACATATATCTTTCAACCTCATATGATGAAGAGCACGCTAAAGTACAAATACCTGGCCAGCATTGCGAGAATCTGGGTCTATCTTGAGGCATTCCTCATAAGCATCAATAGCCATAGTTATGTTTCCAGCATCTCTGTAAAGAACACCTACATTTGCATGAAACTTGTTATAACAGGAACTACATGACACTTACCACTAGGAACGTAGAAAAAAAAACATATAATCTAAAACTGAAAAGGATATAATTTTCAAGCAGTGGTCACAATAGGAGAAACCAAACCTAAATTGTTAAAAGCTTCTGCATAAGTAGGATTTGCAAGAATGGCCTTCTCAATCATGCTGGCAGCAGCATCCATTTTGCCCTGTAATATAAGAGGAACCGGCATATCGACTCTGGTGATTAATTAAGATAACTGTGAGCCACCCTTAATCTATATCAAACCTGGACTGTGTAGACGACACCAAGGTTATTAAGCGACTGGGCAAAATTTGGTTTGATTGATAGAGCCATCTACACAGGTTGAAAGATATTATAAGCCA
Organism: Lepidium didymum; assembly: GCA_963920545.1. Lineage (NCBI taxonomy): Eukaryota > Viridiplantae > Streptophyta > Magnoliopsida > Brassicales > Brassicaceae > Lepidium > Lepidium didymum. The sequence continues at coordinate 3,926,898 of OY986983.1, read as the reverse complement.
CCAAACACAATGAATCACTCATGAAACAATGCAGACATCCGCAAAATATAATACCTGATAGCATTCCACAGCTTTATCAAGGTTGTCACGGTCTTTGTAAAGTACTCCCAAATTGTTGCAAGCCTCAGCACACTGAGGATTGAAGTGGAAAGCAAGCTCATAGAAGACAATTGCCTGCACATAGAAAACACAATCATGACAACAGACATATTTCATCATTGGCTCTACGTTTCTCAGTCTAATATATAGAGGATCTATTACATACATAGTTTTGTATTAACAACGAGAACGTGGGAAGAAGGATGCAGATATAGTTACACAAACTTAATATGATATAGATAACTACATCATGCAGGTTCCGGGGTGAAGGAAGGATAAACGTGTACATACAAGCATACAATTACTGACTTACAGAAATGGATAAATCACATATTAAATACCATGTCAAACTTCAGCATTTCACCATAAGCCACCCCAAGATTATACATAGCATCTGCATAGTGCCAGTTGTAATAGAGGGCCTTCTTGTAATATGCCACTCCTTGAGTCACATCACCTTCGAGTTTAACCTGAAATATAATTGTCAACTCAGATGAACTCACAGATGAACAGCAACTCCCCAACAGAAAAAGGAGGACTAAAAAACTGTGAACTACACAACAAATTTTATATGGCGGAAATCTTTACTAGCAAAGAAAAACACAGTTCCTATATCATAGCTGCGACAAAGTAAAGAGCACATACAACACAAAGGCCAGCTAAACAAAACGAAGTAAATGAATTTCCAGACGGCACTCGTCAAAGTTAACGATTATTACCTTTGTTCCTAAATCCGTCAGCGCTATAGCCATATTATTCTTTGCAATCTCAAAGTTTGGAGATACAGCTAGACATCTAATGGCATAAAAAAGGAAAAAAATCAGTCCCACACTTAACCCTTCAACAAAGCAGCAAGACACCAATCAAATAGTGACATGTTACCTCTCATAGCAATTGATTGCCATCTCCAAGTCACCACGGTTCTTATATATGACACCCATGTTACAATATGCTTCGGCATACATAGGCCTCTCAACTGCAGCCTTCTCGTAGCAGCTCAAGGCATTGTCATATTGCATCATTTCCGAGTATACAACACCTAAGTTGTAATATGCAGGCTGCATAAAGATTTATAGCATAATGAACTAGAGAATCAGTTAAATGGTACCAGGGCAAGCCAGATTAAACACTGCAAACTGGTGAAGGAACAGAAAAATTACAGCATAGTGCGGGTCAATCTTAAGGGCTTCATAATACTTTTGAATTCCTTCCTGAGTATTCCCTGCCAGCTTCAAGCTAGTTCCAAGGTCAGTTAAAACAATGGCTAAACACTCAGCTGCAGGCTTGTATGATGCGTCTGCCATTAGTGCTTTCTGGTATGACTGTGCAAAGCATGATGATTAATAGTTAGAGATTAGTTTACCTAAAAAAGTAATCTAATACATATGAGCGGTTAACAAGTTTTACGGTCTAACTAATGCTGCACCCTCTAATGCAAACCAACAAAGAAAAATGTGATATCATACCTCGGCAGCTTCTACAAGGCGCCCCTCTTCTTTATGAAGTATACCACAGTGCGTGAGGGCACAAGCATTGTGCGGATCCAACCTGATTGCTTCAGAAAAACAATCAAAAGCTAGATTCCCTTTGTTTTGTGTTTGCAAGCATATCCCTTTGCCAATGTGAGCTTCAACATTCTTGCAATCTTTCTCCAGCATAGTCTCATAGAGAGCAAGCGCATCCGCAAACTTGTTTCTTGCCCGTAGAATACTGGCATAAGAAAGCGTATCGTTCCCCTGAATGGTCTTTTGTGATGGAGACAAAACACCTGTGCTAGGAGAAGACCGAGATCCATTGGAAAAACCGTTCTCGACAACTGGTGACCTCTCTCTCTCAGTATCATCTTCCAGCCCAACCATTTTTTGCACCTAAGAGCTTGTTTACCTTAAAACATGAATGATAGGAATTCATAAAAAGATGTACAGAAATAAGTCTTGCACTGTTGCCATAATAATGAAGCTTCGATGAAGCTAGAGAATTGATCATTTGACAGTATCAACCCCAAGTCATCACATTCAATTCCAAAAAGACCCTAAGATCACACTAGCGGAAAATGTGCAAAGAGATAATATTTTTGGAATATAAACCCTAGGAATAACACTAAGAGAGACGGCTAAGTAGAGGAATGCATCTGTAATTGAGAGTATAAACGAAGAGATAAACCACCAAGGTTGCGATAATTAGGGTTTAGCGAAAACTAACCGCAAAGCCTGAAAAAAAGGAGCTTAGACTCTGTAGTGACGAAATTTTGCAGCCGCTAGAGACGAAATCGAGAGGCCAACAAAGAAGAAAAGGACGAAAGACAACTGCGAGTAGACATAGGAGAAGCTGATCTTCGCCTCGCTCCTCCGAAACACACAAAAGCGTTGATCAGTAACAACTTAGGGATTTTATACCTCACAAGCCAAGTCCAAGTCCAAGCGGTGGAGTCGTCGCTTCGCCGTGAATGAACGAAGGCGGAGACGGCGTAGCCTCTATGCTCTTCTCGGTGACAAGCGAAGGTACGAGGTCGGTCCGAGCCAGTAGACAGAGGCAACGACTCAGATTAGCTCTCCTGGCCTGTGTCGTTTTTGTTTTTGTTTTGTTTTGCTTTGTTTTGACGGCTGGCTTGTAATATTTTTTTTTACAAAATGCGACAAAATAGACAATAATAGTTTTAATTTTCGGGGGGAAATAATAAGAAGGAAATCAGTCATGTAATAAATAAAATCTACAATAAATGAAATGACAATTTCATAGCTTTATAATGAATCAAATCCAGGAGATTTGATTTTGTTCACGGACTAAAATTACAAAACCACTATATGCATCAAAAAAGAAAGAAACAAAAAAAAAAGGCCAAAATGATGATGGTATTTGGAATTATTGACATCTCTATAACTTGCTCAACACTTTGGTGTGAAACAATTAAATCCCCAAATTGTGAAAATCAATTTGGTGTGCAAAGAAGTTTTCACTGTGACCTAGTTAGGATCCACTTGTTCTCATTCCTCTCGATCTAACGATCACTCGTCTCAAGTGGTTGCAAATAACTTGCAATAATGATAATTCACTGTTTAATAATTGGACTATACAATTTTTAACATATGGACTATATTGATATCAAAAAGCCCAATTATATAACCAGCATAAACTAACTAAACCAGAAGGTTGGAATCGGTAAACGAGAGAAAACCAATTTTGGCCGGTCATACTTTGGGTTAGTGATGACATTTTAATTTTGCTCCAATCGTGATTCCTTTCCTTCTCTCTCTAAGAAATTCGCACCTGCTCTTTCCCAGTCACCGGCGATCGGTGAAGAGTCAACCTCCGGTAATTCCGAGCTTTAGCATTTGCCGACATGGCGATGACCATCGAAGGTAATTCATTCCCCTTTCTTTTGTATCATTTCCCGATGAAATTGAATCAGATTCAAGTGGATTTTTCCCCTTGCTCCGTGTTCATTATACCTTTAGATATATGCGGAATTAAAAATCTGTTGGTGGTGTTTACTCATGCGTCTGAGTTTCGATTTGCTCTGATTCTGGTTCTTAAGTAATCATGATTTGTTAATTTTTTGAGCTAGGATTTCTGGGCTTTGAAATGTTCAAACTCATTCATTGTTTGCTATATTTTTCATAATTCCCGATGCGGATCACTCCTGGAATGCTTAAATTGCTGTTTTGGTACAGTGTAAGTTTGAAGTCTTAAAGCTCTTCTACTACTTTGTTATCAAATCTGAGTGTGTCTTGTGATCTTACAGATTTGTTTTTCTTGATGTACAGACTTGCTGGACTTGCTTTCATGTTTTCATCTAGTATCCTCCTACAGATCCTGGTACGTTTAATTATAGCAATCTACATATCCTGGTATTAAGACTATTTCAACAAGATCTCTAAACTCAGCATCTTCTATCCTCAAACTCGAATCTGGTCCTTACCTAGGTCTAGCTTTTTTGTTGCAATACAACTAGAAGTAGAAACAATCATCAGATTTACAATGTTATACTCCTCTGAGAACTATAGCGATAACTATTTGCTTGAAATGGTCAGGCATGCGCGATATATAGTAACTGGTGGCCTATGCTATCAGCACTCATGTATGTAGTGGTGCCTATGCCATGTATGTTCTTTGGAGGAGGCTCAACCCAATTCCTTATAAGTCGTGATGGTGGGGGGTTAGTAACTAGAGACTTCACTGCTACTTCACATATTACACAAACATTGATTGCCAAATTTACTAGCTCTTTAAAAACGCAGATGGATTGATGGAGCTAAGTTCTTGACGGGAGCATCAACAGTGGGAAGTCTAGCTATCCCAATCATCCTAAGGCACGCACAGATGATTGAGACCGGTGCAATGCTCATAGAGTTCACATCGTTCTTCATATTCATTTGCACTGTAATGTGTTTTCATCGGGCTAGTCTCGATGATGATTGGTAACAGAGAGGTTGCTGCTTGTGAGTTACTAACTGGATTCCGTATGAGAAAGAGAGTTTGAAGAAGATGAGGTTATTATGAGCCCGAGAAAAAAAAGTTGTTATGGAAGGTTTGTCTTCATCCTCTCATGTAAAGCTTGTATCAATCAGTGTCTGTAAAAAATGTTTTATTCATCATTGTGAATGTTTTATCTTGAAACACGTGTCAAAATATGTGGTTTCACATGTTCAGAAAACAGTTTTCGTCGCAGGATCATAAGATTTGGTGTGTTGAAGCAAATTGACAAAGCACCAGTTTCCCAATCTTCTCAAATCTCTACCTATCAACATGGCACAATTAAAAAGCGTTATTAATGTTAATATTCACAACAGAGTTTTGTTACACTCTTGGTTTCCATGGAAATTTCTTGTGAACAAAATGGGTGTTTACTTGTGCTGCGTGGTCACAAAATTTGACCAACTTGTAACACTAATAAATAATTGTCCGAAGGCCCTTTAGATACCAACCCAAGCCCGGATAAGCCCATCGTGCAATAAATAAGCCTTACAAAGGTTAGAAGCGTAATTTAACCTAACACTCCCTTCATATATATAAATCCTCACGAGTCACTTTACAAGCTCTCAAGGGCTTAGCCGTCTTCTAGGGTTCACCTTCTAGGGGTTTTCTACTCTCTTGTTGTTTCCTGTGATTTGAAGTGTGTATCTGTATTAGTCTCATGCTAAAAGTTTCTTCATCATCGTTCTTCTATTGCTTTGCTTTTATCAGTTTGGTTTGTTTTTTTGAACTTAAAAACGGTAGAGGTAAGATGATTCAGTTAGACGTGCGAATTGAGAAATTTCTCCGTGAGCTTACAACTTTATTTGGCAATAATATCTGACCTCACCGCCAAATTTTATGTTTTTGTTCTTCTTTTTTTTATTTATATAATTGAAAATTGGAGGAATGGATTTTGTATGATGATTCAATTAGATGTGCGAATGGTTTCTTTATGAGCTCAATAACTAAATTTGGCAATATATAGTCTGACATCTCCATTTCTCCAAGATTTTAATCTAAAAATATATATAACTTTGATTAATTGATTCAATTCGATAGTGTTTATTTTTTTGACGACAATTGCTTGTGAAATGGAGTGAAATAATAGTTTTATTAAGTGTGATAGAGAAAAAGCTTGTTTTCTCAAATAATGAAGGTTGAATAATTAATTGAGGACCCTTTTGAGTATAAAGAATCCAATTAGTTTGAATAAACAGCATTAACCAATTAACAATAATCAAAATTAGTGGACTTACTAGCAAATTGATATCGAGTATGATGCACTAAATGTTACAAAATGATCCACATTAAGGTAATTGCTCTTGCCCTAATTAATAACCAATGGCACCAACATATTATTGTTAGTTATATGAAGTAAGATGAAAGAAATAACGAGTTAAAAACGTTACTACTAAAAAACAAATAGTCCAATTTTGCTTCAAAAGGAGAAGAAAAATGGACAAAGAATAGAATTTGGATTTAATATATATAATAATAACAATCTCAATAAATACCATAACCGGTTATATTTTTTCAATCATGTCTTTCCACAAAAATATTTTTCATTTATATTTATTTTATTTATAGTTGTGTTTATTTATTTGTAACTTCTCATTAAAAATAAATGCATTTTTTTGCCAACAAATGTCTTTATATGCAATATATAATTGTGACTTTTCATGACATTTTTTTATTTACACATTTTGGAATCTATTTATACTTATTTTAGAAATCTGTTTGGTTTTCTTAAATCTAAAATTGTGTTATACTGAGTGTTGTTGTTCTATCCTTTTAATTTTGATGAATCCAAATTTGTGTTCTATTGAATGTTGTTATTACATCATTTTAAACATGCAAGTGACCTTTAGTCTAGTGGCAGGCGGTAAGTCTACTAAAGACAGCGCACTTGCACAACCAGAGATCGAGTCTCACCACCTACATTATGTAGGAACTTGACTAATGGGCCGGTCAGTTGTGGCCTAATGTTGACAAAAAAACATATTTTACAAAATTTAAAAAATTGAAGACCACTTCAAATAGATCTACTCCTCGTTATAATTTCACAAATTAAATTGTTTTACCTGTAAGTTTTATATTTGTTTAAAACGCTTTTTTATTGTGTTACTTTTTTTTTGTGTTAGCATCACATTTATTTTTAACATTGTTATTGTTCACAATGCATAAGACAACTAAATGCAAGCGCATTTGCACATCTCGGTATCGAGTCTCACTGCTTACATTATGTAGGAACTTGACTAATAGACCGGCTAGTTGTGACCTAATGTTGAAAAAAAGACAACATAAACACCATATTTGTTTTTATGTTTGATTTTATTTAATCATAACTTATATTTAATTGTGTCTTTTCAGTTGGGATTTTGTTTAACCATAACTCATCTTTCTTTTAAGATGCCTTTTATAGTTGTGTCTTTTCATTGTAACTTCTCGTTTATGATTTTTTTTCAAAATAAAATATAATTATTAATTTCATTTTATAAAATTAAAACGATCTTAATTCCATTTCAACATATTAAAACCTTTTATCTAGAAATATTTTTTAAGAAAAACTAATTTTTTCAACTTTATTTTTTCCTAATAATTATATAAGTGTGACGGAAAAAAATATATTATATAAGTGTAATTTTTTAAACTGATTGACTTTCTTTTTTATGATTAAATTACTACTTTCTTTTAATTTGTGTTGTATGTTGTTTTATTGGTTTTGTATTATTCATTCATAACTATTTAGAATAACAATCTCTTTTTCTTTTAATTTTGGAAGTTATTCTAACTAAAATAATTAATAGCACATTTTATATATTAATAGAAAATTTATATTAAAAAATAATTGAAAATACACTTTTTTAATATTAATTTGTTTCACAAACTACTTTTACCAATTATAAACTAATACTTACTTCTTCTTTTCTCAGTTAAGTTTTAGTTTTTTTATATAATGTCTTTTAACAAAATAACAAACTACAAAATAATTATTTTTCTTATTCTTAGAAGTTTTTTCTTATATTTCATGAAAATTATACTAAACTTTTTAATATTATTTCTTTATAAATAGAAAAAATTTATATAATTTTTTTATAAAAAATACACATTTTTATATTAACTTTCATCGTGAAACATGTTTTTTACTATTACTAAATGTGATATAAATTTTAAGCATAACTATAAAAATTGTTAATTTTTTCATTCTTTAACAAATCAAACAATTTGTTTTATTTAATTTGTAAGTTGTATCTTTTTATAATATTTTTAAAATAATTTTATTAATTTCAAATAAAAATTACCATATAAATTTGTTAATATTATGATAAAAAGTAAAACTAATTATATAATGTAAGCTCATGCATGTTGTCGTCTGTGTTCAATTCCTAGAAGACATCTTTTTATATATATAATATATGTCAATTTTTTCTAAACATTTAAATTTGTTAAAAGTCATTATTGTTGGTTGTATTAATCTTTGTGTCATACAACATATAAATTATTATATAATCATATTTATTTATAACTAATTTTGTTCAAAATTAATTACTTGAATGTTATTGTAAATTAAAGTATATAAACAACGAATCAAAAAATATATATTAGTTTATGTCAAATAGATCTACAATTATATGAATATCAATTATATGTCATATATTATATAAAAAACCAAAATAATATAGTTAAATAATATATAGATTAATTGTTAAGAATTGAAATATTTCCATTTTTTTAGTTTGTAATAAAAAATTTAATTACAAATATTAAAAAAACCAAAATAATAATTACAGAAAGATATATGATCAAATCTACTTAAATATTTTTTGTTTAAAATTACAATTTAATAAACATATATAAAATATAATAGCCTACGAGTTACTAAATTATATGGAAGTTATTTATTTTTAATAACTGTAACTATGACAATTAAAAACTGATATTGTTCATAATTTTTTCATGGACAACACAAAATATTTCAAAATTGAAGATCACAAAAAATTGTTTACTCCACACCATCAATTCAAGAACTAATTGCTACCAGAGTAAATTTTCTATTTGTTTAAATCAAATTGTCAAACTTCGTTTTAATTTCTGACTTTGTATATTTTTCAAAATAAGCAATAAACATATATCATTTTACTGTCCAAAATATATTGATAACATTTTCTTTTAATATATTTTTATACTTGTAAATATGACGATTACTTTTATGAAAAAAATATTTTTTATCAAAAAATATGGCGAAGAGTTTTTATTCGAATTTATTACTTTTATTTTTAAAAAAATTCAAAGCTTGGTTATTAGGAAGGAATAAACAGGTAACGAAATATGGCCATTAAAGGAAAATAATAGTATGAAATCTTTATTACTATTTCGTCCACCGTTAGATTTGAAGTTCATCATCCAGCGGCTAAAAATCAAAGCCCTCTAAAAATTTCGACCGTTGGGAGATATTGGCCTATAAATGGCTCCTCCTCTTTTCCTAATGACTCCAACGTCTCTTCGTCTCATTCTTTCAGAATCTCTACAGTGAAGAGTATAATAAAGAGTCTGCAAATACCAGAAATCAAAGAGAAAGATCATGGCGACTAGACCCGTTCTTCGTCCTCAACCAGTTCGAGGTTTGTGATCTTGTAATTCAATTATACTCGGCGGTTTCTGATTCGATTCTAGAATCCCAGATTCATCTCGAGTTTCCAAAGGATCTAAATCTTGATGGATTGTTTTCTCTGTAAACAGATGATCTCGTCGACGTGAAAAAAGGGGAAGCAAAGAATCGTCGCGCTCTTGGCGACATTGGAAACATCGATTCTCTTCCCGGAGTCGAAGGAGGAAAGATTAATCGCCCGATTACTCGTCACTTTCGTGCTAAGTTGCTAGAAAACGCACAAGTTGCAGCCGCTCCTAATAAAAAGGTGTTTTTTTAATTCTTTTCTCCAATCTTTCGTTTGATTGTTAAAATCTTCTAGTTTTAATTGTTAAATCTTACTTTTGTTGTCATTGCTAAACAGAAAATCCATGCGGACAAGGCTCCAATTCTTGATGGAGTTCACGCTGTTACTAAAAAACAAGGAGCAGCAGTTCAAAAGAAAACACGAGCTGTTAAGGTATCGAAACCTATTGAAGTGATTGAGATTAGTCCCGATACAAACGAGGTTGCAAAAGCTAAAGACGTGAAGAGAAACGATGCAGCTGTGTTGTCTAAGAAGAAAGTGACATACTCTTCGGTTCTGGATGCTCGAAGCAAGGTAGATTTCTTTAACTTTTTTGTTTTGACATTGAAAGTATGATGTGCAATGTCCTGATTATATGATTGATTCGGATGCATACTTAGGCTGCTTCTAAGAATTTGGATATTGATTATGTGGACAAAGACAATGACCTTGCGGCTGTGGAGTATGTTGAGGACATGTACACTTTCTACAAAGAAGTTGAGGTACTTGTGGTTGAAATTCTTTCTAATGATTGCGGATAAGTTAAGTGAATGTTTCTCTAAGTTTGTTGTTTTGTTCTTTATTCCAGAATGAGAGCAAACCTCCGATGTATATGCATACACAACCTCAGATTAATGAGAAGATGAGATCAATCCTTGTAGATTGGCTTGTAGAAGTTCATGCCAAGTTTGATCTCTCTCCTGAGACTCTCTACCTCACTGTCAACATAACTGATCGTTTTCTATCTCTGAAAACTGTGCGTAGAGAAGAACTACAACTTATAGGTGTTAGTGCGTTGCTCATAGCTTCGAAGTACGAAGAAATCTGGCCTACACAGGTAGAAGATTTGGTGTATGTGACAGATAACTCCTACAAAAACAAACAAGTTCTGGTCATGGAGAAAACCATTTTGGGAACTCTTGAATGGTACTTAACAGTTCCAACACAGTATGTGTTCCTAGTGAGGTTTATCAAAGCCTCAAGCTCTGATTCAAAATTGGAGAACATGGTTCACTTTCTAGCTGAGTTGGGTATGACGAATTACGACACTTTAATGTTCTGTCCTTCCATGTTGGCTGCATCAGCAGTCTACACAGCCAGATGCTGCTTGAACAAGACCCCAACTTGGACTGATACTCTGAAATACCACACGGGATACTCTGAATCTCAACTCATGTTAGTCTTCTTCTTGTTCTCTATCATTTTTATTAGCAACTCTGTGATCATTATGTTGATAAGTGTTTGTGTAAACAGGGATTGCGCAAAGCTTCTAGCTTTCATTCACTCGAGAGCTGCGGAGAACACACTACGCGGTGTTTGTAAGAAGTATTCCAAACTCGGAAGAGGTGCTGTTGCTTTGATATCACCAGCCAAGTCTCTTTTGTCTGCTGCTCCTTGAACATGTTTTGGAAGAAGTCTTGCAAATTCTGCATTATTAGATTCTATATTGTCTCTTTATATGTAAAGGTTTATGAATTCAAAAGTATCATAATGAATTCTTCTTCTCTCCTAATCAAATCGGTTTGGTCCTTTTCCTTCATATTTCATAACTGTGGGGTCAAATCCAAACAAACTGAAAATCTTGAACCGTGAAAACTGTGGCTCTGTTACTAGAAAGCTTTTTTTGTTCTTCCCCGACCAAGTAAGATCTATATCAATCTGCCACGCTTACTTTACTCTTGTCGGAACAAAGATTTCTTGTAATAAAATTTGTAAATTTTGCTATTCGACAAAATAATTGTTTTGCATATTGCAAAACTGGAACCAAGTAAATTTCAGCAGTTTTATTCCAAACCTTACCTGACCCAAACAAAAATATATTAGCCCAAAGTATCATTTGAATGATTTTCACATAATGATCAAACGACGTAGTGGGGAACAAAGTGCTGAGGGTATTTACGTCAATTCAAAGAGGCACTCCGGTGTAACCCTAATCTATAAAAAAGATTTTGTTGCGCCGAGAGTGTCCGCCTTCTTGTTTCCACTGAGAGCATCCAATAACCCAAGCGTTTCCTCTCTGCTCATCCATTTGTGAACATGGTAAGCTCTCTCCCTCCAGAATTTGTCATTAGAGAACTGAAATCTGTGATTTGATAACGTCTTAGACGTTTACCTACTAGCTTCCGATGTTCCCTTATTTTAGGATTGACGACATTGACATATTATTGGTTAATCAAACGAAATTGATTGCTTTGAGCTGACATGGGAGTCCTGTATTAAGTGTGTTTCTGCAATGAGAATTAGCGTGGTTGAATCGTCGTATGTCTGACTCAATAGTGCTGTGTAGTTGTTGTCTGATTAAGTGTCATTCGGAGTAGTGATATTGAGCTGATGATTAAGGGCTAGACCAGTGACCAATATGTTTCTTATATCTTCATTGATCTCTCTTTATAGTCGAGGAGAAAGACCAGAGAACCCAAGGAGGAAACTGTTACTCTTGGACCTGCTGTTCGTGAAGGAGAGCAAGTCTTCGGTGTTGTTCACATCTTTGCATCATTCAATGACACTTTCATTGTAAGCTCTTCTACTTTGTTCTTGTATCCGTTTAATCCATAACCTTCCGTTCGGTGTATTGATGATATTGCTGTTAACTTTTCTGCAGCATGTGACTGATCTATCCGGCCGAGAAACTCTTGTCCGTATCACTGGTATGTTTCCAAGCAGTCCTTATATTCCTTGTTTAAGTATAAATAAGGTGTATTTTGTGTAGTAAAATGACAAGGCGTCTTGAATCCTCATGTATATAATTTTCAGGTGGGATGAAGGTCAAGGCTGACCGTGATGAGTCCTCTCCTTATGCTGCTATGCTTGCAGCTCAAGATGTTGCTCAAAGATGCAAGGTTAGAAGTTATTCAATATTCATGCTTTCATATAAAGGCATTGAGTTTCCAGATGACAATCTCTAATGCCATATGTTACAGGAGCTTGGCATCACAGCCATTCATGTGAAGCTCCGTGCTACTGGAGGAAACAAAACAAAGACTCCAGGTCCTGGTGCTCAGTCTGCTCTCAGAGCTCTTGCTCGTTCTGGCATGAAGATTGGTCGTATAGGTCAGACAAACACTAAATCACTCTATGTTCTTTTTGTTTTGTTGTGGACAAATTGTTGCTTTTGATTATTCAGACTATTGTTTTTTTGGCTTATAAAATCTTTATTGAACGTATTTGCAGAGGATGTGACTCCAATTCCCACAGACAGTACACGTCGAAAGGGTGGAAGAAGAGGTAGAAGACTGTGAGTGCGCAATGTGCCTCATCATCGTTCAATTGTGCCCTTGACTCGGGTATTTATTGGGTACACTTCGAAGTTAGTTTTGTCTCTCCAATTTGTCTTTCAAGTTGCTTCGAGAACATTATAAGTTATGTCTTTCTTCAACATTGTATTTGGAGTTTTGGTAATGAGAAAAAAATGGTAGTGACTCATCATTTACTGCTTCTAAGTTAATGGTATTCTGTATTTCCTTTTTTTTTTTTTCTCTCTTTGTCCTGCGATTTCATGCGAACCTGAATACCATTTTGATAAGTTGGTCGTGATGGTTCTGAATCCAGACTAATTATCTCTTGAAATCCAATAATTCGGCCGAAGAGTTGAGCAATAGAGGAAAAAACTCTTTTGTTCCCATTTTTTTTTTTTTTTCAAACTTTTGTTCCCACTTAATTCATTGATAAATACGCTTGAGCATCAATTCTTCGACATATCTAAGTTCCATACTTAGATGAAAATCCTGATCGGTTGATATTGGAACTTTTCTTTAGCAATTATAGCAAATCAAACTTTTATGAGGTAGGTAACTGAGAATGTTGCACATAAAAAAGGTAACTGAGCTGAATCCTCGAGAAAACAAACTATGAGAGCAATTACAAGTATTTAAGTAATAACTTTTAATATCTCAATTTTAGCATAAAGGGTGTTTGGTCTAGTGGTATGATTCTCGCTTCGGGTGCGAGAGGTCCCGAGTTCGATTCTCGGAACACCCCAATTTTATTTTTTGCTTGTAATGAAAAGGCTTTTAGGGGACAAACCAAATAACAGTGGGCCTTAAGATGATTGGGCTGAATAATATTGGGCCTTGAGATGTCTGTGAGACGACACCGCTTTGAGCTCTACATTTCCAGACCGTCGTCAATTTTTTCTTTTTTCTCCGTCTTTCTTTCTTCAATCAAGTATAGTGTTCATAGCTGACAAAAACCCTAATCTCTCCACTTTGTTTTGTCTTCTCCGATTCTGCAAGTATGAGTCGATCAGGTCAGCCCCCGGATCTCAAGAAGTAAGTTCTCTTCGCCAATTGTTTCCTCTTGATTTCTAATTTCAACTGTTCGTATTTTTGTGTGAGATTTTAAACTCCAAAGTAAGCTCGATCTCTTCTTCCTACGTTTTCCATTTAAAGCGTTTCAGTTTTTTTCACCTAATTTCTTGCTGAAATTTGCTTCCATCTCTTAAGCCGTTCTTCAAACTTATGAATTGAAAGTCATATATTACTACCAAATCACAGTTTTTTTTCTCTGAAATGAACTTCTGGATTACAGTTCCAGTGTATATTATGTTAATCCCGTATCCTCGTTTGATTTTTTGTGTATATATCCATGTAACATAAATAAGTAAACTATTTATAATGTATCATTTATATATCATTGTACAGTCTTATTGATTACATTTAGTTATATGTTTGATCAAGATTGTAGCTTGGTGTGGTCAAGAGAAGTTATTGTCTCGAAATTTTCTATCCTCCGTATGTAGTTAAGCTTAATGCCAACCGAATGGTAGTTGGAACGCTGCGTACGTGGGTTTGATCAGTTCATGAATCTTTTTGTGGATAACTCTGGTGAAGTTAATGATAATGACAAAACTGACATTGGGATGGTGGTACGTTTTCTCTCAATCCCTCTCTCTTTGTCTTCTCCAAAAACCACGAAATCTTCTCTAGTATACATACATCATCTGTTTTGTTTTAACCTTCGACATTTACTGGATGCAGGTAATTAGAGGAAACAGCATTGTCCGTTGAAGCTCTTGAACCAGTTGGAAAATCTTAGCTTATTACATTGCATAAACCAGTAATCACCTTCTGTAATATGACTTTTGACTTAGCATTCTCTCTGTATCGGCATAACTTGATCTTGGAAAAGTTTGATTTGATGAATTCCTCATCTTTTTTACCCCTAGATTATCACCTTTGTTCGGTCCTGTTTATACTCTTGAAGATTTCTTTGAACACTGGGATAAATGGATATAGGCAAATCTGGATTATAGGTCCTAGTGTTATGATCTTTTATCATTTGTGTAAGTCAGGGTCTCTAAGGTCTATGATCCTTGTAGGTCCAACTAACACAAGCTTTGCAAGATAAATCAAAGCAAGTCATGCAAAAGCTAGATTGATTTGTCCAAGCCTTTCGCATAAAGCGCTTGTTTGTGGGGATAAGTGAGCTCCAACGGTCATTTCTCTTCCTTTTCTCAAAGGTGAGATTGTAATAATGCCGTTTGGCTGCTCTGTGATTAGAAAGATGGTATATGAATAAGAAGAAAGAAAGTGAACAAAGTGGAAGGAATCAAGGAAGCATGTGGACCACGAAGTATTGTTGTTGTGTATAAGGCAAAGTTGAAATGATGCAACTCCAATAAAACACGTAACCACAACGGAATGTTCGGCACGTGCTTAGTCGGCACACACGTGGGGTGGTTTACTTTCTTCTTACATTCCTTGTTGTATAATTCAACTATAATCATTATTCACATCTCTACCACATAAACTACGACTTCATGTACTTTATTCGGTCCAAAGTAGGTACTTCTGTTTTGTCTATCAATTTCTGTCGTCCATGTCATTTACCATATCTAACTAATTTTTGATGTATAGAATTTTAAAACACATGGATTTACAACTCATCCAAAAAGAACTTTCACCAACTTTTCTTTATTTCCTTTTGCTTTGATTCTTTTCACTTTTGTTTTTGGAAATAGTTCTTAGAGCCTTGAGAGATTTGTTTCTTTCTAAATTCTAACGGTAACAAAGATTCAACAAAAATGTAAAACTATCTTAAAAATGTGACAAGTTACGTATATGCGTGGACTAAATATAATGACCAAATCTTCTAAAACTGATAATTGTGGTGGATTTCTTCTATACAAAAGGAGTAAATTAATAATAATAATAATAATAATAATAATAATAATAATAATAATAATAATAATAATAATAATAATAATAATAATAAGAATTTTGAGTAAAGTTGGTAGATTTGATATTTTCACATAGAAACAAAAAGTGATTACGTCTACTTGATATTATTCTGTGGATAAAATACAAATTTGCAAGGTTTTCTTCATAAAAAGAAAGATATCACCAGCAAAAAAGTCCATTAATGAAACAGATACTTAAAAAAAGGACAGCTCGACCCTCATCTTCCTCGTTAACCCTCCGTCTTCTCTCTCACCTAACTCCACCAATCTCTCTCCTCTGTGAGCCACGACTTGCGTAGATTACGAAGACGAAGAAAGAAAGAAGAAAAGATTGTAGTGATAATTACAAGCCACCAACTAAAATCCTTTCTTCAATTTAACTCTACGCTTCGCGTAGTACCCACAAGTTCTAATCTTTTGAGCTTCCCAATTATTTTTTCGAGCAGAATCATTAATTACCCATTTACTAATTCATTTTTCTAGGTCTTTTCTCTTTTTCTAAAGATTGATTCTTTATAGCCATTGATTTTGACATCCATCACTGTTTCTTCTCATTGTTTGCTTTCCCTTTGAGAGAGTACCCATCACTCCAAGATTTGATTTTTTTTGTATTATCCTTTGAGAAGATGGCCAAAGTACTAAAATCGACCCAATCATGTCATTTCCCTTCACCTTCAAGCTCTTCTTCTACATCATGTGGAGGCAATGATGGTAATAGAGACCCACATTCCCTTTTTAACATTTCTCGAGAGGAAGAGGAAGAGGAAGAAGAAGAGAGAAGCGAGAAAGAGAGAGAAAGATTCGAGCTCTCATCGGCATTGGAGATTTTGGTTTCTGCAATTAGAAAGTCTGTGATTGGTGGGTGTGTTGGTGAAGAGGATCTTTGTTCAATGGAGATTGGTGTTCCCACAGAAGTTAGACATGTCGCTCATGTCACATTTGATCGTTTCCATGGATTTCTTGGATTGCCTGTTGAGTTTGAACCTGAAGTCCCAAGACGAGCTCCTAGTGCAAGGTTTGCTTCTTATCTCTCGTCAAGTTTTGCATAGAAGATTTTTGGTCTTTCTGGTAATGGTGATTGGAACAACATTGTTGTTTAAGCTGTGTGTTTGGAAGCCTCATCAATTATGTGATTATCCAAGAACTAATAATGGGGGTGGTTTAGTTTGTATTTCCGTATTTGACATAATTGAAAGCCCTCTCTCTTTTATAGAACATGCAAATCTTTTACCTTTGGGAGTTCAGATTAATCTTTAAACCTTGTGTTTATATTTCCATTTTTTCCTGTGAATATAGGTGAAATCCGTTTCAAATAGAGATGGCTTGTTATGGATCTTAGTGAGGTAGATAGATTGAGGAATATTTGTGTCTATACCTGTTTGAACTCTTCCTTGAATTATCAGTATAGTCCCTGACATCACACAGCCCTACTTCTTAGTTGATGTTCTTGATTGAAATTCTCTTTTCTTCTCTAGAATTGGGTGAAATTTCTTATAAAGTGAAAGGTTAGTCAACGCTCCTGAGTTAGTAGTAGATAGTTTAAAATCTTTGTTCAATCATACGCTGATTAGACCGTGTTTGTGAACGCAGTGCTACCGTGTTTGGAGTCTCTACAGAGTCAATGCAGCTGTCTTATGATAGTAGAGGGAACGTCGTGCCTACAATACTTTTGATGATGCAGAGTCACTTGTACAATAGAGGCGGACTGCGGGTGCGTGTAAATCTGTATGTTTAAAACAATTTCCATCAGGTTTTACGAGTGGGTAAATTAATATACGTTTGTTTCATTTGTTGCCATATAGGTAGAAGGAATTTTTAGGATTAATGGTGAGAATTCTCAAGAGGAGTACATAAGAGAAGAGCTCAATAAAGGTATCATACCCGATAACATTGATGTCCACTGCTTAGCAAGTCTCATTAAGGTAAAACCCAAGCATAGTCTTCTCAACGATCATATTGTTTCTTTTCTCTGTCTCTTGCTTTTCTTGAATTTTTTTTTGTTTTCTTATCGGTTGTTCCTCTAGGCTTGGTTTAGAGAACTTCCGAGTGGTGTCTTGGATTCCCTATCAGCAGAGCAAGTAATGGAGTCTGATAGTGAAGATGAATGTATGGAGCTTGTAAGGCTTCTTCCTCCAACAGAAGCTTCTTTGTTAGATTGGGCAATCAATCTAATGGCTGATGTTGTCGAGATGGAACATATTAACAAGATGAATGCTCGCAACATTGCTATGGTTTTTGCACCTAATATGACTCAGGTTAGTTTCTCGAATGAATCTCTTAAGATTGTTATATGTGTTCGTTTAAGGTATATGACATCAGTTTAACTGCAGATGTTGGATCCTTTGACGGCTCTTATGTATGCTGTGCAAGTCATGAACTTTCTGAAAACACTTATTGTGAAGACACTTGAAGACCGGAAAGAGTCTCGAAATAAGTTAGTTCCAGCCTCGAATTCAAATCATCGGGATCATAATGGTGATCAGAGCAGCAGTAGACAACTGTTGCATCTCATGAAATCAAACCAAGAGGAAGCTTCAGACAACTCTGAGACAGAGATGAAAGACAAAGAAAATTTTGCAGATGAAGAAGAAGAAGGAGAAGAATCTGCAGAATCTCGAGAAGTTGTCAGCATAAAGTCTTCTCTAGTTAAAAGCTGTAACAATGGAGGTTTTGTACAGAAACAGAATGGTTGGGAGGAGCAGAGGCAGAAGACGACCAGCATGTCTAAAGCGAGCAGCATTGTGGGACGTGTGAATTACAGAGTTGAGTTGTTCGAAGCTTGGCGATGAAAACGTTCATTGTTGTATGTTTGGATCCAACTATTGGATGATCTTGTAATGGGTTTTGTGGGATGGTTGAATGCTTTTAAATTTTGATGATGGTTGTTTATGTATCAAAAGAAAAAAAATGCTACGTTTCTGCATATAATGTCAAAGATAAGTTTCTGCTTCTCTTCCTAGTTCCTAAGGTTTTGATCTTGAATTCAGAGCAGAAAAAGAAAAAAGTTATTTCTTTATAACATATTTTGAGAACTTTCATATTTTACCAAGAACTCTTAACTTTGTAAAATAATTTTACAAAATTTAGGTGAACCTTCAATTTAGTATTTATTAAGCGCATTTTCAATTGTTTTTAATGGTGTTCTATTTTTTACTTTAAAATTAGATCTCTATTTTTTCCTCCAAATTTGGAGGATTATATTTCTTCATCTATTATTTAGAGTATGATTTTTTTCTTATAAAACGGTCATTCAATTTATAGTGTATTATTATTTTATATCTAAACAATATTATATTATATGATCAAAAAATTTCATATTACAAAGTTTTAATTATTTTACTAAAACTAACTAAATTATTAAAATTTATGAAATTTATTTAAAATTATTAAATTATTATTTTTACATAGTTAAAATTATTAAATAGTATTAAAAAGTTTTTCAAATTTTTTTTAAATTATGAAAATGCAACAATAATATATAACACAATAGAAAATACAACGACTTATTATTATTTTTTGTCAACTTAACTCATAAATCAATACAAGTTTAAATAAAAGGTACACTGTGCAACGACTTATTTCTTAAATGACATATTGCTTAAATATGAAATTTTATTTTAAATTAATTATGATTTTACTAATATTTTTATTAACTATTTAATATAAAGGGGTAAAACATGTACATTTGAAAAGTGAAAGGATATCTTAGAAATTAATAAATTCATTTAGAGTAAAAAATAGAGTAAATTATTGGAGCAAATTTTTCTCTTTAGATAACTCTATTTTAGAGGAAAAATTAAGTTTAATCATTTAATAATTATAAGTTATTTGATGTAATAATTTCGTGTTATTTATTTTCTGGCAATTATGTTTGTATAGCTTTTGTATTTTATAAATGTTTTGATATTCGTATTACAAAATTTACTCTATATTTTTGAATTAACAAATAAATCTAAATTGAAAAATAATTTAAAGTTTTTTATCTTGTGCTCCAGAGGTTAGAATCTAATAACTATTAAATAAGGATGCATTTTTATATTTTAACCTTAAATATATTACAAATTTACATGAAATACCAATAGGATTTTAATGATAATAGCACAAATCAAACTTTAATAATAACAAAATAGTCAACACATACTATTATCCAATTATTCAATAAAATATAATTTTTGGATACAATATACGAGCCTTTGCAATTAGTTAATTTAATTAATATAATAGATATTTTAAATTGAATCCATTAAATGAGGAACATATTAGTTTAATATAGTATATATAAGCATAAAAATTATTTTGATCATTTGATAATTACGGGTCATATATAATTCTATGTTATTAAAATTTTAATATTTTACAAACATTTGATATGTGTTATAAAATTATTTTATATTTTTCCGTTACAAAATAAAATATAACTAGCAAAATAATTTAAAACTTTTTATCATATCCTCTAACACGGGTTAGAATCTAATATTTATTAAAATCAAATAAAACTCATGTACTGTAAATACTAAACCGATTTTACATTGTAGTTATTTTTTCAAAATATATGACAAACGCTTCTCCTTACTTAAGAACGAAGCTGGTGGTAAAAAGCTGAACAATGCCGTCGGAGGTTTTGCTTTTGATTCCCGGCCAGACTGTGTAATCACATTTGTTCTCTAATGTAAAGTTACTTCACTTCTGCCACTAAAATTCATAAGTAAACAATTTACTACCTGAGACATATAAATGAGAAACAATAAGGAATATCAATAAAAACCTTTCAACCATTGAGCGGAAGAAGAAGATATAAGACAAAACGAATTGACAGGAAACATAATAACGAGAAGACTTCACCCAAACTTCACAAGATTCTAACAATACAAGACCAATAATAATGAGAAGACTTTAACATATTTTGAAACTTAAAGATTAAGTTTAATAAGGTACTAAACTTAATTCAATAAGATAATAAGTTTTATTATATCTTGATCTTAATAATATAATAATTTTATATTTCTACATCTTACACAAACACAATTTACAAAATTTAGTTTATGTTTCTAATATCTTCATAACCTTTCTATAATATTTCCATGAATTTTATGACATTTTTATGCATTTTCTATGATATTTCTATAATATTTATGATTTTTTCTATGATATTTTGTAAGTTTTTGTGCAATTTTTAATAAATTAGTAACACTGTAAAATTATATCACTTAAAGTCTTAACATTGCTAAATTATAGGGATTTTACTAATTATGATTGTGTATTATGACGAAAACAAATGATATCCAAAACTTTGTAGTTATATATATATACTCATATATTATTACCCAATTATTTAATGAATTATCAAACAAATGTTTGAATGCAATATTAGGCATTTGCAATTAGTTAATTTGATTAATATAAAACTTTTAAAAATTCTACAAATTGAAGCCACTAAATTTGGAACAAATTATTTAATTATACTTTATAAAAATTATTTTAGTCGTTTTATAATTACATGTCATTTGATAATTAATTACAAGTCATGTGATAATTCCGTATTATTTAAATTTTTATAATTATGTTCCTATAGTTTTATGTTTTGTAAACAATTGATAGTTGATATAAAATATAAATTACAAAAAATGTGAATTTTTTTTTATCAAATGCTTTAGGGGGATTAGAATCTAATCTATTATAAAGGCTTAAAGCTGAGTAGTTTTTATTTATTTATTATAAACTGTATTGTCATTTATTATTACAGCAGATCTCAGTTATTAACTAAAGATCTTAAAATCAAACAGAACATAAAAAACAGATTCTTCTTCGAGTACTAATTATATCTTAGTCAACGAAACGACAAGAGTGACGCTCGTTTTGTTCATACAGCTTGCGTGCTGAGTCACATGATGTGCATATCTATCAAATAAGGTATCGATGATGTCTTCTCCAAAATGAGCAGCGAGCATTGGTTCACTAACTGCTCTAATACAATTGGCTTCACTGTGACCTGCTTCATACTCATACTCATCTTCTTCGTATTCGTCGCAGTTACTATGACCAAGATCGAATCCATGTGTCTCGAATTCATTGATTTCAAAAGATCCCTCGTTTCGTATCACTTCTTTGAGTTCTTCTACGTTCGGATCATAAAACGGCATGTTGAATGCTTCCACTTTTGATTCACTCACTCGACCCTGTTGATTGTGATAAGAACAATATGTGTTTAAATCCAACAAAATGATTATTATCTTATATACTACAACAGATAACTCTATTCAACATTCTATTGGAATCTGTCGTCTAGACAATTCCGTTTGACGAAATCTAGATGGTTTTTTTCTGTCTGGAACAAATGGTCGGAAATAGAAAACTGTTAAGATTCTGTATGGAAATAAAAACGGTTTTCGATAATTATTTTTCGTCGAGAAATTTTCGTTCTCTCGGCTGAATCTGGATGGCCATGTAACAAATTAGTATTTTTTATTCTTTTTGAATACTTTT
Source organism: Lepidium didymum (assembly GCA_963920545.1). Classification (NCBI taxonomy): domain Eukaryota; kingdom Viridiplantae; phylum Streptophyta; class Magnoliopsida; order Brassicales; family Brassicaceae; genus Lepidium; species Lepidium didymum. Next base: position 3,904,749 of record OY986983.1, on the reverse strand, counting down.
CTGTGGTTTGACTTTTTTTATTTTTACTTTTTGTAACCGTACAAAACTTAATTCGTAGCTAATTCACCCTAAACTCTTAACAGTATCATGTGTTATCTTAGTTTTTTTTCTTTTTTCTTTTCTCATTTTTTCCTTTTTATGAGCTATATATGAAAAAATGTTTGCCATAAAATGAAATTTTGCATTTGATATAAATTACCTCGAAGACAAGATCCCTAAGAGATTTTGAAAGCAAAGTCCAAAAATGACAACAATCTCGATACAATGGATTGTTAAGAGTGTTTCTTCCGATGAAAGTGAGAACCATACGTCCATTAGAGACAAGTTCTTCAGAACGTAAACTTAGAAACATCGTGAAATCTCTTTGGAATTGATTCAAGTAAGCTTTGTATGCACTTTGAGGACTTGAATTTGTTATGTACACACTCCCCTTATCATTCTCAAGCTTTTCTGGAACCTTCAATCATAAACACACACAATCACACATCATTTAAATAGCTAGCTCCTTATATAATATAATCCAACATAATTTTGAAATTTGTTAATATATACCTTAGAGAGCCAATGAAGAGCATAAGAGGAATGTGTGAAATGAAGGCTATTGCGAGAGAAGAGTCTGGAATAAAAGGAACCTGGAGCTCCATAGACGAAACACGATGCTTTGTTTGTGATCACAAGCTCCTTATTGAAAAATTCTATGAACTTGAAGGTCGTGTTGAAATCGTTTTCAGGGAGATCATTAAGACAACAATCAATTTCTGGTGGATTTTGGTTCTCATGTTGACATAACACATCGATGGCTTTGATGATCTCAGAGATAGCCAAAAACGTGTTTTGTCCCGAAGAACAACCCAATTCTGCAACTTTGATGTACTTAGGAAAATCTAACTTCATTAGCATTTCTTCTGTGTTTTTGACCAAGATTGGTTTAGCCAATGATAAAGCTCTTCTCTATAAACCAATACAAGAAACAGTACTTGTTAATAATACTATTATTATCTTTATAATCTGTTTACTAATTATATATAACAAATTCGGAATTGTACCATTTGCGTTCTAAAATTGTGACAGATTTTATTTTTGGTCAACTTAATTCATAAGAAACTAGTCCAAGAGACCAGAATATTGTTTACATAGACATGATCCCTAGACAATCTTCTTACATTGCGGCCTAGATGATATGTCTTAAGATGAAGTTTATTGGACTTAATTTTACAAAAATAAGATAGGGAAAATTATTTTTAGAAAATTATAAGAGAGAAACATGTGAACTCTGAGGCAGATTGAAAATAAATGAAAGCACATGGTAGTCTATATTAGATTCCATTTTCGTCCTGTGACGTAAACCCTAAACTGGACCCAGCTTTAGACGAGAACGACAAACAGAAGATGCTTTTTTTTTTTCCTTTTTGGTCAACAAAATAATACATGATTTTTAATTCACTTTTATATAAGCATGCTGTTTATGCATATTTGAATTTACTTCATTAAATATTTTGTAAGCAAATAAACTCCCTAACTCGTTATTTTTTAAATTTGTACATTTTAATTTAAAAAAAATACAAATTAAATTACGAAACCGAAAATAGTATGCCCGCAATATAACTTTCAGTCATCACTTTTAATGTTTAGAATTATGATATATAATAATATATCATTCATAATAAGAAATTCAATATACTGTAAAAATTTGAGAATCTAATGTATGTGAATGTAAAAATTCTTTGAAATTCCAGATAAAGTTTAAATTAAAGGTATAGTTTGTGATTTGTGATTTGATTTGCATTTCTTATATAGAGAGGTTAAAATTGCAAAATAAAAAAAAACAAAAAAAACAGAGTTTGAGTTTTGTTTTACACAAAACCCTAAACAAATACATGAAAAATCGTATGATTATTTGATTTGATAGTTCATGTTTAGATTTAACAATTTTATCATATAGATAAATAATTGAAAGAGTAATTTGTATGCATGTTTTGGTTAAAACTAAAAGGAACAAAAGAAGAAATTGAATAACCTGAAGACGAGAATTGGCGGAGTAACTATTGGCTCCATCTCCACCACTCATACATAGAGCTTTCACAAACGCATATTCATCATCATACTTATCATCATTATACCTTCATCAACATGTACAGACATATATAGACACATGCATACATAATTAAAATAGCTAAATCAAAGCAATATTAGCTCTATAAGTATGTGTATTAATGATGAGTTTGAGAGAAGAACCTCAAAGAAGGAATGGTGTTGATGAACGTTGGATCCATTTGAATACTTCTTAATCGTACTTAATTAGTGGTAACTTGTTGTAAGATTAAAGGAGAGTTATGAGAAGATGTTGTGTGTAGAAGATGCACCTCACACAATTCAATTTATAGAGAGATGGAACTTAACCATGCACATGTAACATGTAACATGCCAAGAGAGTACCACATAGTTGAAAAGTCATAGCTCTGAAGACCCAAAATAAACAAACTCTAAAAGTCTATACAATTTTGAAACTATGTTATATATATGTACTATTTATTGCAAATTGTTGCCATTTACATCTCAGATCCGATCAGTGAACCTCTAACTAGTGGCCTGTTCGGTTTAAATGTTATTATTAACCAAAGTTGTTGTTGACCCATAAACAAAAAACTACGAAGCTAAAAACCGGTAAATTAATTAGATTGATAAAATTTGATCCGTAATCCAAATATTATATCTTATATATCATGCGAGTTCATATAACTATGCGAAATAGAATTTTGGTGGAAATGTTGTTGGAAATAGTTATTTAATTATTTAGTTAAAAAAAAACATTTTTCTACATGTGGATTAGGTAAAAACTTGATTTTGTTTATTAACAAGTACATCTTATGCAAGTGATCTTTAGTTTAATGGCATACAGTAAGTCCACTAAGATATGTGCACTTGCATAACCAGGGATCGAGTCCAACCGTCTACATTATGTAGGAACTTGCCTAATAGACCTGCTAGTTATGACTCAATGTTGACAAAAAAAACAAGTACATCCTCTCTTTTTTTTTTGGTTAAATTATTATAAGAATAATTTAAAATTTGGATACAATTCAAGACAGAATTTCACGACCAGAAACTATATACTGTCGACGATGGCTATGAAATTTCCGACAGTTTCATTCCATGCAGATGTTATTGAGGAATTGAAATTTTACTGCCTAACGTACAGTAAAAACAATTAAAATTTCTCCTATAAAAGTTGGTCTTTCATGGATTTCAGACCCCATATTCTATCGATTTTTTTTTTAATATAAAGGGGACCTCCTTCATTTTCACTTGTCACCGCTGATACTTCTCCGGTCCTCTTCAACACTTTCGGGAAGTATATATGTTTTTTCTTTCGATTTTTTTTTAATCGTAGCTATGTTTATTTTTTGTATGTTTATATGTAGGTATGATTTATATATATAGATGTTTGTTGTTTAGGATTAGATTTGGGAATGAATTTCAGAAATTAGAGAATTATATTCAGATTTTGTTAGGTTGAAGGTATGATATTTAGGTTAGACTTTATATTTTGCTAATTTGATATGGATTATATATATAACAAACAGAATGTAAAATTGCATTATAATGTAATAATATATTTATGTACATATACAGTATATATATATATATAATTAGTTGGTATATATGAAATTTTTTTGTAATACTATTAAGGTTATAATAGATGAAAAAGTTGAGGATATGAAAGACGAGAATATTACGAGTCCTGCGATCGAAGTAAAAAAAATTGCAGGAATGGAAGAGAATGAAACACATTTACCATTGGATTTGAACAAGAAATTTTACATGGAATCGCGATTAGTCAACCATGACCCATGTACAGAGGAAGCCATAGAATTAAAATGACCTATGTATCGAATATTCTTATAACATGTCTATCTAAATAAAATTAAAATGTATTTTGGTTTCTTAATTAGAAAGTTAATCGTATATAGAACTTGGAACCTTCAAATGACTAGGATGCATTTGGAATTCAAACTATTTATTAATTAAATATACACAAAAACAAGAACTTCAAGTTTTTAAATCAACAAATTAATGACTCGTTGTATAAATGGCAAATATATTACTGTAATTAAAGATTAATAACTTACGCATTAGTGTTTGAACTAGCTAATATATGACAACTAAGTTTTGTCTCCTAGTCATAACAATTGTGAACAGAGTGTGTGGTGACGAAGATTCATTTCGTCATGATACCGATTGAGTGAGATTTGAGGCAATTTGGATAAATAACATGAAAGTCTTTTAAAAATAATATTATTGTCTGTGTTTATTATAATATCAATTTTGTCAGTAGAAAAACGTTATCTAACTTGTACGACTGCTTCCGGATTAGCCGGTTCTATACTTGTTTAGATAATGCGAAATCCCCACTAGTATGGTGTTGGAGGTCTCGATCCTTTCAAGTATAGATAATTAAAATGATATGTAAGTGTCCGACGAGTTTTTATATCCAGAAAATTTATTAGGTTCACTCGGATTATCCGTAATTAAAAAAAACTTGATTTGATAGTAATGCATGCATGTAGGGTCTTAAATTATATTTGATGCCACGTAATTCTTAAATCATGATAAACAACTATTCTTTTTGGGCCCTAATTTATGGATGTAGGTCAGGTTTCTCTATTGGACATCGTTAAAGCATGATGTTTTGATACCAATTATTTTCTCCTACAAAAAAAGCATTTTATAATCGATTATTCAACGTTCGTTAACCGGACCACAAATAGATTGGGTGGCTAGTCGTTATCAGACCTCCCCAAGACTCCAAAAAGACTCTCTTGTCTTTTTATTCCAAAACAAATAAACTGTTTTATTCGGTTAATTGTAATTTCCGGTATTCTGCTTATCAATTGGAACCGAAAGTAATTCCGGTTTATTTCGGTTTGAGGATAAGCGAAGCCGTTCGGTTTAGTTCGGTACGATTTATACTAACTCTCTCGTCGTCGATCAAAAGGTTTCATTCCTCGGTCGCCGGCGAAGGACCCTCGCCGTCAGAAGCCGGAATATCAATTCCTATCTACGTTGTGTGGAAGTATCTCTTCTCTCTCTCTCTGTGCTGTCGATTTGGGTAGTTTTTTCGATTAGCTAATCTCAAATTCAGTTGATTACTTATTCTTGAGATTCCAGAACGATTCTACAAATTTGTATCTCTGATGATGTTTTATTTAATTAGCAGGTGGATTCTCCTTACGTTTTGTTTGAATCGTATGGCTTCGAATTTGGGATTCCACTAGAGTAAGCTGATGAGAATGAGTGTTATGTCGCAATTGCAGCGAAGCTTCTCGATGGAACGACCTTCACTCGTTCCTCTGCAACTTCCATCTCGAATGTATGTTAAAAGAGTCTTTTGTTTTCATTACATTTTTGATCTCTTAAACTCTTGTCATAGGCTACAGAGTTGGAATGCTATAAGCTTAAATTTCAGGTTCCTTAATGTTTTGTTTTTCTTGTGCAATGATCCAATTTGGCTGACAGGATTTGGTTTATAGAGCTGAAGCTTATCTTCAACACTCTTGTCATTTTATAATCTACATTTTGGTTTCCTTTCATATTTGTTGGTTATGGACATTAACGTGTTATTCATTGAATGTAGGGAGACTCATCTTTTTTTCTTTTTTTTCAAACGTAGGGAGACTCATCTATGGTACATTCTTCCAGATGAAGTGAAAAGTACTTCTCTTCTAAAACAATACTCTCAACTTCTGTCACCACCTGAGAAAGATAAAGTTCTTCAGATGCAAGAAGATAAGCTTAAGAAGAATGCTTTGCTTGCCAGAACCTTGGTCCGGACCACCATTGCGAGATGTATGTTAATTATATTTTACTTTCCATCTCATTTCAATCATTAGCCATTATATTTTTTCAATTAGGTCTTGTTTCTGGAAGATTGATCATCTTAGTAACCTAAACCTGGCCTTGCTGTAGGACTCTGTTAAGAAATCTCTAAGGCTATGGTCACCAGTAAAACCAATTTAGAAAGGAAAGTTGGAAGCCTTATATTCTGTAGTTTTTATTCAGTAATATTGCATTACCTGGACTTGTGAGCTTATTGTTATTACCATGTGGCTTATCACTAGACCAGACAAACCATGCAGTCGATCCTCGATCCTTAATTTTCAAGAAGAATATGTACGGAAAGCCTGAGGTGAGACAGTTTATTGGGAATTTTACTAGACTGATAGTCTTGGCTTAGTGCGAAAAATTCATTAGATTTTGTTTAAATTTGTGCAGGTAGATTGGCAGAGTTATAAGAACTGTAATAATCCACCATTGCATTTCAATATCTCCCACACAGATTCATTAATTGTCTGTGGGGTGACTGTACATGTTCCTGTGAGTATTCTATTTAGGAAAATATGTACAGTTTTTGTCTTGTTTTAGATTTGAACCGTTGCAGTTTACTATGACTGTAGGTTGGTATCGATGTTGAAGACAAGGAAAGGAAGATAAGACATAATGTCTTGGCATTTGCAGAAAGATTTTACTCTGCTGATGAAGTGAAGTTTTTGTCAACTATACTGGACCCGGAAGTTCAGAGAATGGAGTTTATTAAGTTATGGACTCTAAAGGTAGTTGTATACACACATACACATAGAGCCTCAAAAATCTTACTTTTCAAAATTGTTAAACTGTTGTGATGATTCTATACGCAGGAGGCATATGTAAAAGCTTTAGGGAAAGGCTTCTCTGCTACACCTTTTAATACCTTCACAATCCAGTCCAAGGCTGGAACAAAAGGAGAATACAATCTTTGTGAGGTTTGTCTTTAGACTTGAATCACACTCTTGACCTGAATAGGGCGTTTACCAATGCGTTTAGGTGTTGTGTTGTACACTTTATGAAAAAATTATTTTGCAGTGTGTTTTTATTGCTGTTGTAAGAAAGTGTTTACAGCATACTGTATGAACAGACAGTAGTGATACAGTTTTAAGACGCTTGATTGTTTTTCCAGATATCTGAAATGACTGTCAACTCACTGAAGAAGACAAAGAAATGCAACAGAGAATGGAAATTATCCCTATTGGAGTTGGCTGATTCTCATTATGCTGCAATCTGTGTTGAAGATGATCGAGCTAGTGGAGGTGCAATTTCAATTATTATAGCTCTTGACACTGAAGAATCATTGATTTCCTTTTTCTTCATCACAGCTTTTTTCCTTCTCGCAGGAGCTCCTATGAGGGTGATTGTTCGGAAAACCATCCCGTTCGTCGAAGATGCACTTATTTTTGAAAGCAAACTTCATTAGGTAGTACAGCCTTCAACAGCAGATTTATGTAGGAATATTGTTTTGTATATGTCTTCTGCAGTACACTCTGCGGAAGCAAAAATCAAAGATTGTTCCTGGACCATCATGTTGTGAGACGCTTGGAAGATCACCAGTAATCCTTGCACGAGCAGAACCCATCTTTGAAATAGTGAAACCGAGATGCATCTCTAACAACAAACCGGCGATCTACAATCTTGCTAACCAGCTTGATGAACACATGACAATCTTCACAAACCCTCAAGTTTTTTATCACAAGAATTTCTGTGCCCGGAATACTGTTGAGAATCCCAAATGCTACTGCTAACCTTTCGCTATGCTCACGTCTACTACTCAAATCCTCTTCGCCTTTATCACAGTCGGCGTTTCCTGTAATTTCCATAACAGAAGTCTCTAACTCGTCCAGCATTCTGTGGACTTCCTCTGTTTGCTCATGACTTCTATCACCAGCTAAGAACAAGTGAACTCTTCCCTTGTGTTCCACATAACTATACCCCGGCTTTTTCCTGAATTCTCTCTCTCTCATCATTACCCGGATTCTCCAGATTCCTTCTTGATTCTTCAAGTCTGAATATATATTTGACATCAATACGTAATAGCCAATGTTCATGGGTTCAAACTCAATCACCTTGGCAAAAGCTAATTCTGCTATTTCCATATTTTTATGGATTTTACAGGCACCCAATAGAGCGCCCCATACAGCACCATCAGGTTCAATAGGCATTGACTCTATTAACTCCATGGCTTCAACTAGCCGACCAGCTCTTCCGAGTAGATCAACTACACAAGAGTAGTGTCCAGGACCAGGCTCCAGCTTATATTCTGTCTTCATCGCACTAAATAACTCTAAACCTTTATCTGTTAGCCCTGAATGGCTACAAGCAGATAAAACCATCACAAACACTGTCCCATCAGGTCTAATCCCTCTTTTTATCATATCATCGAAAAGCTGAAGCCCAGCCTCAACCATTCCATGCATCCCATAGCAACCTATCATGGCAGTCCACGACACTAAGGTTTTTACAGGTATGACGTCAAAAACAGCATGTGCCTTTGCCAAGTTACCGCATCTAGCATACATACTGATCAATGCATTGCTCACAAACACATTTGATGCAAAGCCATTGGCTTCTACTAGCTTCTCTACTTCCCTACCTATCTTCTGAGCTCCAAGATGAGCACAAGAAGACAGAACACTAACCAGTGTAACAGGATCAGGAAAAACACCCAATGATTTCATCTTCTCATAAAGTTCCAGAACATCATGAGCTAGCCCGTTCTGTGAATATCCAGAAATCACAGCATTCCAGGTTATCAAACCCTTCACGGGTATTTCATCGAACAACCTCCTACCCAATCCTACTGATCCGCATTTCATGTACATCGTGATGAAACTATTCAAAACAGCTACCTCAGAATCAATTCCTCCTTTAACGCATTGGCCGTGGAGAGACATCCCAAGCCATAGGCAGTCAGGAACCGTGCAAAGCGGGACAAGGCCAAGCATTGTAACTGAATCCATAGACACACCAGTCTCCTTCATTCTACGAAACATAAACACAGCATCAGAGACCTTCGAGTTTGCGGTGTACCCAGATATCAGAGCATTATAACAAACACCAAGCTGACCTGACTGAGGATTTTCATCGAACACCTTTCGTGCATCCTCTACCAAACCGCACTTACAGTACATCGAGATCAGAGCGGTCAGTACAAAAGGCTCAGCGTCGCAACCTCCTCTAATAACGTGGCAATGGAGCTGTTGGCCGGAGATAGAGAGCGAAAGGGCAGCACATGACTTGAGTGTGAAAGGGAAAGAGAACGCGTCCGGAGAGGAACCTGAACGGAGCATTGACCGGTAGAGAGAGATTGATTCAGCGAACAAAGATTGATATGCAAGTTCTCTCAGACGCACATTCCATGGCGTCGAAGCTACCGCAGCGACGGCGGTGTTCCGTAAAAGGCGTCTAACGACGGTCATGGGTTCTCCCGCCGAGTCTCACCTGTTTGGTTAAACGCATAGCCCCATATGAGAGTAAGGCCTATTTGTATGGGCCCCAGGCCCAAATTATTTGCGACTATGTTTGGTGCATCCAATAATCATGGAGAGAATAGAACTATACGTACAACCAAACAAGTAATAATCTGATAGACCATTTCTTCTGAAATACTTCTTTCTTCGTCTGCAACAAATCGTTCCGTCCGCTATTACCTCGTATACCAGATTGAACTACACTTCTTCGTCATCTTTTCTCTCTACCGCCGCAGGTTGGAGGAAGCTCTCGCGGCAATTAATCGCTGGAGCAACTTCCGACTGAGTGATCAGGCTGACTAGAAGCTCAGTTTTTGGTAAGAAAATCGGTTCAATCGCTGTTTTCTATACGAGTTATTGTAGCTGGATGGTTTCGAATGTCAGTAGTTTCATAAGATCGAATAGATCATCTTATTTCTGTGCTTAAAGTAAGGGTTAACAGATAGTAGAAAATCTAGGTTTCTGTTGATTTGTTATACCATTGATGGTATTGAGTATTAGCTAACCTTATCAATAACATTGATTATTAGGGCTCTCGAAAGTTGGATTTTTTTTATCATGTTCTTTCTTTTCCGTCATTTTTATGGACTCGGAGCTGAATTACTTGCTGCAGTCATGTCTTTTAAAACATGTCTGTTGAGACCATAAGGCTTTGTGGATTATCTGGTGTTTGTGGTTCTGTTCTCTGGGTTACTTGCTTAGTGCTATTTTATTACTAGCTAGTCGAGCATAAGGTGTCTGTTGAGTGACGCAACGTTTTGCTCTCTGATGAGTTCCTTTTACTAATTTATTGGATTAAAAGCAAATCTTCATTGATCTAAGATATTTTCTGAAACAGAGATTAGTTCAAAATCATAATGATAATCGTTGATCTATTTATAGTCTTTTAATTGTTTCAAGGAAATCTGTTTCCAGTTCATATCGTCTTGGATTGTTATATATCGTTGACCTAATGAATATGTAATCTTTTGGGAGTTTAATCTAAAGCTTGGCTTGTACATATCTTTTAAGTCACAGATTTTTCTTATAAATAATTTAAGCTTTGTCTACTATTGTTAGATTACATCTGCAGATGAATTGTGATTTATGTAGTTGCTAACCCAAATTCGCAATATTTTTGTAATCCTTGGGACAGAAATCAGCGTGGGTAGTCACTTAGAGTAAGGTGATTTGCAGCTCCTGTACATTTTTCATCATGCCAAGCAGAAGAAGTGTCTCTGCCATTAAGCTAATTACATACTCCGAGGAGCTTGTTGATGGAAAACCGTTCTTTGCTTTTTCCAACTGTCTTCCTGTGAAGGCTCTAAATCGTGAACCTGCTGGCCATGCCTTCCACTCTGCTGCTCTTAAACTGCATGGTTGTGCAGAGGAACCCACGGACAATGAAGATAGTGATAAGAAACCGGGAGATGATAAGGAAAAGGAATATGTTCCTTCATTCAACTCGTATGCCAACAAAGGAAAGAAGAAGTCTGGTACCCAGCAACAAGACCACTATGGTTTGTTGGGTTTAAGCAATTTAAGATATCTTGCTACGGAAGATCAGATTAGGAAAAGTTATCGTGAGGCTGCACTGAAGCATCATCCTGACAAACTCGCTACTCTCCTTCTCGCAGAGGAGACAGAAGAAGCCAAGGAGGCAAAAAAAGATGAGATAGAATCTCGCTTTAAAGCGATTCAGGAAGCATATGAGGTATTGATGGATCCAACGAGGAGAAGAATTTTTGACTCCACTGATGAGTTTGATGACGAGGTCCCAACTGATTGCTTGCCGCAAGACTTTTACAAGGTGTTTGGTCCAGCTTTTAAGAGGAATGCTAGGTGGTCAGTGAATCAGCGTATACCAGATTTGGGAGATGAAAACACACCTCTTAAAGATGTTGATAAATTTTACAACTTTTGGTACGTTTTTAAGAGTTGGAGGGAATTTCCTGATGAAGAGGAGCATGATCTTGAACAAGCAGATTCCCGTGAAGAACGGAGGTGGATGGAGAAGGAGAATGCGAAAAAAACTGCGAAGGCTAGAAAGGAGGAGCATGCTCGAATTCGGACTCTTGTTGACAATGCATATAGAAAAGACCCGAGAATTGTGAAAAGAAAAGAGGAAGAAAAGGCTAAGAAGCAAGAAAAAAAAGAAGCAAAGCTTCTGGCCAAGATAAAGCAGGCAGAGGATGCTGCTATTGCTGCTGAAGAAGAGAAAAAGCGAAAAGAAGTAGAAGAAAAGCGAGCAGCTGAATCTGCACAACAACAAAAGAAAAATAAGGAAAAAGAGAAGAAGCTCTTACGCAAAGAACGGAATCGTCTTAGAACTCTCTCAGCTCCTCTCGTGGCGCAGCGTCTGCTTGACATCTCCGAGGAAGATATAGAGAATCTATGCATGTCACTTAACACCGAGCAGCTGCAGAGGCTATGTGATAATATGGGAAACAAAGAAGGACTAGAAATGGCTAAGGTGATCAAAGATGGGTGCAACAGTAGTAGAGACGACAAAGCTGACTCTAAAGAAAAAGAAAGTGGGAAGACAAACGGTGGAGCAGAGCCTACAACCCGAGTTACTCAGTTAGACAACACTCCGAAGAAACAACCATGGAGCAAGGAAGAGATTGATATGCTGAGAAAAGGGATGGTAAAATATCCAAAGGGAACATCTCGAAGATGGGAAGTTGTTTCAGAGTACATTGGTACAGGCAGATCCGTAGAGGAGATTCTGAAAGCAACTAAAACAGTTCTTCTCCAAAAACCAGATTCCGCTAAAGCATTCGATTCATTTCTCGAGAAGAGGAAATCCTCGGCTGCAATCTCTTCCCCTCTATCCACAAGAGAGGAGCTCGGGGAATCTCTACCTTCGGCGACAACTACCACAACAAAGACAAAACCCTCTAAAGAGACTGTTGTGGGGAATAGCTCGAGCAGTCAAAACTCAGACAACAATGTTGAAGCTGGTGGAAGTTCAGACACAGATGGTTGGTCGACTGTGCAGGAAAGAGCTTTGATTCAGGCTTTTAAGACATTCCCAAAAGAGACAAACCAAAGATGGGAGAGAATAACTGCAGCAGTTCCAGGGAAAACGATGATCCAATGCAAGAAGAAGTTTGCAGAGCTTAAGGAAATCATTAGAAACAAGAAAACCGGAGTCTAACATATAACAAAACATTTTCGGAGTCCCATGAGAATTTTGGGTTTTAATCCTCTTGGGTACCGTTATTTTTCGCGTAAGAAAACCGAAAACTTATTTATAATTTGTAATGATTCATTTTCCTACGATGTCTCTATATACTGAGAGTGCTTGAGCAATCACTATAATATATTTTTCAGCTTTTAACATAATCTTTCTTTCGTTTTAGTTGGGTAACATCTGGTTCAATGATCCCATATCGATCATATGGTTTTTGTCCCTAAATCGGTTAATGGTCGGTATGAAAAGTTGCCAACTCTCTCAGTTAATAGATTGGACACTATGCCTTAGATGACCAAACGAAAAAACAAGCCTTAACATAAATCCGAACTGGAATATATCAGTCCTGGTCCTGCTCATATATAATGGACTGAAATGGAACAATAAAATGGGTGTATTCCTTAAAACAAAAGAGAAATCAAAGCGTAGAAAATCCAACTTTTATTTTGGTTTCGGCCAAGTCGATAAATCAATCTTCTCTCAATCTCAAAGTATAACAAACCGCAAGTTATGAAAGCCAATTTGCGTGAAGATGCAGAAAGATATGATTCATTTTGTTACAAAGACCAAACAGGAGGCATATTAGTCCATGAGCAGGACCCAACGCCTCGAGGTGCTTGACTTGATGATGAACCGGCAGACACGTAGCTGGTTCCATTGTCGTCACTACCAAGAAGAAGAGCAAGAGCATCGCTCATGCTGCTTGAGTCTCTAACAATCCCAAAATAGCCTTGGTCAGGCCAGCTCGACGCAAGTAAAACATCAGGTCGTGTTATATCAACTCTCTTTGGTTCCCAAATCTGATCTGACTTTTCTGTCTTAACAACGTTCCCCACAAAATCTTCACATACAAAAACCAACACAGCAGCTTAAGAGTCAATATTGAAAAGATAATATTAGATGGCAATCAACTAGTACCTTTCAATGACTAACCTGATGAAATTCCACCTGTAGCTTGCGTGGGAGTTGGAATCTCAGAGCGAGCCAAATTCTTTTGGGAATCTTCACATACACCTGATGTGATCTGGGTACGTGGTACATCATCTTGAGTAGTACCTGTTGTACTCGTAGTTGCACCAAAACTCTTCTCAGGTGATGATATCGACGAACTGTGCTTCGTGCTAGTTTTAATCTTGGCCTCATGAAGTAACATATCTAGCAAGCCTGTGTCGCATGAAGAGTAACAATCTGACTCCTCTATCTCCAATGGTGGCGGAGATTGGATATAGGCATCAACAGAGTCAAGGAGATCTGACTGTGGAGGTGAAGGTGTCGCCTTCCACTGATCAAATGTACTAGTTTCTGTATATTGGAATGAAGGGAGCTCCAGCTTCACTGCCCCAAACGAGGGCTTAGAAGTAGGAAGCGTGCCATCCGTAAAGGTATGGCTATTAGGAATCATCATATCAGATGAATGTTGGTTTCCATAAGGAGGATAACCAACATTACAAGGCGAGATACTGCAAGATCTAGGATTCTTTTGTGGAGCAGTATTGTGAAAGTTTTCCGGAGAGTGGAATTCAAGCTTTATGTTACTGCTGCACATGGGAAATCGAGATCCAGATTCCTGGGGTTGCTCTGGGGAAGGAAATATTGGTGGCATGTAGCTGTCATACCGGGAAGAACTTGCACCAGTTCCTAGCAAGTTGCATGCTATCAAATCTGATAGGTCAGTAGCTCCGGGAAATAAGCTACTAGCAAAATTTAGATCGTCAAAGAGGATATTAGCTTTAGAATTCCCTAACTGCAAGAAATCTTGATGTCTTCTTCTATCTACCCCTATGATATTACTGTTTGTATGCTGTTCACTCCAGTGGAGATCTTCAGCATGGATTTCAGGAGGGTAAAGTGGCAAGCCTGCTCGTTGTCGCCTCTTGATACGAGTGTTCCAATAATTCTTGATCTCATTATCTGTTCGACCAGGCAACTGGTAAACAAGAACAAAAGACAATAACAGAGATTAGTCTTTCGCATCACAAAATAGATTAATTTATCAATATTAACCTTTATGTGTAAGCTTCCATAAATTACTTACATGTTCAGCCATCTGTGCCCATTTATTTCCAATCTTGGCGTGCATTTCAACAATGAGCTGTTCTTCTTCTTGGCTAAAAGCTCCTTTCTTCAAGTTTGGCCTCAGATGATTAGCCCATCTCAGACGACAGCTTTTACCGCAACGGGCTAGGCTCGTGTGTTTCTGCACAGCATTCCAGTTACCCTCACCGTGCTTCTTGACATAATCAATCAAAATCCCATCTTCAGTTGAGGTCCATGGTCCTTTCTTCAGGACATTTCCTTTCCCTCTACTTCTGCAGCCGTTGCCAATATTATCAGTAGTTGGTGATTCATTATAGATGCTGGAGCGCATACCATCGTCACTCTCGACTGTAGTCGTCATATAACTCATCTCTTTATATCTAAATCAAGAAAAACCCCAGCACTTCAATAACCAGTAAGACATCAAGCTCCCCCCACCTGACAAATACTCTAATATATTAGCCACCATTCATGTATATATCAACAAAAGAATGAAACGATCAAAATTCTAAAGGAGGAGACAGTTGAAAACAGACATTTCGAAAAATATGCCTCGTTGAATGCACTGAAAAATTAGACCCAAAAATACTATGCAACAAACAATAAACCTTTATGAAAAATTCGACAAATCTCTGCTAACACCATTTTGTCAAAATATCAAAATGCATTTCGATTGAAAATTCACACAGAAACTAAAAACTAGCAAAGAATCCCATCCTCCAAACACTAAACTACCAAGTCCCTCAAAGTAGATTTTGGAATTCACAGCTTATTTCCTTAAAGTAGCTCTAACTCGTGAAGACATCTGTATCAGACCTAGGACACCACTTAATCCGCAGTCTCTAAATTTTAATTTCAGTTCCAAATTAAATTCGAAAGTTTTTAATCAATCAGAAATTGTGATTGGACAAGTGAGTTGAACATAGACGAACCCTAGCCAAGGAAAAAGCTCCTTATAAAGCATATAAAACCTGAATATAGCAAAAATATACAATTAATCGATCACGAAGAGATCTACCTTAAATCTTCTAAAAACAACACCAGACGAGATCGGAGCTCGAGTTGAGCTGAAGATACAGAAAATAAACTATCCGATTTGGTAATGGAAAACACACAAATTCTAAATTTCAGTCGAAACTAGCTGAGATTTTAAGCTCCTCACTGATCAGACACAGTGAAAACAGGGATTGAAGATCGGAGATCCGTGCAAATGGATTTAAGACCTAGTAACGGAAGAACAATCTAGAAGCTATAAAAATTACCAGTAGAGAGAGATGACGCGGGAAAGCTCCACAGATTTTTCTCAGAGAATCCACAGAGATAACGACAGAGAGAGAGAGAGAGAGATCAAAGTACCAAAGGAAGATTCATCATAGCTCCGGCTGCTGAACAGAGAAGTTGAAAAGAGATGAATACAGGAAAGATACAAACAATAAAGAACTAATTACTTATATTGGTTATATAGTGTGTTTTATGTTCGAAGATTTGAGGGGAAAAGTCCTAAAAAACTAGGGCTTTCATTATATTACCATTGTGCCACTAAAAAAACGCAAAACAAAAACCTAACTTTCTTCTTCTTCGCCGTGTCTCTTCTTCTCCTCTCTTCTTCGAGTTCTTCCTCTTCTCCACTCCTCTTCTTCAAGTTAGCTGGTTCTCTTCTCTCTCCACGCCGTCGTCCTCTTTTCTCTCCACGCCGTCATCGTACTCTCTCTCTACGCAATCATCTTCTTCTCTCCCCACGCCGTCATCTGTGAGTGTTGCTGCTCTTTTCTTCAGAGTTGTTCTTTCTTGTGATGTGATGTTTTTTACATTAGTATTGATCAGGGCTACAGCCAAAACTTCTATGTTTGGTGATTATTGTCTGAGAGATGTGGAGTTGTTATCATTGCAATTGGGTTTATGTTTTATGTTTGTGGCTTGGAAATTCTGAGAGTTGGGTTTATGTTTTACTATTAAATAGTGCTATGCTTTGTTGTTCTGATTAATCAATGCAAAAGTAGTCTATGTTTGGTGATTATTGTCTAAGAGATGTGGAATTGTTATCATTGCAATTGTTGTTTCTATCTTAGTTGAATGTTTCACTTATGTGTTACCTATGTTGTGGTAGCATTTATTTGCGTAGTCATATCCGATTCCTAGGTTTGTGTATTTCTCGTTTCTTTTTTGAAAAGTTCTGTTGTTTAGGTGACTTGATTCTAGTGTGAGGTCTTGTCCAGATTGTATTTTTGATGTTTTTGGTTTCTTATGGGATTCTCTCGCCTTGTTCTCAGGAAAGTGAAAGTGAGGAAGATATTCTCGGTGAAGGTGATGATGATGTGGAGGAAGAACATGAACATGAACAGGTTCATCCCGAGCCCGAGCCTGAGGTGAAGAAGACTCCTGAAGTTCCTGCACCTCCTAAAGAGGCAGAGAGACAACTTTCCAAGAAAGAGAGGAAAAAGAAGAAATTTGCTGAGCTTGAGGCTTTGTTGGCAGATTTTGGAGTTGCCCCTAAGGAGGTGGATGCTGCAGCGAAAGTGGCTGCACAAGAGGCAGCTGCAAGACGTAAAAAAGCTGGCTGCTGCTGCAAAGAAGAAGGAGAAGAACCACTATAACAACCGCCTGTGCGGTAAATCCCATATCACCACCATTTTGATGTTGATGGAAATACCAATATGAACATGTATTTCACGGTATATTGTTCATATGAGTCTCATAATAAATCTTTTGAAGGGTCTGGTTTTTAGAGTTAAGAGACATTGAATCCTTTTTGTAGTCGTATTGATCAGGGCTACAACCAAAACTTCTCTCTGGAAATTTTTGTTTCTTTTTGAACACTTGTTTTTTAATCTCAAACCTTTGTAGGTGCAATGAGTTTTTCAATCGTCTTCTTATGTATGGTTTATTTTCTAGATTAAATCATCAAAGTATACCAAATTATCCAAATGCTTGATTCAAAAGTCTACCACATTGACAGATAAAGTCTAGCATGAAGGACTTTTACTATATTAAAGTCTAAACTTGTACTTTCATCTTCAAATCGTAACACTAAAGTTTACCAAACTGACTTGCTAACTTTGGCAAGTCTACCATGAACGTTTTCGAAGTCTAACACACTCTATTATTAAGATCTTCAAAATCTACTACACATCAACTAAGAATCTATCAAACTAAAAATTTCATGCTACCACAGTCTACCATGAAGGACTAACTACTAAGTCTATTACACGTTAACCGATAATCTACTATACTAAATTCTAAACTTGTAATTTCGTATTCAAATTAAAACACTAAAGTCTATTAAACTGTCTTATTAACTTTATTCTAAGTCTACACTATGAAGGTCTTCAAAGTCTACTATTCATCAACTGAGAGTATCAAACTAGAAATTTTACCCTCAATTTGACACTCTATATTCTACCACAATAGCTTATACACTATACCAACGTCTACCATGAAAGTCTTCAAAGTCTATTACATGTAAACTGATAGTCTACCAAACAAGACATTTCACCTACAAATAGACTACTTTATATACTCTACCATGGTAGCTTGTCTATTCTTGCAAAGTCTACCATGAAAGACTATAAAGTGTACCACACTTCAACCGACAGTCTACCAAGCTTAGAAATTTCATCATCAATTCGATACTTTTAAGTTTACCATGCAGGGTTTGTTTACCATAAATGTCTACAAAATCTATTACACGTCAATCGATAGTCTACCAAACAAGACATTTAACTTACAAATAGACTACTTTATATATTCTACCAAGGTAGTTTGTCTAGTCTTGCAAAGTTTACTATGAAGGACTATAAAGTCTACCTACACCAGATCTCCTCAATATCTCTACACACAGACGAGTTGCCTCTCTCTGGAATTGTTGTATAAATCCTCCCAACTGCCTTGTGTTATTAACAATCACATGAGGGATATCTTGCGGTAGAAATTGCATAAGTCCTTTTGGCATGTAGCTCAAATTATCCAGTGGATTCAAAAGTCCACCACATTGAGTTATATTCTTAACTCAACCTAAGTCTACTAAAGTCTACTATGCAAGATATTAAAGTCTACTACACGGCATATGACAGTCTAGCAAAGTCTACCATGAAGGAACAAAAAGTCTACCACACGTCAAATGACAGACAACCGAACAACAAATTTCATCCTAAAATCGATACTCTAAAGTCTAGCATTAAGGGTTTATAAAATATAACTAAGTCTACCATGAAGGAATAGAAAGTCTACCACATGTCAAATGAGAGTCAACATAACAACAAATTTCATCCTCAAATCAATACTCTAAAGTCCATCATGAAGGGATTGTAAACCTTACCTAAGTCTACCATGAAGGAATTGAAAGTCTACCACACTTCAAATGACAGTCAACCGAACATCAAATTTTATCCTCAAATAGATCCTCTAAAGTCTACCATGAAGTCAAATGACAGTCATGAATTATATTTATATATGTGACAAAAAAAAGGTAAATAAACCATTTTTGGGAGTCAAGAATCCAATATTTGTATTAGAAAACCAATAAATACAAGAAAAGAGAATCCACAGACTATTTATTAGCTCAGTAGTAAAGCGCACCCCGATAATTGTGTCGTTGTATTTGCAGGCTATGAGGGATCTCGGCCACATAGATACAAACAGATAATTTTTTATACAATATTAACAACGAGAAGGTGTAGTTCCAATCGAAAGTTGTATATGAAATTTTTGGATTTAGAAAATAAAATTGACGATTTTTAAATGAAACAAAAAATTGAAATAATAGTTGGAAAAAAAATAAACAAAAATTCACAATGACTTACAAAACTAATCATCCCCATATAAATATTCATCAACAACGATTATGGGGAGTTACATATCTTAAGTCTAAACAAAAAAAAATCAAATCAACCCAGACTTTAATATACAAAACTTAGTCGAAAAATAGAAAATGTAAACAGGCTTAAAATTACTGATCTACGAAGATTAAAATAAAGAGGGAATCTCCATGTGATAATTCGATTATTATCAATGGAGAAAAGGCTCGAATGTGCTCAGAACCGTTTTGAGTTGATCAAGCAACGACAAATACGACTCCGTTCCATCATTTCCAGCGAGAACTCTATACTTATCTTTCCTCGTGAAGTTAGTGCACTCAAACCCTAACGTAGCTGCCAAGATTCTCTGAACATAGTTTGCCACGTCATGTGGACTCTTCCCTGCTGAACAAGTTGCCTCCATTGGAAGTTGGTTCAAGAATGTAACCTCATAAACGGGTCTTGGGTTCATGAAGAAGAAAATCGGGTCTAAACCTTTCCAGCCTCTCGCAGTAGTCGCATGGAAGAATCCGACTCGATAATTCATCGCAACTGGAACAATCCTATCTGTTAACTCAGCGAAGAGAGCACTAAATCTTAACAAAAAGGGTTCACGACATGTGGTTCCTTCAGGACAAACCACTAGATCTCCTTTAGATAATTGTTGTTTGATCTTTTCCGCATCTACATCTCGTATTCTTGTCAATCGAACTGTTGGAATCGGAGATAAGATCTCTGTTAACCGCGAGATAGAGTAAGTTACAGCTGGGATGCTGCGTCCAAGGACATAAGATAATACCACTGGATCCATTAGAGTTCTATGAGTACATACAAAGAGCACGCCTGAGTTTCCGGCTGCTGGTGGTTGAGGAGGCTTGCCTTTGACAATGACATGGCCACCGAATATTTGAGAAACATAGGGTGTAGCCCACAATGGGAGGATGGCTCCAAGAAAGATCCGGATCACAGCGAGAATGATTCCGAATGGGATCCAAAGGAGGATGAGGAGAGCCGTGGCCGGCGTTGGCCGCTTCACTAGGCGTCCGTCATGAAATATCACCGGAAGTGGACGTAGGTGAAGTTGTTGGTTATGGTGGTTGTAGTTCTGTTGAAGTGGTGCATGAATACACTCCTAACAATTAATTAGATATTAGAATTTATATTCTAGAAAATTGTATAGTATCGTATAATATTATTTTAGAGTTAAAAACAAAAAAAAATCATAAATCAGAATGTTTACCTCACACAAAGATAAGAAAGTTGTAGAAGTGGTTGCAGACAGTCTTCCAAGACCTAGTTGAGGCCTCTGGTCAACAAACAAATCAGCGACACGGTTCAGAAAAGATTGATTAACATCGGTTTCGCGGATTATACCGGTGACAAAACCAAACCGGTTTACGATCAATTCGGTACCAATGACCTCAGCGGCTCTAAGATGCTCCTTGGCGAACATCTCCACCATAAGTCGAGGCATTCTCGTCACCACAACTCTCTTTTTACAAGAGCTGAAAACTCTCCACGTGCCTATGTTTACATCATCCATGTAGAATTTGGGCAAGACGGCTCTAGCCACCGATTCAATCTCCGGTTCGCGTAAACCAACAGTGGCTACAAAAATCATAAGTTTGAGAGCAGCGTTTTTGTAGCTCAAAACGTCAAGGAGTGTGATTACAGGCCATAGAAACAGCAAGATTGCGAAACGAATTAAACCAGATGCTTCGAATGCTACAAGCATGAAGTAAGAGAATGAATCTGCGTTGTTTAGCACTGTTCCTTCAAACTCGGAGACAACCGAGTTCGTTGTCGTTCTAGCTTCCTCCATCTCCAATTCTTGGTGAACTTTTTCTTATCAAATTATTATTTTTGACTCGATTTGAAGATGGAAGATAAATAGAGATTACAACGATTTTATAAATGTTACAATGTTTGGATTGACCAATGTGTAATGCAATGAGTATGGCGGTTTATCAATATTGCACCTACCGTAACTGTATACATGTTTTTTAAAGTTGAATATATTGTACATGAGTCAATATATTTTATAGAGATATACGAAGAATAATACGTTTGCATTGTCACGTGTTTTTTTCCTGATGTAATAGTACTGCACGCCAGTTTTGTCCGAATTTTTGGTGAGATGCTAATCTTTATTAGGTTACTAACCTTAAATGGTATAGTGTTTAAACGGTTTGAATTTGATTACGTTTGAGAAAAACTAATCATAACTCCAATCGGATTAACTACATGTCTACATGAGTTCCGTAAGGAGGTGCTACCTAACTGTGTGGACAGTTTAGTTTGGTTTCAGTTTATTTAAGTTTGGTTAGACTTTTAATTTTTATTTAGTGAGAAACTTGCCAAAGTGAAGCCTAATTTCATTGTTGATTAATCTCTTCCTGTTTGGTTGCCTACCTCACCCACAAAATTACGAATGGAAATCTTAGCACGGAAACATCTGTTCTAATAGTATTTTACTTGCAGATATGATCATTCACACGACTTAATTATAACTACTATCATTTTGATTTCACACAATTCATATATACGACTTAATCTTATTTTAAGTTGACATGAACTTGCGTGTTTAAAAGCCATTTCACTAGTACGATATTTCTTATCCGTTTCCCTAACTATATTAGCTGAGGTTTGGTTAGAAACAAATCCCATACTTCATTAAAAATTATAAAGTACATAACGTTTGATTTAACAATTTACTATTTAGTGAAAATTAACTACAACTTTAGGATGGAAGAACAACGAAATATTATTACATTGCCACAAATTTATTGTTTATTTATTTTTTAAAAATTCTATTGTTAAAGCAAATTCGGGTAGTTCTGTTAAAATTTGGTAAGAAAACATCTCATGTACAAATAGTCTAAAATCAAGTAGTGACTATTTATTTATTGCGACTAATAATACATAGTGTTTACATAACTCAACAGTCCAGGTATTAGTAGAGAAAATCATCATTTCGTGGTACTAAGTAATTAAGAAATTTAGAAACCAACTCTGATCGAATCTAAATTTTGTATGTGCAAAAATTATATAAATATATATATCTCTAATTACAATCACTTTTTATATCTTCTCAGAAGATCTGCATTTTCTAATCCTGATCAACATTTCTTTATCGTTTCTTTTTCGTCCTCCTCTTTCCATCACTTCACAACACTGTCTCCTCGGTGCCTGCCAACAAAAAACAAACAGATGTAACCTAAACTCACTCAAAAATGTTGAAACTTTTTATATAACATGAGAAAATCAAAAGACTAACCTTGTTCCAATACTCAGGATCCGTCTTCATTGAAGTCACTAATATCTTCTTCACCTTAGTTAAGCGAGAATACTCACTCTTACCACAATGACCAAAATTCTTATCTGCTACACTATACCAAGTTTTGGTGCCACTATCTCGAACATCCTCTGCACCATCCATGAAATAAGTGACAGGACGCTCACAAGGGTCAGGTTTCAAAGGCTGAGTGTTGAACACGAAAGGTCCATCACTAAAAGACCGCCAAGTTTTGAAGGTCTGCAACGGTGTGGTCAGCTCTTTAGCGGTCAAGAAGTAAGTGTAAATCTGAATAGAGTATCCCCAAGAGATGGATATGGACCATTGACGCTTGCGGTCATGACAATTAATCTGTTGGAGTATTCGATTCGGGTCTAAGGTATAAGGTTTCATAAGGGTTTGTAACGACTCAATAGGGGTTTTGTTAGGGAACATTGGATCTAAGTAAACAAGATGATGCAACGATACAAGTGGTGCCAATGGATGCGCCGCTAAAAACCCATATGGATCTCCTCTTATGTCAAGCTGCAAGTTACAATTTTTGTCTTAGTCACAACACACACAATGAATCTACCCAAAAAAATCAACTTCCTATGAGACACTACATGTTACACGCACATACAGATAAAGAATAAATTGATATCTTAGAAACAGAGATATGTTTAAGCATGAAACTATTAGCGGAAACAATATTTTCTAGTTTAAAACAAGCAACTTACTACATAAAAAAGCTGATCAGTGCATATGATGATCAAGTGTTGTATCTTAACATGACAGAATCATGTGCTCCAGCAATAAAATAAAATTAAAAAAACGAATTTTTCTGCCACATTCATGGACCACACCTAGAACCATTCAATTACTAACAATTTTAAAATCAGAAAAAAATAAAAACGGTCGGGGAGTATTCGAATCAATCAACGAAACTGTAGCTTCATTTGGATTAATTTATTTTAATAAGTCAAATTTTATAGGAAAAAAGTGCAATCTGTTAACATTAATCCTTTTCTGTCAACAATAATGCGACCTAAATTCAAATCCTAATGCTTTATTTAGCACTAAGTAAGTGATATTACGTTTGACTAATTAAATCCTAAGTTGTATTTAAATAATACACGCGGCAATAATCCAAAGTAAATCCAAAACTACGAGATCTATTTAGCTCAACACGTGTCTATAAAAAAGCCTATGAGTAACTGACACGTGTAACAAACGTACCTGGTGAAAACCGGGTTCTTCGGTGAACGGAACGCCGATCTCACTAACGCAAGCCGCGATTCTCTGATCTGAACCGTAAAAGTAGAAATAACGTTGGAGACAATCGTCCATCGCTGCGGCCAAACGCGCCGCTAATGGACGGCTAATGGCGAAACCGCCGCCGCCAAACGCCATGTCGTACGCGTGCATTACGTCTTGCTCGACGCTTTCTGAGTTTCCTCCGATGTACCACATCTGCTCGTGGTCGTATTTGGAGAGAACCTTGACGAGATTTTCTGTGAAGAAGACGGTGTCGTCGTCTCCCATCACAAACCACCGAACATCTGGTAGATTTAGTCGGTAACTATCCCAGATTATTCGAGCGATTCGAACCGCGGCTCTTGAGCTTGAGAATTTGAATCGAGTCCAGGAAGGATCGGAAACTCGAATCGGGATTTGGAAACGTACATCGGAGTGATTTTTAGGTAATTTCACCGGTTTATCGAGCCAGACGAAGCCACGTGTGGAATTTCGCCACCACAAAGAGGTGTACTGGCTCCGATCGATCCAGGTCTCAGCAGCTCCAGCGATACAGAAGAGGATGTGAGAGATATTGATCGGTCCGACGGATCCAGTCGGCGGAGAAGCTACGGATTTCTGACGCACATCGGTCAATCGGAGACCGTAGGTGGGATAATCTCGAGCGGAAGGGGATAAAAAGGTGGCGCGGAGAACCAAAGAGACGGAGACGATGAGGCACGTGAGAACGGAGAATCGCGTGAAAAGCACGAGGTAATCACGTGGTCGCTCCGGCACAAAGAAGAAACTGGAAAACTTTAAGGCCTCATGGTGACCGAACTCTCCGCCACCGCCGCGATTCGTTTTCATAGTTTTTTTGTTTTTTGTTTTGTTTTGGTTGGTAAAGAGAAGAGAAACACCGTGAAAAAATCACTCCGGCGTAAGGAGGTGGATCTTAATGATCACCGGAGATCAGTTAAATTGACGGGATTACCCTCATAGTAAGAAAAATACGGAAATACTCCCCACGGTGGCTGGGATAGTTTTATTTAAAAATAGTAGCTAATGTTTTTTGTTTTTCCCTTTTTGGAAGTGACAAGTCTGTGAGATAACACACCTTATGGAAGAGGAGGAAGAAGCAAGAAGTAGCCACGTGAAATGATCACTCAATTACGGACATGACCTCACTATAGTCAACATTTGCATGACTTCCGTTTTTTTCTTATTACACCAATTTTCAAACTTATATTTTAAAATAATGTCTCTTTTGGTCGTAGGCGGTGGTTTCTTTTTTACATGTATCTCAAGTATCACTTCTTGTTTAGAGTCTTTGGTGTTTCGTTTCGTCCAGTTTGCGTCCTTCGTTTAAATGGGATCGAGCTTCTCTCCCTAAAGTCTATGTATGGTCATGTACCTTTGCAGTCGCCAAATTAATGAAATATTTTATTTTAGAGAAAAAAAATAATAATGTTGAACCGTCATATTTAACGCTTATATTTCGGTTTCATGATTTAACGCTCATGAACTTATCACATACGAGTTAATGTAATAAAATATATAAATAGAGACATTAATAATGTGGAATGTATGTGGTTGGTTAGACGAAAATAGGCATGGAAACACGCATTTGTATATCCCAAATTATAGCTCAATCACATATATGATTACAATATACTTGAGAGTCTTGAGACAAGTATATATAAGAATGTTTGAGTAATGCTTTGATGCATTACTCTCATTCGAGGATCAATTAAGAGATGCCACAAATCATTGCAGGTTTTCCAAATTGCTTTCATAAAAATAAGAACGTGTTTTCTTACGAACAAAATTGCTCGGGCCTTCATTGATTTCAGCTAAATTGGCTTGACTCACTTTGCTTGACTGGACCGACCTTTCTACTACGTTACAAATTCTACACATATGTCGACAGAGCCAGACCTAAGAAGTTTGGGCCTATACAAAAAAATTATGTTTTGTTAAAGAAATATAGGCTATAGGTGTTATAATTACCTATGGTGAAGATATTTATCTTCTCACCGCCTCTCATTTAGTATAAATATATGTATCCACCTATTGCATGACATACTTTTGGAAATAATAATAAAAGAAGCTTTACACTTTTCTTTTCACGTATACTTCTTTATAATAATAATATAATATATTAAATTATCAATTTTATAACATGTTATCAGCACGAACTGCTCCCACGTTAGAAAAGTAATTATGTCTAATTTGGCAAAACTCGAGATCGCTGCCCTGGATATATCAGGCAATAACTATATGAGATGGGCTGTCGAAACAAAAATGCACTTAAGGGGGAGAAAACTCCTTGACACAATTGATAAGTCAAAAAGGACTTCCGAAGAACAAAAGGCTAATGCCATGATATTTTTGGTCCATCATATCCACGATGGCTTAAAAATGAATATATAACAAAAGAAGATCCTGCAGATCTTTGGCAGTCACTAAAAGATAGGTTTGATCATCAGAAATACGTGATCTTACCAAAGGAAAAACATGAGTGGCACTTCGATGAGAAGAAAAAAGAGGGCGTTAAGAGGTCTGTTCTGGGAGCATCCGCCTGCTCTCGATCCAGAGGTCGTCACGTGAGTACCTCTCCTTTTAGTCGCTCGTCGAGAGCGCCAGTCTTCTTCATCTGGCCGCATTGCATCAATATGCAATATCCCTCAAGGAAAATCTCGAATTGGATCCCAAACATCTTGTTCTTTCTTCAACAATTTCTGATCCCTAGTGGACCTCTCAGTAGGATTCGAAGGACAAGGTTACGCGCTGGGTAGCGCAGCGCATCTGTTTCGGGTACAGAGGCGACGAGGGCGAAGCAGGCCATCCCGGACAGGGAAGTCAGAAGGGCAGTTACTCTTCTCACCTCTTCGCTTCTTCCTCTCTAGGCTTAGGCTTTCATGCCAAGTATCCTACAAAGAGACTCCCGAGAGCCAGAAGTATTGAAGGAATGAAACTGTTGAGCTTTCACTTCCCACCAAAGAAAAAGAACTGCTTTGCTTCTGCTTTCACCTACTAATGACGCTTTCTATCTCTCAATAGAACCATCAGGCGGCTCTATTGCTCTCCCTCCAACAATGTGTGACTCTATGATTCAAGGTGAAAGCTAAAAGCAACCCCGCATTTGTGATGGCTGAACCTTCGTTTTCAGGATTATAAAAGCGTAAGCGAATATAATTCTGCGTTGTTTGGAATTACCTCCAGGATAATGTTATGCGGAGAAACGATCACTGATTATGATATGATCGAGAAAACTCTCCAAACATTTCATCCTGGAAATGTAGTCCTACAACAACAGTATATGGCTAATGGATACAAGAAGTATTCAGAATTAATGCAAGTGCTTCTTGTAGCAGAGCAGAATAATGAACTCGTCATCCTGAACAATCAGTCACGCCCTACTGGATCAGTAGCATTCCCCGAAGTGAATGTTACGAATTATAATAATAACGGACGTGGACGCGGTCGAGGTAATTACCGCGGTCGTGGACGAGGAGGATACAAACGTGGATATGGATGTGGGCAAAGGAAAAGAGTTTGTCCTACTGATTCCAACGATGAAAGGAATCACAAAAGACCAAAAGAAAAAGAAGTTGGAAAAAGGCAACATGAGGAAAGTTGCTATAGGTGTGGCATGAAAGGAAATTGGTCGCGTACCTGCCGTACGCCAAAATATTTTGTTGAACTACACCAAGAGTCCCAGAAGAAAAAAGGAAAACAAAGAGAAACCAACTTTGTTTATGGCAATATCGGGCATTCTTTTGATCATGAAGTTGGTCCTTCTTTTGACCATGAAGTCGATCCACATCTCGATGATATAAACAATGATACGTATCTCGATGTGGCTGATTTCGCTGTTGATTCCATAGAAATCAACGAAAGCCAAAAAGATTAAAATCTTCCTGAAGAAGAAAGTATAATATAATGTATAAAAAGTATAATATAATTAGTTATGATTGCATAATGTTGTTTTCTGCCTTGTTTGTAAAATATTACCTTGTAATATACTGTTTGTGTCAATATTAACGCATCTTTTATAAATATTCTTAAATCAGAAAATGTTGAAATACGGAAACAAGGATGGAGATATGTGTCTGGTAGATAGTGCTACAACGCACACAATACTTAAAGATAAAAATTACTTTTCTTCCCTTAAGATGAATGATTCCGCCGGAAGCGTGAATACTATATCTGGTGATGCAAGAATTATTATAGGCTCCGGAAGAGCTTGTTTTTCAATGCCAAAGGGGACAAAATTTGAAATAAATAATGCATTATATTCCCCTAAATCATGTAGAAACTTACTGAGTTTCAAAGATATTCGAAGAAATGGATATCACGTAGAAACAATGAATAATAATGGTGTTGAATATCTCTGCATCACATCAGTTAACTCGGAAAAGAAATGTATATTAGAAAAGCTGCCAGCTTTATCCTCCGGAATATATTTCACAAAAATAAATATGATTGAATCATATGTTACAGTAAACCCGAAGTTTACATGTACGTTCAAAATCTGGCATGAACGTTTAGGGCACCCTGGTTCAGTCATGATGAGAAAAATTGTGGAAAACACAAATGGCCATTCGTTGAAAAACCATAAGATTTTTCAAACGAAAGATTTTCCATGTAATGCATGTTCTCTTGGAAAACTAATAACTCGGCCATCACCAGCCAAGGTCAAGAATGAATCTTCGGTATTCTTGGAAAGAATGAATCTTCGATATATGTGGACCGATCCATCCACAATGCGGGCCATTTAGATATTTTATGGTATTGATTGATGCATCTAGTAGATGGTCACATGTGTGTCTATTGAGCACACGAAATATGGCTTTCGCAAAATTCATTGCCCAAATAATCAAATTAAGGGCACAATTTCCTGATTATACAATAAAGAAGGTAAGACTTGATAACGCTGGTGAATTCACTTCACAAGCCTTCAATGACTATTGTATGTCATTGGGAATAGATGTTGAACATCCAGTCCCACATGTTCACACACAAAATGGTATGGCTGAGTCTTTAATCAAACGGTTACAAATTATTGCTAGACCGTTAATAATGAGAACAAAACTCCCAATTTCAATATGGGGTCATGCAATTCTGCATGTTGCGGCACTAATCCAAATAAGACAAAGTGCATATAATAAATACTCTCCATTAGAATTAACATCTGGCCAAAAGCCAGATATATCTCATCTCCGTATTTTTGGGTGTGCGGTATATGTTCCCATTGCGCCACCACAAAGAACAAAAATGGGAGCACAAAGGAGGTTGGGAATATAAATTGGGTATACATCACCAAGTATAATTCGGTATCTAGAACCAAAAACTGGTGATATGTTTACGACACGTTTTGCCGATTGCCATTTTAATGAAGATGAATTCCCCGCGTTAGGGGGAGGAATTAAAGAAGTTCCAAAAGACATAACATGGTATACACCGTCGTTATGGCACCTTGATCCCCCTACGAAACAACGTGAACTGGAAGTTCAGAAAATTGTGCATTTACAAAATATGGCAAATCAGATACCAGATGCATTCACTGATACAAAAAGAGTGACAAAATCACACATACCTGCTGCAAATGTTCCATCAAGAGTTATTGTTCCAGAAGAACAAAATGATGGAAACATAACAAGTAAACCCAATGTTCAGTTAAAAAGGGGGAGACCTATAGGATCAAAAGATAAAAATCCCCGAAAGAAAAAGATTTTGGGAAAAATAAATATAAATGGTCCAGAAGAACCAAATTATACAGAGAAAAGTCTTGAAGACAAAAAAAGAGAAAAACATGAGATTTCCATCAACTATGCCCAAAACAAAAATATTTGGGTTAGAAGTGAGATAGAAGATGATGATGGAATTTTCTCATTCTCTGTATCAAAAGAAATTGACAATGAAAATGATGATCCAGAACCAAAGTCTATATTAGAATGCCAGAAAAAATCTGATTGGGAGAAATGGAAAATGGCCATGACAACTGAATTGAACTCCCTAAATAAAAGAAAAGTCTTTGGATCTATTGTCATAACTCCTGAACATGTAAAGCCTGTTGGATATAAATGGGTTTTTGTTCGAAAAAGAAATGAGAAAAATGAGGTAACAAGGTATAAAGCCCGACTTGTTGCCCAAGGATTTTCTCAAAGACCTGGGATTGATTATGAAGAAACATATTCCCCGGTGATAGATGCAATTACCTTTAGATTTTTGATGAGTTTAACAGCATCTAAAAATCTGGAAATGCATCTAATGGATGTTGTGACAGCATATCTATATGGATCACTTGATAGTGAGATATATATGAAAATCCCAGAAGGATTAAAGATGCCTGAAGCATTGAACGCAAAATCTAAAGACGTATGTTCAGTCAAATTACAACGATCACTTTACGGATTAAAACAATCCGGACGCATGTGGTATAATCGTCTAAGTGAATATTTATTGAGTAAAGAATATACCAACAATGCAATATGTCCTTGCGTATTTATTAAGAAATCTGTATCTGGATTTGTGATCATAGCTGTATATGTTGATGACTTGAACATAATTGGAACTCAAAAGGAGATTGATGTAGCTAGAACTCATATGATAGAAGAGTTCGAAATGAAAGATCTTGGACAAACAAAGTTTTGTCTAGGACTCCAGATCGAGCATCTTCGGAATGGAATTTTCGTACATCAGTCGAATTATATTAAAAGGATCCTAAAACGATTTTATATGGACAAAGCAACTCCTTTAAGTACTCCAATGGTTAATAGATCACTAAATATCGATAAAGATCCATTCCGACCTTGTGAAGATAACGAAGAGATATTAGGTCCTGAAGTACCTTATATGAACGCTATTGATGGACTCATGTATCTTGCAAATTGCACTAGACCAGATATAGCATTCGCTACAAATCTGCTTGCAAGATATAGTTCATCACCTACGCGCAGACACTGGAATGGAATAAAACATATATTTCGTTATCTCCAAGGAACAATTGATTTGAGATTATTTTATAATAGAAATTCTAGCCTCGATCTAGTTGGTTTTGCAGATGCAGGCTATTTATCAGATCCACATAAAGCCCGATCACAAACCGGATATGTTTTCACAATTGGAGGCACTGCAATTTCTTGGCGTTCCCAAAAGCAAACTTTAGTTGCTACATCCTCAAATCATGCAGAAACAATTGCACTTCATGAAGCATGTAGAGAATGTGTGTGGCTCAGATCTATGACTCAACATATACAAGAAGCAAGTGGAATAACCATAAATAAAGAGCCAACAAAAGTGTTTGAAGACAATGCTGCTTGTGTCGCCCAACTCAAAGAATGTTATATTAAAAGCGACCGAACAAAGCACATCCCCCCAAGATTCTTCTCTTACACACGAGAACTTGAGAAGAATCAAAAAGTGAATATTCAATATATTCGTTCAACAGACAATGCAGCAGATCTGTTCACTAAAGCGCTTCCCACTACAACGTTCAGAAAACATGTTCACAATATCAGGATGCGTCAATTACAAAATTTATGATATTATCATTTCAGGGGGAGATTATGTCGTTGTACTCTTTTTCCCTCATCATGGTTTTTATCCCACTGGGTTTTTCCATGATAAGGTTTTTAATGAGGCAGTGCGTAATATATATATAATTAGCAATAGGTAATTAAGGGGGAGTGTTAAAGAAATATAGGCTATAGGTGTTATAATTACCTATGGTGAAGATATTTATCTTCTCACCGCCTCTCCTTTAGTATAAATATATGTATCCACCTATTGCATGACATACTTTTAGAAATAATAATAAAATAAGCTTTACACTTTTCTCTTCACGTATACTTCTTTATAATAATAATATAATATATTAAACTATCAATTTTATAACATGTTTTGAATATTTACATAATAGTTTAAATTCCACACAATAATTTTTGTTATTTATCTTTTACTTAACATTTTCGGTTTTTATATCAGAATTTTACAATTTTTATAATTTTATAATCATAAATTTACTAATTAGGGGTTCCTAAAAAATTAGAGGCCCATTTAAATATTTCAAAGGAATAGGATCAAATCCAGCTTAGATGTAGAGAGACAGAAACATTTGTATCACATATTGAAAGGTAAAAAAGAAAAGCAGTGTCGTTTTCATAATTGTGGCTCATACAGTCAGGACCCATTGATGGGCCGTTAACAAGGGCCTTCCAAATTGGGTTTCGCACCCTTCTCGTACAGACTGTTAACTACTGTTCAAAGCCCATATCTCGCGAATACACTATTGCTTGGCCTTTGAAAATTCGTGTATAAAATCAAGTGTTTTTAGTTTTACTAGGTAGATTATGAATAAAAACTGAAATTTATTGCGAATTCATAATCTAAGAATGTGCATTTATTGATGTCTCTATTCGATTTCAATCCATTTGTGCAATAGTAGAGGATATATTGTATTTTTGGGCTAAATAGTTTCAGTCGTAGCTTTGAATTCTCCGTTGTAAAATTTGGGCAATAGAATTATAGGTTTGATTTTGGAAAATAACAACTTGATTGATAAAATATTAAATTGTAATAGATATATAATATTTTTAATAAAATAATAGACATCTAAATTTTATATAAATTAATTTTAAATTTTCAAAGCTCGTAAATTTGATCTCTACAAGATTGACGCTATAGAACAATAATAAGAGTCAAAAATAAATTTAAAGCATAATCCATTAATTTTAGTGCTCTAAATAATTTTGTTAAGAACAATGAAAATAATACCTAATCAAACCCTTTCTTTAGAAATAAACCAAAACTAATAAAGCAAATGTTTGGATTAGATTAGTTAAAACGAGTGGGTGACTTCGAATTCCAACCAGCTCCAATTAGAGAATTTTGGCTATGGATTAGGATCCAATTATTGTTAGTAAAAATAAAAATAAAATGTGTATATCTATAAAATTAAGTACTTACCTTTTTCACTATACAAACATACTCATGCAATTAGCACTGTTACGGAGCGGATATCCGGCCTAGTTTGTGATATCTGCATCCGTATCCGTATTCGTATCCGTATCCGAAACAACGGATATCCGCGTTCCGGATATCCATTTTTCTATATTCATTTATTCAAATGATTCATACTCTTCAATTGGAAATATTTGTGTTTGGATTATTCAAATTTTTCAACTACAAGCTGGTGTCTTGTGTTTAGATCACAATCAAATACATCATTTGTAACTGTTTAAACCTCCAAAGTCCAATCCAGTCAAAGAGCAAGAAGGTCTACAACTTAGAAATTCACCCGACAATGTGGAATGGTTGGAGGATAATGGTTTGAGTCATGAAGCCGCTTTCTTCATACATATATGTGTCCATTGTACTCTGCAACACCTACCAAGCTAAACCAATGCAAATAAATAAGATATATATGCAGATCCAGAAGCATTGCTTCTCTTTAAATAGCATCAATCTATACAACAAGCATCAAATAACATTGAATTAATGTATAAACAAAAGAGATAAGGGATTCTTACACAATTCACAGTTGAATGCTTGTAGTATTGACCTCTGCATAAGAGAGAACAAGATATTATAATGGAAAGGCGTTTAAGATATAATAAAACTGTAAAACAAGAAAAGATGTACTTGATTCAATGTTCTCAAGCTCATTAAGTAATTCTTCTACATTTAAATCCACAGCATCATCATGATACCAATCTTGAGTGCATATAAGAGCTTCCACAATTCTTGGTGTAAGTGAACTACAGAATAGGTTAAGCACTCGACCTCTTGTGCTAAACGCAGACTCGGATGCAACACTTGAAACTGGAATAACCAACAAGTCTCTTGCCATCAGACTCAAAACCTTGTACTTAGAACATGTTGTCTTCCACCAACTCAGTATTCTAAATTCTGGATTCTTTCTATCCTCTCGAATATCATCTAAATAAGAGTCTAGCTCTGATTTTACAATCGCAGACCCTTCACTCTCTTCATCATCATCAAACCTTTCATTTATTAGAGTATGTCTCTTCTTTTTCTCCTTAGATGGTGGTTCCGAATCTTCTTGTGAAGATATCACTGCATCTTGTGATATCAAAGACAAGTAGTATGCAAATAATCTGTTCAAAGCATCGATGATCTTCTCAACCAAACAGTTAGCCTCATAAAGTGGATATGTAACTTCAATCATCCACTTTACCCATCGTATTTTGTATCGCGGATCAAGAACTGCAGCAACATAGATCATCATGTTTGTGTTGTCAAAATTCCCCCAATACTTATAAAACTTCAGTCTCATTTTTTCAACCATAGCCTGCTTGTGTTCATCCTTTGTTGTGTCCATCTTCACTATCATCCAGCCCACTCCAAATATCTCTTTCATATATGTATTGCCAATAACATATTTAGACCCAGAGATGTTCACAGTTGCATCATAGAAATACTGTAAAATCTCTGTCAATGCACTAGCATATGACCAATCACTTTCACTTGGTTGAGCATTGCAGATTTTGCTAAGTTCTGCAACGTACTTGTCATCTTCTACCTTAAGCATATCAAACCCTTTCTTCAAACTTACAGCAGCTTGTAACATCAGAAATGCTGAATTCCATCTCGTTTCAACATCTAAACAAAGACCAGCCTTTGATTCAACCTTTTGAATCTCCAAACACTCCTTAAACCTTTTCAACCTTTTAGGTGAAGATTGGACATACCTAACAGCTGATCTGATCCTAAAGATTGAACTATGTACTTCTTGAATACCGTATTTCACAATCAGACTTTGAATGTGTGCTCCACATCGCATATGCAAAAACTCTCCACCCAAGATCGTTGTTCTTCACGAAGTCAACTTCTTCTTCAGGTATTTTAATGCAAGGTCATTCGAACTTGCATTATCTACGGTTATGGTGAACACTCTCCTAATTCCCCAGAAACTACAACACTTCTCAAATATTTTACCTATCATTTCACCAGCATGATTATCAACTACGCAGAAATTGATGACTCTTTTGTGCAGCCTCCAATACTCATCTACATAGTGCGCAGTTAGACATATGTAATTGAGATTTTTGAATGGAGGTCCAACAATCTGTTGTCAGACAAATACTACCTTTGTAGTTTCTAAAATTTTTTTTAAGCTTTCCCCTTTCATCTTCATAAAGCCTTAAACAATTTCTAGTTATTGTTTGCCGACAAGGGATTTCAAACTGCGGCTGAAGAACACTCATGAATCTTCTAAATCCCCTATGTTCAACAAACCTAAAAGGTAGTTCATCCATGATGATCATTTCCACTAAAGCCTTACGAGATGCTGGTTGACTGAATGTTGTATGCGATGGTACTCTACTTCCTACAGAGTCATCTACTTGATTACAATGAAATAAAGTTGATTGCTTCAACTTTTTACCATCACTTTCACTATCGGCTTCTTCTCTAGGCATCAATTTGCATTTAGATATGTGGTTTAACATTGCACTAGTTGTGAGACCATGCCTAGTTCTACATGAAATCAATACTCCACAATGAATGCACTTCGCTTTATCTAAATTATCAGTCTTCACAAAATGCAGCCAAACTTTAGATCTTTTCTTTGAATCCCCAATATATTCTGAAGATTTCGTCTCTGGATGTTGTTCACATGACTTTTGCTTGGAGCTGCCAGCATCAGTGCCACAATCTTGAGTTGATTTCGCAATGTCCTCCATTGAAGTCATCTACAAAAGATCCAAGCAAAAGATATGATCACCCAAATGGAGCCTCATTCTCATAATATAAAGATATGATCACACTTAGTCAACAACAATTCAACAAAGTAATAACCAAATAGAAAAGAATAGTATAACAAATTGATTTTTAAATATATTTTATATTCTAATTCCATTCAATACTCTTAAGATTTTATTAGTCACATTTATTTATTTGTATCCACTTATAACAATCTTATCAAAATATTTTCCCGCAGACCTCACTACAACAAATACTCTTTATCACATCATTTATTCATTGACTCAAAAGAGTTAACACCAATTGTATAATTGACTTCATAAGCTCTGTTGTTATCTTTTTTTAACATCAATTGTTACTGATTTCAAATCCTGCAACAATAGCTTACATAAGTTCTTTTTTGACACAAAACCTGTTATTTGAAAAAGTTTAAAAACTGACATAAACCTGTTTTTTTTTTGACAAAAAACTGACTTAAAACATCTCAGGCCTTGAAGAAAACATTTTTGAAGATTGGCCAAAATATAAACATATCAGAGTTCCTAGACAGAAGGTGTTCACTAAAACATTATAAAGAATCAAAACTTGAGGTATGTCCTACTACTATTACTACTAGCCATAGACATTCAAGTATTTAGGAAAAACCAAATTACAATAACTAACTAATCAGTGGAACAGAGGATCAAATTACAAATTTAATCCTGTAAAATACACCTCTATATATAGTAGATATCACGACACCATCATGACATCATCCAAAGATCAAATTCTCACACGACACAAAACACAAACACAACTAAAGACTAGCAAAATGAGCTCCTTACAACAACTTTCAGTACACAGTACCAACTCCAAGATTAGTACAGAGAAGAGGACATTGCATATCAAAAGTCTGAACACAATGAAATGAACAAGATGACTGAGAGAAAATAAGAGAACAAAAAACCTCTCACCAAAATCAGAAATCACATACAATAAATGAATAAACCAAAGAAAAACATAACCATAAGATATAAGAACAAACCACCATTCACCACAAACAGAATCGAGTTTAGAAAATAACAACAGAAAACATGCAAAAGGTGAAAGAATTAAGCAATAGAGCAATTATAAGTTTTCACTAGTTCTATTATAAGTTTGGATTTGCGTTTATGTAGCATTTAAGTTTGTACTATGAACGTTGGTGCTTATGAGTTATGAGCACCAAAGTTATGTTTATGTTTACATTTGGTTTATGTGTTTTTGTATCCATTGGTAGCAGTGGTTTAAACAAAATGAGGGAGAGAGGTGGAACCTGAGAAAGATCATGTACAGACTTTAGTTCTTACTCTTCTTATGAATCAGAAGCAAAAGAGATCTAATCCAATAAAAGGATTTTCTGCAATACTTCCCTATTAAGAATGAGTAGGTATGGTAAAAACAAAATCATATTATTAATGAATGTATATCTCTCAATCACTATATAGAATCACAGACAAGAAATTAGGGTTTCTACATCACAACAATCAACTCAATGCAATAGTTAGAGGCCGGCTAAAGTTTCTACAGGAAAATGGAGGTCTACTAATCTCTGTAATTTGAGATTTGACTTGAAATTTGAAAAGAACATAGGTCTAGAAACAAAAACACAGCATGAATTCGAAGATCTAAGAAGGAAACTGACGAACTTACCTCTGATTTTTAGTGATTGAGATAGAGAATATGTTGTTAAGCTAAAACATCGACGAGAATTAGAACAAAATTGAAGGTTCACTATTTGTATGATTGATACTTACGAGCCACGATGAATATACCTGTTTTAGAAACCATGAGCTGTAATCATTAAGTTTATACTCCTTGTACCTAATTTGAGGTGAAAACTTTCAAGAATTTATACATCAAAATAAGTATGTAATAATGGAGATCTCGATTATGGTTACCTTAAACCAGGATTACTATGTCCAAACCCGTTGTTTGTTACAATAAACCTGTAATAATGAGAAGAAGATATTCAACGATCCAACTTATGAGTGTTGTTTAATAGTCTTTAGGATAATGAGACTTACGCCAATACGGTAAAGACAAGGATTGCGATCAAAACTATCAGGAGCACAACAAGATACTTTGAAGTAGAATTGTCATGTCAAGGAAGATATCAACTCCAACTTTTTTCAACAAAAGAAACAGAAAGCAGAACATGATAAGTGAAGGATACGATCCAAAGAAGCGCCACACTTCTCTTGCAGGCTCCAAGAAATCCGATTATGGATCTGAAAAAAATATCAGATGAGAATTTCATAAACAATAAGCAAGCAAACAAAAGACTCACAAAAAGTCTCCTTTCGCAAAAGAGAAGCGCCACCAGAGAGAGGATGGCCGTTGGAGTGAGGAGCGCCGCCGGAGACAGAGACGTCGAGGTTGACGGCATCGAAAATACAGGAAGAAGAGATAAACCCTAGAAAAGAAATCGTGTGTTTGAAAATTGAAATTCAAAAGCGTTTGATTCAAAGATAGGAGAGAAAACAGATACAAAGACTGATTTCAACGAGGTAATGGGCTCTGATAATGGGCCGAATATCCGCGGATATCCGGCCTATTATTTTCTTCAATCCGTATCCGTATCCGTTTTATCTGGATATCCGTATTACGGATAAAATCCAAATACGGATACGGATATCCGGCGGATACGGATCATGATTAACAGCTCTACTTGCAATGCATTGTATTGCCAATAACAATACATTTTAAAACAAGTTGGGGACTTCAATCTCACAGTGGTTATTGTTTTGCCGTCAGATTGTTCCTTAGTGCTTGTGGGTCTAGTGCTTGTGGGTCTCTTCTAAAAGCACCATGTTCATAGTATCTCTTGTGTCGCCTAGCTTTTTAGCACATTGGTAGTAGTACGTATGTTTCTTCTAAAAGTTCAAATACATACATTATATGATTATCATTTTCTTTTGGGTGCACGCAATTTGAATTTTGTTTTGAGGCTTATAAGGCATCAAAGCCAAGCATTATCATATATTATCGGTCAACGGAGGAGTCATCGTTAACGGTTTCAAAAAAATTGTCGAGATCAGAGACTTTTGTGACAAAATATTGATGATGAATCTAACTTAGTGACCCAAAAAAAATCTAACTATAAACAATTCATTCATAGAAAGTAATAACTAAAAGATCTTATCAATGAGATTTAGAAACTAATGGCCGTAACCTAGTGGTTGTACTACATCGATCTAAGCAATTGGTGGACGCTTATAGATTCACATTATTGCATAATGGTAAAATTTACAGAGAATGAGGTAGGTCCCAGTCCGTCCAAGGTTCTGAGGTTTAATTTTTAAAAAGTTAAAATAAATAAAAAATCATACTGTATTGTTGAACGTTTCGAAATGGGTATGTCGTATACTTGCATGTTTAGAAAATGTCATGATGCAAAGAAAAACAATAATTATAAAAAACTATAATAGCTATGCAGTTTTGACGAAATAAATCATGGAGTAATATATATTAGGAGATTATGTATAGAATAATTACAAAGAAAAAGACAAATGCCAAGAGATTACTGTGTGGTTTAGACGTGGAATCTTCCAATCTTTACAGAAATATACATTTAAAAACGTATAGAAAAGAAGTTTCGAAGACAATTAATTATTTAATTTAAGGTTAGCTGCACATAGTCTCCTAATCGAATAGTACTATTAAATGTAATCAACAAAAACAGGACAACTCATGTAATAATTGACTAATACAACAAAAAACGAAAAAGCGAAAGAGTCAGTCATTAAACGAAACAATAAAAAACATGACGTGTCAAGTGAGACCGGTCGATGTTAGGTTCGTGCCGGTAATTTCTTCTTCCAGGTTGGTCAGAAGACCGACGCGTGGCAGTAGTAGTAGGTCTGTTTCGTGACAGCTAATAATCTTCCACGTGTTTTACATTAATTGGTTTGTCGTGCTTTCTTGCTGTCCCAAGCTTGGTGAGATTAGAACTACTCACTTTATTACCAAAGAGGACGTGTGTTAAGCATCCGAATGGTTTTATCAAAAAATATCAAACAGACAATTTAATATTTATTATTTTTATTATTATATTTATAAATGAGAAATTTGTTTTTAATAGTATTTGCATATTACTACCATATGAATAAGAAGTTCCTAGTTTTGGCAAAATACAAAAATCTCAAAGAATACATAAAATACGAATTCGATTTTAAGAAATTGTGTTTGTCTCATGTTAGGAGTTTAAAAAAATTTCGGTTATAGATCGGTTTTGTCGAATTAATTTTTGAAAGAAAAGAAACTTTAGGACCCAATACTATGTTAAATTCCAGAAATAGAGGGTGTGAAACGAAAAAATAAAAGTAGGAAGTATAGTTGAAAAGAAAGAAAAATAAGGAGGACTAAAAGGTAAAAAAGGGAAAAAGGAAGTGCGTGTAATAGATCGAAACGTGGAGATGAGTCATGGAGAAGTGACCGAGGAAGCATCTTACAGTGTCCACGTCAGACTAAAAACGTGTCACTCTGTCCTTGTCTTGGAGGCTTTTTTATTGATTGTTTAAATACTTTTGCAGGGAAGAGAGTCAGTTTCAGAGTCATGAGAGACACAGTGGTCCCAACATAAGAGGCGCGTGTTATACACTCCCTCACTTGCTTACGTAGACGCATTTATTTTATTGATATTTATTAAACAGCTGGATACAAGGAAGTCAGTGTAATGCAAATGCAACATATCAGTCCTACAATTTTTATTTATTTTTATAAAACAAATTTCATGAAAAAAAAGGTTTTATAAACTAAATTCTTTGAAGCTGCTGGAAGTTATTAATATTATCTGTATACTAAATTTATTTTATAAAGAAATCGTCAATCAAATTCTTAAATATAACCAAAAAATTGCATATAAAAAAGTGTATAGAAAATTATTAATTAAATAGTCAAGATATGAGCAAGTGGTCTTTAGTCTAGTGGTAGTTGGTAAGTCCACTAAAATGGCAATGCGCATTTGCACCCGGGATCGAGTCCTACCGTCTGCATTATGCAGGAATTTGGCTAATGGATCGACCAGTTGTGATCCATCATATTATCTGCCGTTTTGACAAAAAATAATAGTCAAGATATGAAAAAAGAAAAAAACATTAAATAAAAACATATAATTAATATATTTTATTTCACGCGCGTCATCTTCGAGCGTGCATCACCATTTATTATTTTCGCATATTTTGGGATTACATGGGATTTTGTTGTGAATGATGACTTCTTTCTGATCAAAAACAGAAAATTGATTGAAAATTTAACGTATTATCTACGTATCAGTTATAATTTGAAAAAGTTTCACGTAAATACGATTTTATTCTTTTTTTCAGTAAAACATTGTTGAAATTCAACAATTATTCTGCTTTGAGAATGAGTTTATTCGGTAAATTGAATGGAAATTGTTTTTTGTTGGTTTGATTAACAATAAGAACAAGACGTGACTGAACTGCGAATCGGTGATGTGAGTGAAATCAAGCACAAGTTTCACCACGTGTCTATTATCCAAAGCCCATTAGAAAAAAATAAAAATCTTTCAATCAATCAATACGAAACCAAAATATCTCATACATTTTATTGTTGTCATGAAGAATATCACAAGCTTGGACAATGCGTATGAATGAGGTGAAACATTTGTTGTGAGATGATTATAAATCTTCTCTTATTGTTATATAAGTAACAAAATACTAACAGTTATTGTAAATGTAAGTATTGATTGTTGTAATTTACAGAAGTAATGTTTTTAAATATTTAAGCATTATTAATACTATAC
Source organism: Lepidium didymum (assembly GCA_963920545.1). NCBI lineage: Eukaryota > Viridiplantae > Streptophyta > Magnoliopsida > Brassicales > Brassicaceae > Lepidium > Lepidium didymum. The sequence goes on along the minus strand of OY986983.1, from coordinate 3,863,381 downwards.
TTTAGATTGTTTATACGTTAATTAGATTGCATGTGGAGAAATTCTGGATCTTTAATTTCTTGCTTGTTTCTAAATCAAAATATATTTTGTTATATATTCGAGATCTTATATTCCTAGAATCATTTGGACAATATGTGTTCATGGTGAGTGATTTTTTTAAGCGAATTTGTACGTACAGGACCATCGCTTTTGTTACCATCGACGAGAATTTAGTCAAACTAATATTTTAAAAAGAGAATTCAAACCATATAAATGCATTATGATATCTGTTTATGAAGTAATGTATAATTTCACTTGTGGCGATTCTTTATTTAATAAAGTATTAATAATATTTACCTCACAATACAAACGAATCTACAAGTTAGAGATTTTATTACATTGATGTCATTTAGTGATTATTGTTTCATAATTATTATAATAAATGAAAAAGTTGACAAAACAAAATTGAAAAGAAGTATTTAAGGAGAAGATTGTCTCTCATTCTCTCTCCCATTATTTTTGACCTCTGACTCTAATTAATTTAAGTAACAGCAAAATTAAAATAAGTAAACAAAAAAGAAAAGAACAAAGGGAAGGGGTGGACCACTTGCGTGTCAAGAAAGGCCGGTCGTTACCGTTAAATCGTGTCGAGCTCTGATTGGGCCACGTTAACGGCGTATCCAAAAGAAAACTAGGCACGTGTTTAGATCTCAGATGAGAGAGAATCATTTTAATGGACGGTACAGATTGTATCTAGGTACCAGGAAATGGAACGTCACAACAAACGGTACGTGTCGGATCCTGCCCGTTTTTTCTCACGGTCAGCTACTCTCTTTTGCTTCCCCTCCTGCCCGTTAATTACGTGTAACCCTTTCCATGCGAAAATCCCTTTTTTTTTTCCGTTGCTGTGTTCGTCTTCTTCACCTTTTCTTTTTAAATGAAACCTTTTCTTTTTAAAAATCTTATTGCATTTCCTAACGCTCAATATCCCTCTCTTCTCTCTGATATCTCTCTGTGATATCTCACTGATTGTAATCTTATTGTCGAACTCAAGTCTGAGATTGTTTGATCTGTAATTGAAGGAGATTTGTTGTTGTTGTTACTGTGTTGAGATCAAATGGCTGGGATTTGCTGTGGTGTTGTTGGGGAGAGTGAACCTGCTACACCCGTCGATTCGACTACTCGAGCTTCTCTGAGAAGGCGGCTAGATCTACTTCCGTCGATCAAGATAGTTGCAGACTCCGCCGTTGCTCCTCCGCTTGAGAGCTGCCGTAAACGGCAGAAACGTGAGACATCATTGTCGACGTTACCGGCTCCGGGAAACCTAGATCTGGAATCAAATGTGAGGAGTTCTAAGAAGGTTGGATCAGCAGTTACGAATTTGGTTAAGAATTCAAATCTGATATCGAATTCCGCGACGACGGAAGCTGAGAGCTGTTTCTTTTCCGATGTGCCTAAGATCGGCACGACGTCGGTTTGTGGTAGGAGAAGAGACATGGAAGACGCCGTCTCAATTCATCCTTCATTTCTTCAACGAAATTCCGAGAATCTTCATTTTTACGGCGTCTTTGACGGTCATGGCTGCTCTCATGTACGTTAGGATATTTTCAATTTTCCTACCAATTATACAGATATTTTTTGTGAATATTAACTGACTAGTTAGTCTTTTTTGGTTGATTTAGGTTGCGGAGAAGTGCAAAGAGCGGTTGCATGATATAGTGAAGAAGGAAGCTGAAGTTATGACCGCCGACGAGTGGAAGGAGACGATGGTGGAGAGTTTTAAGAAAATGGACAAAGAAGTTAGCCAACGAGAGTGCAACTTAGTTGTTAACACTGCAAATAAAAGCTCCAGGAGCTCTTGCAGATGTGAATTGCAGTCTCCTCAGTGTGATGCCGTCGGATCCACCGCTGTCGTCTCCATCGTCACGCCGGAGAAGATCATCGTCTCCAACTGCGGCGACTCTCGCGCCGTGCTTTGCCGTAACGGCGTAGCTATCCCTCTATCCGTAGATCATAAGGTAAAATTAATTCTAAAACAGTACAAATCATTCTAAGTATGAATCGAAGTCGCATGTTTGCTAATGAGTTTTGTGGTTTTTGTAACAGCCGGATCGACCCGATGAATTGATTCGGATCCAGCAAGCGGGTGGGCGAGTTATCTACTGGGACGGAGCTAGGGTTCTTGGAGTTCTCGCCATGTCTAGGGCAATCGGTGATAATTACCTAAAACCATATGTAATTCCGGATCCGGAGGTAACATTCACAGATCGAACCGACGATGACGAGTGTTTGATCTTAGCGAGTGATGGACTTTGGGACGTTGTACCAAACGAAACAGCCTGCGGCGTGGCTCGCATGTGCCTTCGAGGTGCTGATGCGGCCGATGGTGCAGACTTAGATGCGACGGCGGCGCGCAACGCGTGCTCCGACGCGGCGTTGCTCTTGACCAAGTTGGCTCTGGCAAGACAGAGCTCCGATAACGTGAGCGTCGTGGTGGTTGACTTGAGGAAAAGAAGGAATAATGGAACGTCATCGTAATTAGTTTATTAATTAGTATTAATACTTAGTATTAGTATTGGAGAAATTGTTACATAGCCTAATTATAATTTTTCTTAATAATTATTCTTTTTATTTTCGACTTTAGTTTTTTGATTAAGTTTTTTTTTTTTAATTAGCTTTTAATTCAGGCTGGGGAAAGAAAAAAAGCTGATTAAAAACTTTTATTTTTTTCTTTAGGTAATAATATTATATATACGTGTATTTTTTTAGTATCGTCATGTAGAAAATGTAAACATTTATTGCGAGAAGAAAAAAATAATATTTTCTCCTCTTGATGCTAAAATGCATGTTGTGGGACAAACAGATGAACTGAGAAACATAAACAAATGTGTGTTTACTGTATCCGGTTCGAACTGGTTTAGTATGAATTTCACTGTTGATTTAAATACAAACCGGCTTGGTACGAATCTTCACCTATCTCTCAAGACTCAAGTCTTTATTTATATTTCTATTATTGATATAGGAGACTGGCGTGGCATAGCACGTGTCATTATAGCACAATTTAATTTTGTTATTTTAATTAGATATTCTAGTTTATTGCATTAAAAACAGAAAGATATCAAATTACTTTGAACGTTTCATGGATCTTTAGGTCATATGTTAATTCTCGAATCCTACAAAAATAATGATATGTTAATTCTCGAGTTTTAATTATTTTAACAGTATCATTTTTTAATAATTTGGTGGAAATAGTCGGCTAGTAGATTGATAAAAATAGTATAAATACTTACAAAAAAGAGCAGTAATTTATTAATTCTTTCAATACAAAGATAATAAAGAGAATTGTCTGGCCAGTTTTGTCGAATGCTTAATGTCAGTTAAGGTCGGAATCAATGCTTAATTAAATTGATTTAAGATTAACTGACTAGTTAATTAATAGCAACTAGGAAGTAAACAAAAGGACAGAAATGGAAATATGTTTCCTCACATTCTTTTGTGAATTAATTACATCAACTTGATAGAAATATAAAAATATAATATCAATTCTTATCAACCGTCCATTACTTGCCAGTTGCCACAGTGACCTAACAATCAGATCTTTTTCTATTCAATCATTTTGTATAAACACTCCACCACAATGTTAATTATGTTTGTAAGTTAGGTGATATTTATTTAAGGTCATCTCGGTTCGTCCGACTAATCCTACATATATGAAAACTAGTAAGACATTTTTGTATCATGTGAATATTTAGATATAAATGATTTAAATCTCCGATATTACTAAACTCATTCAAACGTAAAATAACATTCGTCTAATGGCAAGTGATAAGTCAACTAAAAGCAAACATTATCTTACATTCAGGAATCGAGTCTTACTGCATACATTATGTAATAATTTGGCTAATGATCGGCCAGTTATAGTCCAATATTAACAAAAAAAACTCATTCAAACAAGTTTAAATTCAATTAACCTAAAAATCTTAATATTAGGTTACTGATTTCATATTTAGACATCAGAGTAGTCTTTTTGTTGTTGTTACTTGTTAACAATCATATCGATAAGTTTTGATTCATAGTCTAAAATTCATTGACATCAAATAATCTTAGAATTAAGATATAATGGTGACTATTTTCAATCAAGTGAACAAAATATGAATCTTGTTTAAGGCACATTTGGTGGAAGTTTGGAGAGAGTTCACAATCAAAAGCCCAAGGCACTTCCAAAAATGATTAAGAGTGGAAATGCATAATGTTGTCTAAATGGAGTGATGGATATGTAAGCTGTTGCCTATTGGGATAATGGAAAGAGTGAGAGGGCAAAAAACAATAAGAGTTGGGAATTGAGAGGGACACAACACAAGTGGGAGAAGAGGATCTTAGATAAGATTATGCTCACTTGTGACAATCAAATTATGACACATGTCCTATTTGGTCTAATGTGAGATTTGGTTTCCAAGATTTGATGTTGACCTCTCTTTCTCAATTATTCTTCCACCTTTTTTTTTCTTCTTCTATATTTCATAATGTTGTCTCTCATTTTGTCTTTATTAAAAGTTTAACTCCGATGCTAATGGTTCTTGCTTTAACGTATTGTTGAAGGCTAAATATTATACTTACGCGAGTTCCTTGTGAGCTCCATTAATAATGTTTAGAGTAGATAATTTCATGAAAGCATAACTTTAGCTATTAAATGAATTTTGTACTTCTTTTGCCAAATCAAATTATTGTATGTTTATCCATTGCTATTACGGAAAACGATCAAACAAACACTGAATTTCCACGAATTGCCAAAACAATATTATAACTCTTTCGAATCAATACTTCAACTTATGTATACTGAGCCAATTTAAACTTATCAAAAGTCAACTTCAACGCTTAATAAAACGTTTTCATCCATCTGTTAAGAAAACTGGTTTGATCAACTCAAGTTAATATATGATTTTTTTTTTTAAATTAGGGATCTCAAAATATATTTATTTGAGTGGGTCGAGGCGAATATTATTTTCTTATTAATAGGTACACCTCTAATTAAGTGATATTGTTAAATAACATTTTTAACCAACTATTTGTCCTTCATTAGTGATAAAGGGTAAAGATCAAATCCCATCATTGTGTGTTTTATGTTGGTTGATATAATTAACACACATTTTAAATGGTAATCAAATCGATCTTTACATGTTTTGAGAGTTGTCTAGATTTACCTCAAAATCTAGTAATGTTAGCAGCAAAATTACTTAAGAGGAATTATTAAAGGTGCGTTTTGATACTTGTAAAAAAAACATAGGCCGCAAAACCAATGATTCGGTTGTAGAAAAAGTTGATGACTCTTGTTAGTTTATCCGATTTAGGCATTGCGATGGTGGTGAAATTGGCAGTGAGTCAGATCATCAATGAATTTAAACGGCGATGAGGCTGAGATACTTTACAAGTGTTTAACGTTGATGAAATTGGCAGTGACGAAATTGGTAGTGACTGAAATCGAATTTTATCAAAGATTTTTGCGATGTTTGTTAAAAGGCGGTGTAGCCGGTTCCTTTATATGGCTCATAAATTATGTCTGTATTTTTTTGTTTGCCTTGCCTGTTAACACACCCCATAACCGCTAACTTCTGTGTGTTTAGAACTTCTACCGACGTTGTATGCATTCAACCTTATTAGTCTTTAAATAGATAGTTACATGTTTCATATTTTCCCATACATGCTAAGCTTAGGTGTAGCTGGTTCCTTTTTTAGGGGTCATAAATGGTATGTGCATTTTTTCTTGTTTGGCTTGCTTGCTAACACTTTCTATAGCTGCTAACTTCTGTGTGTTTAGTACTTCTATTCGTGTTTTGTGCAATCAACCTTATTAGCATGTAACTAGATATTTACCTGTTTCATAGTTTCATACATGCTAAGCGCTTCCTTGTTTGTAGCCTGCTAAGCTCATATGTGATGTATATTGCCTGCTAATTTACCTGTATTTGCTAATTCTTCTCTTAGTGGATAAGAGAATTATTCATGCGGTGTAGCTGGTTCCTTTCTGAGGGTCATAGATGGGTTCCAAACTTTTTCGTTTTGGCTTGCCTGCTAACACGTCTCATAGATTATGCGGTTGTATTGTTCTGTAACTATAGCCATATAAAACTAATCTCTACCAATGTGTGTGTTCGCTAACAATATATTTGTACGCTAAGAATTGCATTTGTATCCTTTAAAACCATCCTTACACCAACATGTATCTCTGTACAAAAACATATACGTTACAGTTTTTATTATCTCAACATTATACCCGTTAAATGTTTAATTATCGTCTACGTACATAACCGCGGTTAGTGGACACACTTATGTACATGTTTCAGTTTTTTTGTACATCTATCGTTATAAGTACATAGTTCTGTACATCTTATCGTCCAATGCATTAAGATTTTAATAACCGGTACAACAATTTTTTCCGTTAATAAAATATTTTTCATCCCCTATACGAAATATGCATAAACATCTAGTTAACAATCTTATTTTCCATTACCGTGTTAACATTCACAATAACCGTTATAATGCTATTTGCCCGTTAAATAATAATTTTTGGTTTATTTCGTAACATTGTTTACATTGACCCAACTTATACATGCTAATATATATATTACTGTCTATGTTTATACTTACATGCACTAGCAATTATTATATCTTTCATTCATACAATATCTGTATATATAGTCACTAATACAATTGCATCTACTTTCTTCTAATATACATAATCCTCCACATAGTCTATGATGAGTCCTATATATGCAACATTAAAACTTTGTGTCCCCTCTAATGTTTTACACGTGGTTCACTTTCAACAAATGATAGGATATTTTGGTCATTCTCTTTCAATCACATAGATAGTTACTTAATTTCATTTATGGGGATGATAGATTCTTAATTTTCATTCTTTTTGTGTATATTGACTAAATTAACTCTAATTTCAATGCAATTTTGGTTTTACTAAAGCAAATTGGTGTATTGAAGCTAGCAAAAAAAATTAACTTGAAAATTAAGCATTGGTTCACCATGATAAAATATGTAAAGAAAAGTAAGATTTGTTTATGAAAATTATAGATTCAATTCAACAATGTAGAAATATTATGAGAGCTGACTAATTAACTAACAATTGCACCAAAAAATGTGTTAAAAATCCAATTCATAGTCGATGGTTTTGAACAATTATTTAGATGGTGTATGTGTGTCACGTATTATGGTCGAGGACTCTAATTCCACGAGTATAATTATAATTTATACCATATCTCACATGAAACTTTGAAATTTTGTGAAGACAGATGAGCTTTACAAATCTTTTAGGTGTCGGAGTTAGATATCTTTTCAATACAAGTGAAAAAAATAAGAGATTTTAGGATTTGGGTTTCGATTATGAATTGGAATCGATCCAATGACTAACAAAAAAACAAATTTTGAATTGGCATTATCATAAATTCAAAGAATTTATAAAATAAATAACTTCAATGTTAATGAAGATCATTCAGATACTTGGATATAAAGAACCGGATACTTAAATGTTACTAATTTATATCATGTTATTTGTTCAAATAGTTATATATAGATTTTGCATATTTGAGTTATGGATTGTTCACGTATTCTAAATATTTATATAAGTAAATGTTTTCTTTTCTTAATAAACTCGTATATGTTTTTGCATAAAAACAATTTTGTTAGACAATATATTTAATTTTGAGTTGAATAAGTTTTAGTATTTTGTTTGATTTATAATATATCTTTGCTTACATTAAACATATATTTTTGAATAAAATTATCTTATTATTTTATTATTTTACCAAAGCTTTTTTATCTAAAAGTATATATTAATTTTATTAAAAATCTGTGTAGTAATGTATTTATTTTTTAAAATAGATCTATCAAGTAAAATATATAATTATATTGTTGCTATAATTATATTCAATATAATTTATTTTTCTTTTTTTGTATTTCATTGTAAAAAATGTAGTTAAAATAAAATTTTGGAGGAAAATAAGACATTAAATTTTACAAATTATTATTGTAAAAAATATTTATTAAATGAATTCATATAAAAAATAGGAAAACATATAAATATGTAAATTAGAAAGTTATGAAAATAAAAGTAGAGTGGATCAGATATACATTTTGGGGTCATGACCAATCTTTTTTTTTTTTTTGATTAGTTGGTTAGTATTCTATTTTAAAAATATATATATGAATAAAATTTGAAAATTTTAGTGATAGTGGATTTTATGTGTTTTTTTAAATAATATTTTTTTATTATGTGTCTAAAAAAGTTTGATAGGATGGAAGACTTTCTATGATAAATCTAAAATTTAGGGGTCAAAAATTAAAAAAGTTTGTTTTGTATTTATTTACAAATTGAGGTAGTTGGAAAAAAAGACCTCCGTTTTAAAATAGAAAATGATTTGTTATTAATTAACAATTACGCCGAAAAAGTGTAAAATATTCAATTTATAAGGGACGGTCTTAAACTATTATTTTGATGATTTGAACTAAATGGTTCCAATACAGTGACCTTAATCGTAAAATATCGAATACCAAAATTTAATCATTATCTTACTAAACAGAATGATCGAATTATAAACAACAAGAAACGAAACTTAAGGGCCACGAAACATTAGGGTTACTTCACTTACTTGCTACGCACGAAATATATAGTGAAACATATCTTTTATCAAAACCGACATTAATCTCATCAAAGAGCTTTTATCCGAATCACCAATCGAAGAACTAGGGTTTACTGAATCTTGTTCGGCAAGAGAAGAACTTAACCGGTTCTTCCACAAGAATGCACCGGCTGCAAATTCTCTTTTGTAAGTCAAGTCACCGACATTTAAAGGCAGACCATAGAGTTTGAGAAGTCGATCGAGCTCTTCCTCCGACATAACCTCATAGTCTTCCTTTGTATACTTCGGGTAATGAAGAGGCATTTGGAACGAAGACGATGACCATGGAGAACACGAGCTTGTCAACGTATCGCATGCGTTGTGGGACGATGAATCAGAAGGTTTTGCCTCGACGATATCAGGAGTTTCGGTAGAGTCTTTTGGGATATTTTGTAGTTCATCACGGAACAATAAGCTGAGTTTTGAAACCCTTTTCATTGTTCCGATACATTCGAAAACTTGACCTTCTATTTGAGGGGAAAAAAATGACATAAGCTAATATAAATGTGATAAAATAAATGGAAATTTTCTTTTGTTAACTTTTAAGTCTTTAACAATGGAGATATTCCTTCTATATACAATGTTATGAAAATGTCATTATTACAAATTTTTTTTTTTGGTCGGTCTTCATTATTACAATTTAATTAATAGTATTGACGACTATATATAAGTTTAACAGAAGCGCAAAAAAACCCATTGATAAAATTCATTCAGAAGACAATTGATAGAAATTGAATAGATTATGTGGAGATCGTTATAACTAATAAAAATAATAAATGTGATTTAACTTCCTGTAATTCATAAATCCTCTATTGTTTTAGCTCAACTTCATTACTATTTACTTATTATATACAATAATCTTTCTTTATATATCGTTTTAATTATTATTTTCTTATCAATTGAACCTTCAATTCAATTGGGGCCGGTGAACAACAAAACATGGGTTATGTATAAAAGAAACTGAATAACATTTCATGTATTCGTACAAACCCAGACCAAAAAACAAACAAACCTGTAGATCAGCAAAATATCCATAGCAAGAAAGACGAGAATGAGAAGAGTTTTAAGTTCTCATTAGCCATTTCTTTCTAAGTTGGTCTTGGAGTGGCCCACTCAACTCTGAGGATGAGGTTATCATAACCATAACCATTCAATTTGTTGATTGCTAGTTGGGCGTTGTCTCTGCTCACAAAATTGACAAAACCAAATCCTCGGCTCACACCAGTTTTCTGATCAATGGCCACGTAGACACGCGTGACAGGTCCAAAAGGATGGAATAGCTCCATCAAGTCTGGTTCACGGGTATCTTCAGACAAGTTGGTTACACGCACAGAGTTCTCATCGTTCCTCCTCCTCATGTCTGAACCAGCAGCGCTTCTGTCTGCACCTGCTCTCATGCTTGGTGGGACATATGCGGCCTTGCCAGTTCCAGGGGCAGCGGAAGTGTTAGCTGTCTCCCCTGTTGGTGGCTTCTCAATGAAGGCATCAGTTGGTGCAGCTAGATCCTTGTAAGGGCACTTTGATGTCCAGTGATCTCCTTTCTTGTGGCATATCCTGCAAACCATGAGAACTGCACCACCTTTACCCAGCTGAGACAAGCTGTCTCCAGCTGCCTTTGATTCATCGGCTTTGGTACCTGGAATAATCACATACCAATTAGATCAGGGAGTACCAAACAAGCAGTGAATTTTGTACTAGACAATACTACATAGCCAGATAATTACAGAAAAATGGAAAAATTTTGTGAGCCAACTGCTAACTCATAGTTAAGTATAAAATGATACGGTTCTACATAGCCACAGAACCCGCCTAGCAACCTATTTCTGCAGTAGAATCCACCCATCAACATCATTTTTGATGGGCTATACATACGGTCAGCCATTCACATGTGGTAAGATTGATCAAGAAATTCCTACTAACATTAGCAACGAACTAGAGTCTTCCCAGTTAAAAGTATCAATACAAAGTGAGCTTTTCATTGAAACACAAAGATCTTGGCAGATTCTCAGTCAATCTAATTTTTCTATCAAGCTATGACTACATAAGAAAAAAATTTCACAGGAAACAGGCTAGAAGATTTAACAATCTACAAGCCTTTATATGTATAGTCAGCAGTCACAAAAGTGAGAGCACATTTTAGCTCGTACTTAGGAAGAACTACGAACAATAAATTGATATTGGTGACATACTGACCAATCACACAAAGAAGTAGCCTCACGGCTAACATGTGATCGGCTAATTGGTCACCTCAGTTCAATAGTTGTAGGCTAAACAATAAGACTAATGACTAAGTACCCATAATCAAGCAGTAAATTAGATCCGGTCCCAAGTTGGAACTGATTGCAGCCAACATCTTAAAAGGTGACGCTTTGCCTAATTTTTACACAATTAATTGCCATAACGAAGAACAAGGCACCAGCTTAATGAGCTCAATGTGCACAATCAGAGAAAATAACACAGAACAAGTCACCAGGAGAATCATAATCCGAGAAAAATAATTTACCAGGTGCCCTGGGTCGTTCGAGAAGGATCTCTTCGGTTGAAACCATAGTAAGATGACTACCAGCTTCTTCATTACCGGCGTCTCCGAATTTCTGCCAGTTTCTCCTTTCCATGGCTCGTTTGTTGAGCCGGGCAGAGACTAGCTTTCGTACACGTGCCTTAGTCATTATCTTAACCTTCTGGCCTTCATCGTTGAACTTGTACTCGATCGTCGTCTTCAAACCGTTCTCGTCTGGTCCGATTACCTGCTTGGGAGGGAGCAGGAAATCCAGATCGTCGTCCTCGTCCATTTCCCCCCATCGGAATTTGCTCGTTTTCTGCTGCGAATCGATCGTCATGGTTTCTCGTTTGTGAATCAGAGATGCGCCGCTTATGCCTTAGTTTAACCTAAAATTGAAGAAGAATCTACTTTAGGGCTTTGTATTTTAACATTGTGCAGAGGCGGCCAAACTTACCAAACGGTATTTTACCAAACGAACCGAAATTTAACCAAAACAAAATTTTAAAATATCCGATTTCAACCTTTTAACCAAATCCACCGAAAAAAAAATTAACGTTTCATCATATTTATTAAAAGAATAATAAATTTGATTATAATATTAATTGAAATTAGATAATTATTAAAAAATTTGTTATATAAGTTAAAAAAAATAAAAATAACTGAATAACTCTATCCCAAATAAGACATATTTTGTATAGAACCCAAGAAAACCGTAACTAGAATTATGTGAACCGAACCGTGTGTCCACTTCGTGCTTCGTAACTCTTGTCTGTAACTTTCACGTTTTCTATTTTCTGTAATAGATGTTACGAAATCCTAGAATTTCAATTCGCTCTATTGGTAGAAGTTGAACAATCATTTTTCCTTAAGATGGTTTTCAACAAAAAATTTGAGCTTTATCTTATAAAAACTATTCACCGGCAAAGCCCACATATTTTGTTTACCCAAATTTGGAACACAATTACAAAGCCCTGTTTTATCTCAAAATCAAAACTCTTAGTAGAAGAACTGAAGGAAGAAATTGTAAAGCTAAATCTTAAGACACACTGTAAAGACTGCAAGAGTACGACCATCACTACGACAGACTTATTGAGAGGTATTACAAGGACCTCAAGAGCACAACAGTATTCTCTCTGCGATTTTAACATTTCTATTTCTAGTCAACTAACTAGAACAAAGAGCCGACTCTGTATTCAGACAAGTGGTCTTATAATGTACTAGCTTACTAATAGAAGACAAGAATAACTACAATTGTTTGTGCACATGATGGAATGATTGGAGTTCATGTCCTTACTTGAAACCAGTATTCTCCCGCTTGGTTTTGCGCTAAGGTCCAATCAAGGCTTCTTGTTGGCTTAAAGTTCACTGTAGTTACGCCAGACAGCCCGGAATTCTTCACGAAATGTGTTCAAGCGTGCCTTGAGGTTTGGAGTTCTTAGGCTTGCGTGAAGAATTATCACTGATGGAGCCAGAAAGTTTCAGGTCAAAGGATGGAAACCGGACCAAAAAAAAACTAAAGAAAATTCCTTGAAAGGCAATAACTTACTGAGAAGGGCAGTGGTAAGTGCATAGAGGACCCATCTCAAACCGCAGGTAGTAAACCACAGGATAAAACTGGCTACATAAGGAGAATCAATACTTTGCATCAGTTCACCAACAAGTTTGATATCAATTGGTGAGAGGATTTATCTAAGGTATTGAGTTTTTTAAGTACCAGTTAGGCCAATTAAGACGAATACCAAACGTGGTTGGCCACAAATGTACACTGTCTTTCTAGCTGCAGATCGCCCACGAATGACAGGCCTGAAAGGTGTTCACAAGTAACAAATTTCAGAAAACCGTCTATAAGTTTTCCATGGAAATCAAATTAAAAGTACTGACATGTGGGGAGGCCTCATCTTTGCAGCTAAATGTGGTGAGAACTGCTTAATGATCCGGATTGCCTTCTCATTAAAACTGGCTGCAAAACTGCACAAAGACAACGAAAACCCCGTCGAGGTTTGATAGATGCCCAGGAACACAAACACACACACACACACACACACACACACAATTACATCTCAAATAAAAAAAACAACCAAACACTGCAAATTGAGACCAACGCCGTAACGTATTGAATAGTACGCACAGACACTTCAAGGGATAAACACTGTAAATAGAGAACCTTGTAGTCAGCCCTCAATATTCAAATTTTATAAACCAACACCTAAGCTTAGTGAATCTAAAAATTAAGCACATCCAGTTCAAGGAACAATCACTAAATATAGATAGAGAAATCTTCTCTTAAACATTCTGTAGATGTGATAACACCCACAGGAGCAACAAATTCATTTCTAACGAGATATCACACGAAATACCTGTCATTTAGGAAAGCCAAGCTTAAGGCAGTTAGAGCAGCACCAAGAATTGCTAAAGGGCGAGTGATAAGTGCAAGACCTGACTCAACAAAAGGGGGTAAATATGAATGGTTAAACAGCCTATAAAGTATCAAACACAAGTAAAGAGACTTGTAAATCAAAATCCTTTACAGCTAAGAAAGCAAGAAATTAAGCAAAGCCTTTTGACATACCCAGAACGAAAATCAACAAGATGAAGTAATTCGTCCTATAGCTGCAACAGGAAAACCAGTAAAAAAAGAGAAGATAGAATCAAAATCAATACTTGGATTTGCAAGCACGAATACACATATCAAAAGAGAGAGAGAAAAGGTAAATCACTAATAGAGATTGCATTTAAGACGACTCATCCATTTAGAGAAAGAACGAGGAAAGGCGAATCTGGAGAAGAACTCAGCCAAGGAACGAGGACGCGTCGACCATTCAACTTCTCTTAAAGCTTCAATCACATCCTCAGCAGCAACACTGTCCCAATCCATCTCTTTCCCTCTTTAAAAACTCACAAGAAGAAAACAATAATCAGCTCTATGAAATCGAAATAGAAAGAAGGAGAAATAAGCTTTGATTGGGTCTTAATTTTGCGATTCGAGGATGTTTTGATTCTGAGGTTGTGTTTTTGTGTGTTTTCCCTGTGGGTCAAGCAAGGCGAGAGAAAAGTGAAATTAGGAGTCACTCGTGCGTAGCGTACGTGTAGGAGATGATGACGTAGAGCAATGTATTGGACAAAAAAAACTATAAAAAGTTATATGTCTGAGCCCGGGTTCGAACCGGGGACCTCTAGTGTGTGAGACTAGCGTGATAACCGACTACACCACCCAGACGATTTGGTAACTTATATTACATCTCTTTTATTGACAGCAAATTGCGCGACACTGATGTCTACACAGAATGTTTGCTGTTTTTGTTTGTTCCATTACCACACCATGCCGTTCGGGATCTACTAAGTTTCACTATTTTTTGAAATTTAATTGACAAAACCAATTTAAGTAAACTTGCAAAGTACCACAAAATTAGCGTAAATGCAGGAGCTCTTATCAGTTGAACACCATAGGTTTTCAATAAAATTCAGAGCGAGTTTTTCTTATTCTCTTTAACAAAATTTCTCTTTTCTCTTTCGTTCTCGCTTTCATTTCTCCTCCAGATCTCAAATCTCTCTTCTTCATTAAACAGGTTTGTTTTCTTCTATCGATTCATTTTGAGGTTCATTCTTGCTCTTTCTTTGTTAGATCTGTTCATTTTGGTTCGTAGCTTATGTAATCACTCAATTTTGCAATTTGAAACCCATACTGTTGATCAAAGTTGTTGCTTTAGATTTTCCTTGGTCAGTTGTTCAAATCAGTTTAGAAATTGATAGAATTGGGTTTTGTAACTGAGCAATTTCGGAATTTGTATACTGCAGAAATTTCACAAAATTTTCATTTGTCTCGGTGGAGTTAGATAAATCTTTCTAGGAGTTTTTTAGTGTGAATTTCTGTTGGTAAATTTGTGATTTTTCATTTGTGTATGTGTAGTACAAATGGAAACGTTCCTATTTACCTCTGAATCCGTCAATGAAGGCCACCCAGACAAGATTTGTGACCAGGTTTCTGACGCCATCCTCGATGCATGCTTAGAACAAGACCCTGATAGCAAAGTGGCGTGTGAGACATGTACCAAGACCAACATGGTGATGGTGTTCGGTGAGATCACAACCTCTGCAAAAGTAGACTATGAGAAGATTGTTAGATCCACTTGCAGAGAGATTGGGTTCACTTCAGCTGATGTTGGGCTTGACGCTGACAAATGCAATGTCTTGGTTAACATTGAGCAACAAAGCCCTGACATTGCTCAAGGAGTACATGGCCATTTGTCCAAAAAGCCAGAAAATATTGGAGCTGGTGATCAGGGACATATGTTTGGATATGCCACTGATGAGACACCTGAGCTCATGCCCTTGACTCATGTCTTAGCCACCAAGCTTGGTGCTAAGCTCACTGAAGTGAGGAAGAACAAGACTTGCCCTTGGTTGAGGCCTGATGGTAAGACTCAAGTCACAGTGGAGTACAAAAACGATGGTGGAGCCATGATTCCAATCAGAGTCCACACGGTTCTCATCTCAACTCAACATGAGGAAACTGTCACCAACGACGTGATTGCTGCTGACTTGAAGCAGCATGTGATCAAGCCGGTTATTCCTGCTAAGTATCTTGACGAAAACACCATCTTTCACCTGAACCCATCTGGTCGTTTTGTCATTGGAGGGCCTCACGGTGATGCTGGACTCACTGGAAGGAAGATCATCATTGACACTTACGGTGGTTGGGGTGCTCACGGTGGAGGTGCCTTCTCAGGGAAGGACCCAACCAAGGTTGACAGAAGCGGTGCCTATATCGTGAGGCAGGCTGCAAAGAGCGTGGTAGCAGCAGGACTCGCACGCCGCTGTATTGTGCAGGTATCATACGCCATTGGTGTCCCTGAGCCACTCTCAGTGTTTGTTGACACCTACAAGACAGGGACCATCCCAGACAAGGATATTCTTGTATTGATCAAGGAAGCTTTTGACTTCAGGCCCGGAATGATGGCCATTAACCTCGACCTAAAGAGGGGAGGTAACTTCAGGTTCCAGAAAACCGCTGCTTATGGACATTTCGGTCGTGATGACCCTGATTTCACTTGGGAGGTTGTCAAGCCACTCAAACCAAAGGCCTAAAACGTTGAACAAAACTGGCAGTTGCAACAACTGAGTTGAGACTTGAGACAATAGTACTCCCCAACTACTGGGAACTTATCATTATACCATTCTTATTGCAACAAGACTGAATAAAGAAAGCTCCTGCATTTTCATCCAGATCTCTTTAATCCTCATATTCATATTTGTTTTCAAATATCTGGTCAACGAATATCGCAAATGAGTTTCATGTTTTGAATTTTTGCTTTGTTTTTTTTTCTTCTTCTTAATAATTTTTGTACATATGATATACATGTATAAATCACATGTTAGTTCCATTATTTATGATGATTCCAATTGTGGTCTAAAAAACATCTCTACCTAGAGTTTTATTGATACAAATGTTGTCGTTATTGCCTACTGATCTACATTGTTTGTTGATTGTTTTACTTGGTTTAGTGAAGAAGATGGACCCCAATTATACTGAAAGAAGATGGACCCCAATTTTCATAATTAAACTTGTACTTGTAGAAAACTACTTCATTCAGGTTTGCTCATAATATAATGATGAGCAAATGGGAAATCAAGAAAAGCAAATGGAATGTGAAGAAGAACACTAATTAAAATGACAATATATAAGCAATTAAGTTTTCGAGATTTCGTAATGATGAACCTCCAAGCTTAAGGCATTGTTCTGCAGTTTCCTTCATAGGTATGATCCTCTTACGGATCTCTTCTCCTTCTGAGCTAGTCATTAGTGTTCTAACAGCTTTCTCAATCTCTAGTCTCTCTATCTTGTTCTCCAAATGCAGTCCAATTCTCCAAACATCGCTAATGTATCTAGCATTGACCCTCTGGTCCCCAAAAGAAGGTTTGCATATCAATGGTTTACCTTCACATATGCTCTCAAAAGTCGAATTCCATCCACAATGTGTTAAGAATCCGCCTGTTGCACGGTGAGCTAAAACTTCTGGCTGAGGTGCCCATTTCACGATTTTACCTCTATCACCGAGGTTTTCGATGAACCCTTCAGGTAGAATCTCAATCCATTCGTAGCCGTGGATCAAACCGGGTCTAACCACCCATAGAAAAGGTTGGTTGCTGTTTCTTAGACCCCAAGCGATCTCCAAAAACTCAGATTCATCGATCGAGGCAATACTTCCAAGACTTGCGTAGAGTACAGAATTCGGTGCTTGCTTGTCTAACCAAGAGAGGCAGGTCATGTCTTGTGTAAGTAAGCTACTCGGTGAAGCTGAAACATACCTGTGAAAAGGTCCAATACAGAAGAATGGAACTGGAAAGTCTTTGAGGGCCTGATCAAACTGTTCTGCTTCAAGGTCTTCAATGGCGTTGAATATGATACCTGAGGAAGACTTTAGTGCCTTCAACACACCTCTCTTTAATTTATCCCCGGAACTTGGTTCTTCCGTCTGAAACCATGGAAGATCTTTCATTCTAAGACATGGAAGTTCCGGAACCGGTGAGTCTGCCTGAGACTCTGCCATGGATAAAGAAGAAAAGTCAACGCAAAGAAAGCAAATTAGAGCTAAATCTCAAATTCGATCAGTATATACCTTGCAAAGAAAGATACCCTTTCTCTCGTAAAATATGAAACTTTGAGAAAGCAACGAAAGCTGAGAGATTAACCGTCCGGAGAACCATCCTCAGGATTCCATATTTCTCCGTTAAATCGTCAGTGAAGTACCAAAGAGCATCAACAATCACACAAGTTGCAGTTGGTTCTTCAGACAAAATCTGCTTTAAGCAATCACCAAAAGGAGCAACACACTTTGAGTTCAGGTCATGGAGAATCTCTATGACATCAGGATAAAATTCTGGTTCAGACAAGCCATCAGGGATGGAAATGAAGGAGAAGTCAGGGAAATTGGAAGAGTTTGGAGAGTTATACACAGTGTGTATTACAATGATGGAGAAACCTCTGTTGAAGAAGATTTTGGCGAGCTGCAACATTGGGTTTATGTGACCTTGTAAAGGGAAAGTAAAGAGAATGATCACTGGTTTTGTTTCTCGAGTCTCCATTTGCTGTTCTGTTTTTTCTGTTTCGAATTGTTATTCACACAGGCCTATAAAAGAACAGCTAAAAGCTATTAATTAGCAAGTGCACTTGTACAACCAAAGATCGAGTCCCACCGCCTACATTATGTAGGAACTTGGCTAATGGACTGGCCAGTTGTGGTCCAATGTTAAAAAAAAGAAAAAAACTATTAATTACGTCAGCTGAGATACGTCACAACAATGATTCAATATATTAAGTTTGTGTAAAAGAATGACCAAATGCATGTGGGGTTATCAAATGTCTAACTAAACAATTTATGATTTGCAAGTGGCATTTAGTCTAGTGGCAGGCGGTAAATCCACATAAGACATGCGCACTTGCACAACCAGGGATCAAGTCCCACCGCCACATTATGTAAGAATTTGGCTAATGGACCGGTCTGTTATGGCCCAATGATGAAAAAAAAAAACAATTTATGATTTATCTTTTATTATCATTCAAAGGTGCTCAATTTGGTATATTTTTGTTTCTAAATTCAGAAAAAAAATATAGACTTGAGTTGTACTCAAATTTGAATTGGTATCACAAGATGAATTTGTTACTTAAACTGATATATAATTGAATGCAACGTGGGGTGGATCCGAAAATTTATGAATAGAAAACAATGCAAAATAGGTTTTGTCATACAAAAAGAATTGGTCAATGTTGAGAAGATGAGATGACAAAGCAGTGACTGTTCTCTACAACATAACTCCAAAAGTGATTGACTTTGGCTTTGGTTTATTTTAGTTTTGGGGCACAACTTGCTTTTATTTAACAATTTTGCTAGCTTAGATTATCTAACTAAGCTTATTTAAATCAAATTATTACTCAACCGATGGAGCATATCCGTGTAGAGTGAGTTTAGTTGAAAGAGACTCAAAGCTGGCAAACGGTCATTGTCAGCTACACCGACTTTTTGAATATAGAATAATCCAAACGTTCCAATACAACCAAAAAATGCAAAACCGGGGTGGCTAGAAGAGCTAAGGAGGCTAAAAACAATACTCCTAAGCACGAAAACTGCGAAGAGAACCACAACGACACTGGTTGGGAACATTGATGAGACCAACCTAGAAGACAAAAAAGACAAGAGAGAATACAAGAGGAAATGAGCCGAAACTAAAATACAACTCCAAACCTATTACTCGAAGACCGAGAAGAACCCAAACGCCCAAGGTGCAAGGCAAAAACATTGGACCCAAAAAATCCAGCACAACTTACACATAAACACAACATACTTAACTTTAGCCTTCTACAATAAAAACAAGGTATATCATTGCAAGAGAAGAACTAAAAATTAAAACCACTCGATTGCTAAACCCTAATAGCCACAAAAACGTAAGGAAGAATTGAAGATGACCCATTCGGAAAACCCATCCAAAAGACGCATCTCAAAAGCAGAACCCCGGGACAAACCAGAACACCAAACCAACTAGGAAAAGCTAAAAGAGAAGCAAGGCTACGAGCAAAAGCTTTTGTTTATACTAGATAGGAGATAGAGACAAGCTACGCCTCGAATGGAAAAACCAAGAAGGCGGGTGATATAGGTCAATCTCTCTCGGAGCTTTTTTTTTTTTAAGGTATTAATTAGAGTTTTTTAGATCTAATTATAGTAAGTATAAAAATATTTTCTCTTTTTTTTTTTTTGGTAAACGATCTATTTTTCTTCCTCTCTCTCAATACCCCCATCGTTTAAATCAAAATTCCCCTCATCTAAACTATTTTAATCTATTTCTCCCGGATAGAAAATCGTGGTTCAAATCAAGTAAATCTTTACCAAACCATTTATGCGGTTGAAGCAAATCAAGATGAGGGGGAAATAGATTAAGAAAGTTTGGATGAGAGGAAAATAGATCAAATCAAGTAAACAAATTTTTCCCCAATTTTTTTTCTTCGAATCTTTCCTCTGCGTTTGATTAGGTAACAAAATCGAGCAAACAAAATCAAAATACAACAACAAAGATTCTTTGGGTTTCAAAATCTCTACACTAGTTGAAGTACGATAATGAAAGAAGGAAACGATGGGTTTGTTCGAGCAGATCAGATTGATCTAAAGAGTTTAGATGAGCAACTAGAGAGACACTTAAGCAGAGCTTTGACTTTAGAGAACAACAAAAAGAAAGATGAAGAAGACGCCGTCATCGGAGCTTCCTCCGTCTCTTCCCTTCCTGTTGCTCTTAACGGCGACAGTGAGATTCCTGAGTTACAGAAACTGCTCCGTTCTTCGGCTACCTTAGCGCAGCAGCCGCCCTCGTCTTCTCCTGTAAGCATTGATCCTTCCAGCAGCCGCCACAGAGACTCTGGAAGCGGCTAAAGACAAGAGAAGACAAAAAAATTGTTCTTTAGTTTCAGAGTACAAACACAGTAAATAACTCTTGTATGAAAGAAAGTTAAACATCTCTAATTGGTTCATATCCTAATCAATCAATGAAGATAAAAGCTTACGTTTTCCTCATCGCCGAATCCATACATCATATGCTGCACTGAAAATCATCAAAAGCAAAAAACACCATTGTTTGTTAACAGAAACACAAAATGAAGAATTCTGTATCTATCAAGAGATTATAAATAATTACATTCTTTCTGAAATAGCGTTTTATGCTTTTCCTGCGGCTGAGAAGTTCCCGTAGCTTTCGATTTAGACGATGAAGCCGCCGTTGCTGGTGTGTTACTACTCATGGTCTTCTCCCGATTAACAAAAATCCCAATCCTTGAGAGGAAAACAACAGATTTTTATCAAAACATTTTTGTATATAGATTGCGTTGGAATGAGTAAATTTAATGGATGAAGAAGAAGAAGTTAAAAAGGAATTGGGAAGATGATGGTTTATTGTAACCAATTTACAGTTTACTGTAACCAATTAACTACCTATGGGAGAAATAGATTAAAATAGTTTAGATAAGGAGAATTTTGATTGAGAATTTACGATGGAGGAATTTATACAAAGATGATAGTTCGGAATAGATTGAGTACTCTAAAAAAATTTACGAGGGATACAGTTTACCCTTTCTTTTCCCTTTCTTTTTCCTTTCTGTTTTGATAAATGATGCTGATCATGTTATGTAGAGAGGATTGCAACATCATGTGATCAATACAAGCATACACGTGTCAACTTGGAATCAGAAAAAGCAGAGAAGGCGAGTTAACAACAAAACGTGCGAGAGACAAAACACATCGCTTCGATCCTTCCCAAATCAATCATCATCTTCATCGATTTCCGATTCAGATTTCAATCTTCGAAGCTTATCAGCAATGGCTGCTGAACCTAACCCTAAGAAATTCCCTGTCCTTTCTTATGTCTTGGCTCGTCTCCCTTCTTTCACCGCCAAATCTCCTTCCTCCGCCTCCTCTTCCTCGGCTCCTCCCTTCGATGTCGAGCAACCACCATCATCATCATCATCATCATCGAGCCACTCGATCGAGATCGTCACTCAGATGCCTCATTTAACACAACCAGATGTTCTCGCTTCCATGACTAACGCCATCTCTGACGTCGCCGAGACTCGATCTATTCTCCGAACCCTAGGACCTAGACCCAATCACGAGTCCGTCGATAAGGCTCGTGCCAAGCTCCCGGAAATTAAATCGTACCTATCTGAATCGTTTGAGGATATCGCGCTCACGGATGCGTCGGCCAAAGATGAGAAGAAGAGACAAGAGATGGATCAGGAGAAGACTTGGTGTGAGTCGATTTTGAAGATCGACGAGATTCACGCTTCGTATGAGAAGCTTTTGAAGGATGCGGAGGAGAGGCTGGTGAGAATTTATGAGTCCGTGGAGAAGAATGCGGCGGAGGATGAGGAGAATGTTGCGGCCGTGGAGGTTAACGAGGAGGTTGTTGGTATACTGCAGTACGCTTCGACTAATCCGGTGGATCGTGTGGATTTGTCTGGGAGGAAATTGAGATTGCTTCCTGAAGCATTTGGGAGGATTCAAGGGTTGCTTGTTCTTAACCTCTCCAACAATAAGCTTGAGGTCAGTTCTTATACAATTAAAAATCGACATCACAAATTTGCTACATTGTTACTCACTGATCCAAAAGTATGCAACTTTCGTTTATGATTTGAGAATTTAAGGTAATTTTATCAATAACATGTTGAGGAACATTGCCTTCTCTGATGTGATTCTAAGAGATTTGGTATCAGTGCTGTTTAGTTTGATGTGATTCGAAAAGATTTCGGATGTGTGTGTACTTGTTTGGTTTTGCGTCTGAGAGTCTGAGACATTGGCTGTTGAAGTCTGTAACAATGATTTATAGTTTGATGTAGTTTATAGAGGTTCTGCGTGTTTGCTTATTTTGGTTCTGCTTCTATGAATATGAGTCTTAGAAACTTGGAGAACAGTGTCCAATGTATTGAAGGAAAAAGCTGCAGGTTAATTCACATTGTGCAAGTGAATGCTGTTGATGTCTGTGCTAGATATTTTGTCTTGATAGTTCTGAGGTTGGATCTATGGCACGGGCTGCATTAAATTTTCTTGATTTCTTAGTGATTATATAGAAATATTGAAAAACTCAGTGTTGAGTTTCACTTGTCTTACCCAATGGAGTTTTATGACGAACAGGCGATTCCTGATTCAATAGCTGGATTGCATAGTCTTGTTGAACTGGATGTCTCCACGAATAATCTAGAGACATTACCTGATTCTATCGGTTTACTCTCCAATCTGAAAACTTTGAATGTTGCTTCTAACAAGCTCACAACCTTGCCTGATTCCATCTGTCGTTGTGGGTACGTATTATATAATTCTTTGTCAAGTTAGATTTTTTTTTTATCAATGTCAAACCACTTATATTATGTCAAAATCTCAGGTCGTTGGTGATCTTGGATGTGAGCTTCAACCGTCTCACCTACTTACCAACCAACATCGGACTTGAGCTGGTGAATGTAGAAAAGCTCATGATCCAATATAACAAGATCCGATACTTCCCAACCAGCATAGGCGAAATGAGATCCCTAAAGTACCTCGAGGCTCACTTCAACGAACTTCATGGCCTTCCGGATTCTTTTGTGTTTCTCACGAACCTTGAGTACTTAAACTTAAGCAGCAACTTCAGTGATCTCAGGGATCTACCTTCTTCATTCGGCGACCTCATGAACCTTCAAGAACTCGACTTGAGTAACAACCAAATCCACGCTCTCCCAGATACTTTTGGCACGCTCGAAAGCCTCACCAAATTGAATCTTGATCAGAACCCGCTCGAAGTCCCACCCAAGGAAGTGGTGAAGAAAGGTGTAGTAGCTGTGAAGACGTATATGGGTCAAAGAAGAATCAGTATGTTGGAAGAGGAAGAGAAGAAGAAAATGGAGGCTGAGATGGAGCAGGCAAACGCAGGATGGCTCACTCGAACCACCTCGAAACTGAAAACATATGTCACAGATGTTTCAGAGTATCTTGGATCGAATTCTCCACGAGACCCTTACCTTGACCGAGCGCTTTGATTCGACTTGGCTCGAAGAACAATGAATCCAAAGAGGTTGTTTTTCTCCTTTTGTCTCAAAATTTTCGCCAATCATTCAGTAAATAATGAAGAAGCTCTCTTCATCATTACTGTTGTTTGTTGTGATTTATTTATTTTTGACGGGTAATGCCTGCCATTAACATAGGTTCAAACTTTAAAAGACTTGGATGATATGATACAGTCATGTGTCCAACTAATAAAAGATTCATTTAAATTCTTTTGTTTAAAACTCAATTCTTCTCGAACTTTCTTTTGTGATGGCTAGAACCATCTAGCCGAATTGCTCTAGGCGATCCATCGATTTCTGTTTGGTTTTTTAGTTTCCGATGTATAGGGTCCATTTAGTTTAGTTATTATTAATGTTCTGTTTAGTTTGGGTTCGGGTTTGGTTTCGAATGTAAAATCTATTTATGTTTGGAATATCAATAAATTTGGTTTCGGATTTGGATGAATTATTTTACCTAAAGTACATATTTACAACTAAACTAACCAATAATCTATTTAGTATATCGACTTTTATTTGTTTAAATGATTCGGTTGGATTGGCTCGGGTTCAAACATAAATTTTATGCTCCCACGATTTCAGCTATGCTTTGGGTTAAGTTTCGTATTGGTTAATAACCGAACCCAAAGAAACATGTAATCAAACATTGATCGGTTATTAAGATATATCTGAAATCGAAATGATCTAATTAGATCGGGTAGGGTTCAAATTCGGATTTCGAGTATAGATTTTATATTCAGGCTATAGCCGAAGTTCTACATAGATGAAGTATGTCCATGTAAATGGTGTTCAGGTTCAATTAAAAACCTTATTACGCGTTGTTTGTTTATGTTCAATATTTAAATTTGAATAATGGGTTCTCAGAGAAAATGTGATGTATATTGTAGAAAATTGTAGAGGAAGAAACGCGTGAAGATTATATTATCAATCATGGTTGAGTAGATGGATCCAATCGATGTCTGTGACATGACCAGTTGACTACAAAATCGTGTAGATCTCGACTTTTCTTTTCCCAATTTTAAAATTACTAAATACGATTCTACTAAAACGTGTATCAAATACTTGAATAATTGTAGCAATTGAGATCATTATTGACGAGAATCAACCAATTGACATTTCAACGACGTGTCGGTTACACAATTAATTTTTGGCCGGTATCAACTATCAATCTAGTCATGGTTTTTTGCATAAAAATTAAATTTTTTTTGGTGTTCAAAAATTCCACAGACTTCAAATTATTTACATGTCTGTTAGATAACTATGCCAAATCATATAATTAAGCACATAAAAGTAATGGAAGTATAGCATCAATTTTGTTCGAACCAAATTAAACCGAACCAAATCAAACGGATGAAGACTAGAAAAAAGAGAATCACAATTTTAATAAGTCAATCCTCGGTATAAAATTTGATACCCAAAATCAGAACTGAAACTGATCTGAAAATAGAACCAAATCGAATCCAAACCGAAACTGAATTGACAACCAAATAGATACCCTATTTTTTCTTATTAAATTTAGGTTATTAATATATTTTCTATTAAATTTTATTAATTTAAAGTTTTATATAAATTAAAATTAAAATACCGGAATCTAAATTTGATATATATCTGAACCAAACTCAATCTAAAAACTAAAAATATTCAAATGAATCTTAAATCAGTAGAACTAAAAACCTGAATAAATCCGATCCAAATCTGAACAGGTATCCGAATGCCAAGTGCTAAGTCAGAGGTTCCTTTGCTTTGTTCACATTGAACCACAATTGGCTGATCTATTAGTCAAGTTCTTACATAATATAGACGGTAAGATTTGATATCTAATTATCCAAGTGTGTATATTTTTATAAATTTACTGCCAAGTCACTCGAATAAAAAGTAATTGCATTGTTTAGAATTGGAGGAATCAATCATGTCCATAAAAATATATAAAAAAGACCCAAAAAGCATTATGAATTATGAATGCATTTATTGAAGAATTAAACTTTACCGGAACTGAAAATCTTTGACAGCTTTAAGAAAAAAAATTCATAACGCTCATGAACTCGAAAAAAAACAAAATAGTAACATTTTAGCCAAAGAGAAAAGAGAGAGGGAGAGAGCTTTAGCCAAAGATCTCTCATTGACCTTTGGTTTTTCTTCCTCTGAAATCATAGTTTCTCTCTCTCTGGATTTCACCAATTTCCTTGTGTTTTCCGTTTGACCAAATCTCGAATCGACTCGTAGAATAATACTTCAGGCGTCAAATCCGTGTCTGAAGATCTCTCATTTCCTAAAAGTGGACAGATCGATTGGGGGGTAATTCGAAACTTTCCCTCAAATTCGTGAGTTTTTGTGTTAGGGTTTTGGGTTGTTCTTAAGTATAATCGATTAGATCGACCGGCTAATTTCGATTTAGAGGATGAAGATAGCGGCCAATGGCCGGTTTTTCACAATCGGGCTCGTCGCGTCTTGGTATTCGTCGAATATCGGAGTTCTATTGCTTAACAAGTATTTGTTAAGCAACTATGGATTCAAGTATCCGATCTTCCTCACTATGTGCCACATGACGGCTTGTTCTCTTCTCAGTTACGTCGCCATTGCTTGGATGAAGATGGTTCCGATGCAAACGATCCGATCTCGAGTTCAGTTTCTTAAGATCGCAGCACTAAGTCTCGTTTTCTGTGTGTCGGTGGTTTTTGGGAACATCTCTCTTCGGTTTCTTCCTGTATCATTTAACCAAGCTATCGGCGCCACAACACCCTTTTTCACCGCCGTCTTTGCTTATCTGATAACTTTTAAGAGGGAAGCTTGGTTGACTTACATCACTCTCGTCCCTGTGGTTACCGGTGTTGTCATTGCCAGTGGGGTAAGAGCTTTTAAACTTCAAAATGTGCTGTTTGCTTTTGTATTTTGATTGATCCAATTCGAAGCTTATGTTTAAAATGTGTTTGCTATGGCTGATGGAAATCTTTTAACTTTAGCTTTAGGGAGATGTCAATGTGAAATACATACACGAACGAGAGAGGACTTTTACAGCTTTGATGTGATTTAGGAATAGAAGATTATGAACTGAATCTGGTTTATTCAATTCACATTTGAATGATGATAAAATAGCAACATTTATACTTACTTTACCTTTGAAAACATTTGGATTGCTCTGAGCTTCGCAGCTGCAGAGTTATGTTAGCCTAGGAGCTCTATCTCAATCATTACTCTGATAAGAAGTTTATATGCTTTTTAAAAGATTTAATCGGTATAGAGGTTATTCCTTTATGTGCTCAGAGTATGCTTCTTCTCTGGATCTTTCTCATTACATTTAGAGCATCTTTTCTGTACTGCCTTGACTCTCTGTTTGTTTTACCTCAATTCTTCAGGGTGAACCAAGTTTCCACCTGTTCGGATTCATTATGTGCATTTCAGCCACAGCTGCAAGAGCACTTAAATCGGTTCTTCAAGGAATTTTGCTATCTTCAGAAGGGTAAGAGAAAACAACATCTTTTGCAACTTTATCAGCTAAAATTCGATCTTGCAGAAGTTCATATTGTTTAAGAGTGTTGCTGAAAATCTGTTATGAATTTGTTTTGAAGGGAGAAGCTAAACTCCATGAACCTCCTCCTTTACATGGCTCCCATAGCTGTTGTGTTCCTGCTTCCTGCTACCCTTATCATGGAGAAAAATGTTGTTGGAATTACAATTGCACTTGCCAGAGACGATTTTAGAATTGTTTGGTATCTGCTATTCAATTCGGCGCTTGCTTATTTCGTGAATTTGACCAATTTCTTAGTCACGAAACACACTAGCGCTCTGACTCTCCAGGTAACAACACATTACTTCTCTCTATACATTAACTTCATCTAATCATCGAAAGCCATTCTGCATCTGGATACCTCTTATGTAAGTAATAAGTGAATGATGAGCTTCTCTATGACAGGTGCTAGGAAACGCCAAAGGAGCTGTAGCAGTGGTGGTTTCCATCTTAATATTCAGGAATCCTGTCTCAGTGACTGGAATGTTAGGTTACTCGCTCACTGTTTTTGGAGTTATCCTCTACAGCGAAGCCAAGAAACGAAGCAAATGAAGAAACCTTCATTCTATTTGTTCAGTCCCTCAGGTAAACAAACGCAGGAAAGAATATTTTGCTGTGAACATAAAATCCTTACACAGCATCTTTGGACCAAAGGCAAAGGATGTGTAAAGCAATACCCAAGGATCAGAGTACCAAAAGCAATCAATTAGAGGACTTCACAAATAAGTGAACTTTTTTCCCCCTTTGTTCTTTTACGTTCTCGGATTCTCTACTGCTTTTGTCGTAGGTTTTTCTAACAGTAATTTCGATTTAGCCTTTTTTTTTGTCGATTCTTTTTATCTCGTTTTGTGATATCAACATTTACAACACTGATTAATTAATGGAAAATGACAAAGCTTTTCATATCTTTCACCTGTCTTTTTCACCTCTGTCAATCAAACTTATGTTCTGCAAATTATGATCTCAAGTCAGATGTCGAATTCATACAGTTTGACAGATTCACAGGTCAGTTTATGCAGATTTTTGCTATATATTTTGTGGTTATCTATATATATATATTAAAATGACATTTCTTTTCGTGATGCCACCTCACCACTTAATTATTAAAAAATTAATTTATTAATTTATTTTATTTAATATATAATCTCTAATAATCTAGTAAGACCATTAATACCATAAAATACATAACTACCAAAAAATACAAATCAATTATATATAGTTAAGTATATCTACACTAGAAATGTAAACATTTCTCCTAATTGTCACAAATATATTTATCTAATGATACTAATTTAGTTTTATTATTATTTTTCTGAAATATTTATTAACAAATATTGTTCAAATTTTTCTTTTAGTTTTTAGATATTTAAACTATTTCATATTTTTTTAAACTAGAAAATATAAAAAAATACATAAAATAAAAAATGAGACAAGTAATTATAATAGACTTCAAAATAGAAACCGAAGAAAAAGTAGTGAATTTTGTATTAAACCATGTTTTTATGTAGAGAATAAAAAGATTATAGAGGTTACATTTTCCTATAATATTAAAGTTATAGTAGTGGAATTTCACTTAAAATAAATATATAAAAGATGAAATTATTGTACTTATACTGATATAGGAAAAGATGAGAGATTTTAAAGATAGAATTTTCTGATTTTTTCTAATTTGAAAGTTTCGACATGTGTTTGCAAAGTTGTGATTTTGGGAGGCATGTAATGTTAAGAAAGACAATGAGCTCATGAATATCGATATATGACTCCTCGATGAAAAGATATTGTAGATTTCTCGCGATTTATGTATAACCGACTTATAAATTTAGAAAATAATTCTTAATATTGTTTCTTATGATGTAACCACTTAAAATAAGAAACAAAAAATATCATCAGTAGTTTCAATGTAATTCAAAATAATTTTCACTTTAAATTTTGTGACTCGAATATAATAAAAAAAAAAAATCTCGTCCGAATGACGGATTATCAACTAGTTATATATATAAAAGGAGACTATGTCTCTCTATTGTGCAACACATAAAGCATTTTGGAGCATTTTGGAATTGACACGTAAATTTATACTCTTTATCAAAAGAACCAATCAAATTAAAACAATGACACCCACATCAAACTTAACTTAAATATTATGAAACTAAACTTAAGACAAAAAAAAACTTAATTATGCATTAACTATTATTTCCTAAATCATGTAACTATGTATTTGGCTCCGTTGGAGAAAGATCATAACTTCAACTTCTAAATTCATGTTATAAAAAAACGATAAAGTGATACATATATATACTGTTGGTTTTCCATATTTTAAATATATGTTTTTAGTTTTAAACATTAAAACAACAGTATCAAATCAGTATTATTTTAATATTTTGATACAACTAGAAAAGCTCCCAATTAAGAAATGTCACATTACATCACTCTAAAACTAAAAGTTTTTTTTTTGTCACTTAATGCATAATTAAGTTTAGTTTCCTAATATTTAAGTTTGATGTGTACTATTGTTTTAATTTGATTGGTTCTTTCGATAGTATAAACTTATGTGTCAACTCCAGAATGTTCCAAGATGATAATGTGTAGCACTATGGAGAGACATAATCTCTTTTTATATATATAATAAACAAAACATCTTTTGGAAATAAAATTATTACTATGACATGACAAAACAAAAAAACAACTTAGAATTGTTTGGATTGAATTATGTAGATTATAGTTAGTTTGGGTTGTATTTTGTAGATCATATTCTATTTAGGTTGTACACTGAATATCCAAAAATATAGAGTGATCTGGTATGAACATGTATAATACATGAGAAATATGTCATCAGTTCTTGAAGATCATATTCTGTTTAGGATATACATTAAATATCCAAAAAATATAAGGTGATCTGGTATGAACATGTATATAATACATGAGAAATATGTCGTCAGTTCTTGAAGATCATATTCTGTTTAAGATATACATTAAATACCCAAAAAATATAAGGTGATCTGGTATGAACATGTATAATACATGAGGAAATATGTCGTCAGCCTTTAAAATATTGTTAACTTTTAGTTGAAATACATTACAATTCTAACTTATATTATTACTCAACTGTTAATAACATTTGATTCACTTAAATACCTTTTTTCTCACTAATTCACTTAAATACTTAACATTTTTTTTGGTGAACAATACTTAACATTTTAAGACATAATAAATATATATCTTAAAAAAATTATTTTAAGTTTTAAACAGTAAAACACATACAAAAAATAATAAAATGACATAACTCTATATGAATAATATTATAAACAAACACATATTTTAAGAATAAAAACTATTATAAATTATATTTTTAGTTAAAAGTTGCAATGAAAATGCAAGTTTAAAGACATAAAAATTAGTTAGAAATATTTGAAATTTTATCAATATTTATTTTTGGTACATATTTCAACTTATATTATCATATAAAAAAAGTTAAGTAATACATATGAAATTCGAAGGGTTGCATGTTACATTTAATCTAGTGACATGTAGTAATTCCACTAAAGTCATGCGCACTTACACATCCAAGAATCGAATCCCACTACATGCATTATGTAGAAACTTGGCTAATGAGTCGATCAGTTGACCCTGTATTGACAAAAAAAATGTCGAAGGGTTGTTTCCCAATAGTACATATTTTGGAAGACATGTTTCACAATAGTCAAATAAACTTTAATTTAACTAAGTAATATTAACTCAATAAAATACATGAGAATCAATAATACTAGATAAATTACTCTTAAAAAATAATGTTTATTGGAATAATTCAATAACTAAAAATGTAAAACACAAAACTTCAATAAAAATTTTGTCTCGTAAAAACTGTTATCTCATTTTCTTTTTGGTGTTATGATGTATGACAAATGATCCTTACATATATATATATATATATAAACTTAGATGAATATACCCTACTTAGAGTTGTAACTATACATGAATAATTGCAACAGTTGCAATTGTACATGAATAGTTGCAACCTTACACAAATAATTGTAACTTCACATGAATAATTACACTGATTTGAAAAATAATTATTAGTGCTCATTTCTTCCCAACTATTCATTGATTCTATTCGGTAAAATCTACTCATTGTTGTTTTTTTATTCGAGTTTTCATTGATAGTTTTTAATACAGATAATGCATCTAACTGCAAAAAGTTGTAATAAAAAATAACATATTAAAGTTACAATGCAAAATATATATGTAAAAGATTTATTAAGTAAAAAGTTCCAATGAAAAGATGCAATCGTAGACAATATGTTTTCATAAGTAAAAAGTTATAGTAAAAAAAACAACCGTAAAAGATATTTTTTCATAAGTGAGAAGTTACAATAAAAATACATAACAGTAAAAGGCAGTTTTTCATAAATGAAAAGTTATAGTAAAAAGACACAATTATTGAATGTTTTCTTTCAAATTTTTATTCAACTAAATAATATTAACTAAATGAACTCCAAAAAGTGGTAATGAGTTTTAATGGTGGTAGATGAATCACTCTTACAAGAAAATGTTTATTGGAACAATTCAACTAAAAAAATTACTCCCTCTGTTCCATAATATTTGATTTTGTAATTTTTTCACACAGATTAAGAAAGCTTGAATGTTCCTTATTTTTAGCTATTTTTCACATAAATAATTGATGTTTTCCAATAACTAGCAATAACACACTATATATTAATTAGGTCTTTTAGAATTCTATAGTCAAAATCAATTATCTATTTTTAAAAGTATTTTGAACGTTTGATTTGTAACAAAATCAATTATATAAACTAATCAAAAATTTTAAAAAATTTAAATTTGGAGCCATTTACGTTAATCAAAACTTAAAATTTTAGATTGGAGCCAAAACCAACATAACTAAACCTCATATTGTTCTTGTATATATATTGACACAATTTTACACCATTACTTAAAATCATCTATGGCTTTTCATAGCTTTGATCTAAATTTATCACCTGAAAATAGTGGAAGACAATTTGTCATTGATTTGAATGAAACTCCACCAAGAGAGTTTATTTCACCAGAAAATCCACTTCATGAAGAACAAGAAAATTATTCTCATATAAATTCTGGTATTTTTTATTGTTTATTATTACATTTTAAATCTAGTCCGTAGTATTTTTATAATGAACGAAAAAATATTCTTATTTATTTAAATTCTGGTATTTGTTTTTATTTAAAATATTCTTATTTATTTAAATTATGATATTTGTTAATCCTAGAAATTTTGAGTTATTTATTTATTTTCTACGTATATGGACTTTATCATTTTGGTATAAGAATATTTTATTTATTTTAAAAATATTTATGATAGAGGGAAGCACTGAGATGTCTCAAAATCCACAAGAAGCTACTGTTCATTATAAAATAATGACAGATGAAGAAAGATTAGAGATTTATCATGCTTTACTAGAAAGAAGTGACAACGGAATTCTGAAAAAAATACTACAAGGGAAGTCTCTAATTTATATTATGTGCCTTTACAAACGGTTCAACGAATTTGGCGACGGGCCAAAAATACTTTTGATGGCAAAACTGTTGATGTATCACACAGAAAAAAAGGTAATTGTGGTCCGAAGAAAATTCAACTGGATCTTGATCGAGTTGTTGATATTCCACTCCATCGTCGGCGAACTATAAGGTCATTGGCAGCTTCTTTAAGTGTAAGTTCTACATCATTGTTTCGACGTCTTAAAGAAGGGCATATTAGGCGTCATACAAATGCCATCAAGCCAAGTTTGCGAGAAAACAATATGAGAGCACGACTAGAATTTTGTGTCTCCATGCTTGACAATAGTACTTTGCCCGATAACCCGAAGTTTGTTGATATGTACAATATTGTACATATCGATGAGAAATGGTTTTATATGACGAAGAAGACAGACACTTATTATCTTCTTCCGGTTGAAGATGAGCCCTACCGTACATGTCCAAATAAAAACTTCATTGGAAAGATAATGTTTCTAGTTGCCATGGCTGGTCCAAGATTTGATGATGAAAAAAAAGAGATATTTTCTGGAAAAATTGGAGTTTTTCCATTTGTTACAAAACAACCAGCTCAAAGACAAAGTAGAAATCGCGAGGCGGGAACTTTGGAGCTAAAGGCAATGAACTCTATCAAAAGAGAAGATATAAAAGAGTTTTTAATCGGAAAAGTTATCCCAAAAATTCGTGAAAAATGGCCACATGAAGATATGGAAAAACCGATTTTTATTCAACAAGATAATGCAAGAACACATGTTGATCCGAGAGATGAGGAATTCCAAGAAGCTGCTTCTCTTCATGGTTTTGATATTCGTTTGATGTGTCAGCCACCGAATTCGCCGGACTTGAATATTTTGGATCTTGGGTTTTTTAGTTCCATTCAATCACTACAACACAAGTATTCACCAAAGACGTTGGAAGAACTTGTTTTTGCGGTAGAAGCAGCTTTTGAAGAATATCCATCTCAATTGGTGAACCAAATTTTTTTAACATTGCAATCATGCATGCAAGAAATTATGAAAGTTCGATGTTTAAACAAGTACAAAATTCCTCATTTGAGGAAATCAGTTTTAGAGAAAGAAGGTACTCTACCTTTGCAAATGACTTGTGATGCAACTTTAGTACGTGATGTAATAAGTTATTTAGCATCTTAAGTCTATTTTTATTTTAATTTTTAAGTGAACGTTTTTAATTTGCTTTGTGTTGCTATTATCTTCTGATAGTTGTTTTCTATTTTTTTAATCTTATTAAAGTGTTTTTGCAACAAAAAAATAATCAAATTGATCGACAATTTACTTCATATATTGCCATTTGTGACAAAACAATTAGTTGCCTATTTTTTCTCATGTTCACAACAAACCCATCACTGTTTTATCAAATCTAATAAAAAATACATAGATTAATTGTAGAAAAACATAATAAATTGGAGTAGAGAAAACTATAAAAATATAACAAACCAAAGGAAAAAAACCACAAAAAAATTAGGGAAAGTACTTTGGCAAATAAATCTTCAACATATCTCGGATAGTTTCTTCAATTTCTTGTTTGCCATGAAATTCTCCATTTTCTTCTTCATCGATCAATGATTTGTTTAAATCCAATTTCTGATTAGTGTAGTTTTTGATCATATAAACATCTCTTGACTCTATTTTCTCTTTCATTTTTTCTTCTATTTCTTGTTTTTGTTTCATTTTGTTGACAAGAAAAAAAAAGTAGAGAATAATGTATAGACAAAAGAAAAAAAAAAAAAAGAGAAGTTAATTCTAACTCTTCATATTCGATGGTTTAAAGAGAAAAAATAGGGACTTATTAACTTTTTGGTCAACTAATAATTAATGTTTATTAATATTGTATTCAAAATTTCAATTAATGATGCTAGAAAATCAATTATAGTGGAACAATGAAAAAATGCTAAAAAATCAAATATAGTGGAACAGAGGGAGTAAAACACAAAATTTTAGTAAAATGTTTTGTCTTGTAAAATCTATTTTCTCACTTTATTGTTTGTTTTTAGGTATTTTGTTGAATAGAAAATGATCTTTAGATGCTGATATATATAGATGAATACACACGACTTAGCTTTGTAACTTTACACAAATAATTACAGTCTATCATGATCAGCTGCAATATTAAATGAATAGTTGTAATTTTACATTAATCATTTTATTGATTAATTAAATAATTATTCTTAGTGTCTATTCTTTCATAATTATTCATTGATGTCTATTCAGTTACACATATTCATTGATGTTCATTCTACATCAATTCATTCGATCACAACTATTCATTGAAAACATTTAATACACCTAATACATCTAATTGCACAAATTTGTAAAAATAAACATGTAAAAGATTTTTTCTATTAAAAAACAAAATCACAAAAATGTGATTTTATAAGTGAGAAGTAAAAAATACAACCATAAAATGCATTTTCCATAAGTGAGAAATTAGAGTAAAAAGAAACGACTGTCAAAAGTATTTCTTCATTAGTGAAAAGTTAAGAGTATTAAAATAGAACCATAGCCGGGTTTTTCAATAGTGTGAAATTATAGTAATAAGGGCATGTTTAATGGTGAAATTATGAGAATCTCTAAAGAATTATTTTAGTAATAAATTATCTTTAAGACTGTATCATTAGTCTCACTCTGTAGAGATATATCAAGCAAAGTATCATTAGTTTCATTTATTTTTAACTATATGAGATTTTCATAGTCTTACCATTAAACATGCTCTAAGGCACAACCATAGAAATATTTTTTATAAGAGAAAAATTTATATTAAAAAATACAACCATTAAATTTCAGTTTTTTATAGGAGCAACCGTAAAATGTATTTTCTGATTTTTTATTTTATTTTAAAGTGATGAGTTTTGTAAACTAATTTAAATTGATATAATATCGATATTTATTAAATCTCAAAAACTACCAACAATTTTTGGTCGCGATCCCCAACAAATACCAAAAAAGCAAGGCTTTCAACGAAATGCCTTTGCTAGTTACGTATTTAAGAAAACTCCATAGGTACTTTACATTTCCAATAATTTTGTGCATATTGAGTAAATTAGGCCAAAACTATATTTCATAAATTAACAATATGATGTACAATTGCATTGTTGAAGACACCTTTGCTTACCACCATGGTCGATATACGGAAGTTTCATTCTCGTCAGCCGTCGAAAACCATCATCGATGCATGTCAGTTGGGAATTCCTCACGCAACCTATATGTTAAACGTTGTCTTCATTCCTCTCCCGAAACCTCAACGGCTGAAGCCCATGGAAACATGTGCACAAATGTATTGGGTTCATAATGCAGTAATCATTATCTTCACAACTCACAAGTATTGTAATGATCCCTTTTGTTAGAAGATAAATTCCATAATTCCTTCTATTTTTTAGTTGCGGGAGTCCATTCCAAAAAAGTCAATGAACAGTGTTGGAAAATCTTATAGCGGCGTAGTAGCTGATTGTTGTTTTCATTCGCAAAGTGGAACGAGCTTGAATGGCAGTGTAAATGTTACATGTTTATCAAATACAAAAATTAGATAGTTACAGAGAGATGATGTACACGTATTGGAATGTATGTGTTTATTTTGGTGTTATATAATTTAAATTTTTGATGTTCAACTTACTTAAATTATAAAGTTTTGCTGGTGTTAAAACAAATGTCAATTAAAAATTTGTATTAGCAGTAACCATTATTCAATATAATAATCTGTTAGGTATAACTGTTATAGAACTTATATAATAAGTGAAAATACACGTTGACAATCTATAAAAATAATAATATGACTGTTATAACACAGTGATATTTGATCTAGTGATATGTGAAAAATCTATTAAAAATTGATACACTTGCACATGCATAAATCAATTTTCATTGCCTACATAATGTAAGAATTTGGTTAATAGACCGGTCAATTCAAAAAAAAGACACTTATCTTATTTTTATGGATGTTATAACTTTTAAAAATAATAATATAACTGTCATATCAACATTTGTAATATTTAGTGTATACAATGTTTCAATTGAAAATATGCATTTTAAAATCGTATCTATTTTCACTAACGATGACACATATTTGTTATCGGCTACCTTTTATATAAATGCAAAACAAAATTATTTGAATCATTAGTTCTGTTTTAATTTGATAGTTATGTATTTTTACTAAATAATTACTTAGAAATTGATTTTTTTTTGAAGTTACAATAATAATATAACTATTATTTTATTCTTTGCAATATTTAATACGTTAAATATTTCAATTGAAAAGACATCTTTTAGAATTAAGTTTATTTTCACCAACAAATACACATATTTGCCTTTGATTACCCTTTATACAATATAAAATAAATTTTTTTGAACCATTAGTTTCCTTTTTACTTAGAAGTTAGGTTATTTTATTTTGGTTACTTAGAAGTTGGTTATTTTTGAACCATTATTTTATTTCATGGAAGTTATTGAACAAAACATAAATAATTACTCAGATGTCATCTACTTCATCTGTATAAATAAAAACGTTTTAAACAAATTCCCAAAAAATATTTGTTATGTTCGTAAAGAGTCATGAATGCAACCTGTTACTAAATACAATTTTTTGAAAATAAAAAGAATATTTGAAATTTCATTATTTTGTCTAAAAGTTTCTGTATTCGGTATTGATATCATCACTCCAAATTCATTTAATAGTTATTCCCTCTATTTTATTATATTTCATGTTTTGGGTTTTTTCACCGAATTTAATAAAGCATTAATTTATTTTATTTTAGGTAAACAAGACATATTTAATCATAATTTTTTTAAATATATAGCCAATCATAAATTAGTTTGCAGAATTTAAACCGTCAAAAACACTAAAAATAATAAATTTTATGTATAAATCATAAAACATCGATTAACATGAAACGAAAAGTGTGAAAGAATGAGAGTGATATCTATATAATAAATTAATCTCAAAATCATATTTTGATGTAACTTGATGAAACTCTACAATATTTTGATTAATGGAAACCTGACAGCTCAACGCGAGAAAAACGTTTACACAAAGAGAACCGGGACTAACCGGTATAATGGGCCCTAGACGCCTAATCTCAGAAAAAAACAAAGCAACGTCTCGAGCGGCGCAAACGCCAAAATAAGAGAGATAGAGAGAGAAAAAATCGCGACCGGGATTCTTCAGCCGCACTGTCGCTAATCAGAATCGCTCCTGCCGCTCTATCACATTTCCGGTAAACGTTTTACGTTTTCCATTTTTCTCCTCAAAAAGGATTTGTTCTTCTTCTCCGGCCAAATGAGTAACACCATCTCTGATGGCTCTCAATCGCCGTGAGATTAGTGTTTGTGCGATAGCCAATTTCGCGTTGGGTATTTTTTAGGCTAATCGCGAGTCGAAAAATCGTTTATATGTCTTTTAGTGTAAAGAACACTCGATCTAAGTGTAAAGAGCTGAACCCTAAATTGCACATGAATGCGCTCTGGATCTAGTCAATTTGCAGAGTTTGTCTTCCAACAAATGATCTTTGATATGGGTTTCTCATCTTTGTGGTCTTTGCGATGGTTTTGTGAAAAAAGGTCATTGTTGGAGTCTATGCATTGCTTGACAAGTGGTGTATGTTTCCAATCAAAAGCAATTGCATTGTTTAAGGATAATTGATCTATATTGGTTTCATGAGTTTCTGGCTTCAACCTAAGATTAGTTCTAGATTCAGACATGATGTAAATTTTGTAGAACTTATGTATAGATTTGGTTACTGTTATATAATCCTCATTTTGGAAAGAACTTATGTTAATTATCTGGTTGTTGTCTTTACTTATCTATACAAAAATAGTATAGAGTTATGACGCTGAAAGCCGCATGGGAACCTGAATACCACAGAGTCTTTGTGGACTTATGCGTTGAGCAAAAGCTGTTGGGGAATATGCCTGGAACGCAGCATATATTTGAACCTTTTCAACAAAGGACAGGTGCGAGGATTACCAAACAGCAGCTTAAGAATCATTGGGATACAATGATTAAGCAGTGGAAAATATGGCGTAAACTTGTTCTATGCAGTGATATGAAATGGGATCCGGAGACTAAAACGTTTGGTGCTAGTGATGAAGACTGGACCAACTATTTACTGGTATAAAGAACGGTTTATGTTTTGTGTTGTGATTTTGATTGTTTCTTATGGTTATGATAAAACTTGATTGGATTTGTCACAGGTGAATCCTGAAGCTGGACGGTATCGGTTGAGTCCTCCATTGTTACTCAATAAACTAAAGATTATCTTTAATGGTAGTAACATAGATGATGAAGGTGCGTCAGGTAGCAAAAGGAAGCGAAGAAGCAAGCAGTGTGATGAAGAAATTGATACAGGGGATGAAGATAGGCAAAGCGCGTCTAATTTCTCTACTCCTCACTCGAAAGGATATTGGTCTCCGTCCTCACATGAGCTGTTTCTCGACTTGTTGATCCAAGAAACTGAAAAAGGATTTAGACCTGACCTACATTATCCAAAGGAAAGTTGGAAGATGATTCTTAATACTATCAATCAGGACACTGGAAAAGACTACACAAGAGCCCAGCTTAAAAATCATTGGGACTGTACCAGGAAAGCGTGGAAAATCTGGTGTCAAGCAGTTGGTGCTCCTATCATGAAATGGGATGCAGATACCCGTAAATTTGGTGCAACTGATGAAGATTGGAAAAACTACTTAAAGGTAAAACCGCTACTCCATTTTTTGTTTGTTCTAAATTGGTAAAGTTTGCAGCTTTGGACAACATTTGATCCTTTTTTGTCTGTGTTGTCGTTGTTGATTATCAGGAAAATCCTAGAGCTGCACAATTCAGGCGGAGGGACGTGCCTCATGCGGATAAACTAGCAATCATCTTCCAAGGAGTAATAGAACCAGGAAAAGCTTATTTCCGTCCTTATCGCAAGAAAGTGCGTGAGCATAATTCGGAGTCACCGCAGCTACATGACCCAACTCCATTATCAACACTCTACACTAACGAGCCAGTCTCAGGAAGTGAATATGGCAATGATGACGAAGATGATGAGCCTAGTCCAGAGTCTCGGTTACAAGATGTTGAAATTGTGACTCCAGAATGTCACAGGTTCAATACCGAGTTGTTGAATGCGACTCCAGCGAGTGCAGTGGTTAAGAAGTACGAGTATTCCATTAAGGAATGCATTGAGTGTTTGGACGCCATGGAAGAGATTGAGCTAGGCAGTGATATTTACTTGTTTGCGTTGGATTTGTTTCTGAAGAAAGAGTACAGAGAAATCTTCTTGCAGTTGAAGACTGCGAGTTTGAAAACCTCTTGGCTGCTTAGACGTCGATCTAGTGGCCTTACCGTTGATGCATAAGATCCTCTTTATTCTGCCGAACTTGTCTTTCTATGCAGAACTTTCTATATTTCTTTTCATGAAAACAGTTTATTTATGTTAATCTAGAACTCTTTTCAACAGTGTGAGATATTAAATATTTGTTCCCAAATTATTTAGCTGATGATATGATCTGAGTCATCAAAATAAGTTGACAAGAACTTTCCATTTTTGGTGGATTGTAATCTAAGTGAAGAGAGTGATCGTGGAGGAATGTTATTGTAAGATGAACTTTAAGTTCCTTGAAAGATTTTATGACAGTTGAAATATTATAAGCATTAGTAGTCGTCTCTAGTCACAACTGAAAGCTACTTTCTAATTGTTTGAACTCTAAACCCTCTCTCTATAAACTGGTGTTGCAAGAAATTGCTCTGTCTCTATTGCAGATGAGAAGTAAACTTCAAACCATTTGTACCCTATCGTCTATGTAGCTTCCTCCTCTTTATGTAGTTTTGAAGGAAAAAAACAATAATGGAAACCGAGAAAAAAACTGCAAGAATAAATCATATATCTACACAACCTTCATAGATTCGTATTCACAACTTCAGTTCGAAGCAGAGGCTGATCGTGAGAGAGAGAATGGCTACTATTTCTGCTAGAATTCTTCTTATTGTGTTTCTCTCTTTTCTATATTTGGCTGAGGCAAACATTCGTAGCTACAAGTTCAATGTAAGTGCTACTAATTTTAAGGTTTACTTGAACAACAAGAAACCTGAGCTTCTTTTGTATGAGACAGGTAGTGATGAAAAACATGACCAAGCTCTGTTCAACCAAACCGATTGTCACCATTAATGGAAAGTTCCCAGGACCAACTCTTTATGCGAGAGAAGACGATAATGTGATCGTTAACCTCACCAACAACGTTAACTACAATGTCACTATCCACTGGTAGTTAGAATTCAAAGAGAGTGAATAGCTCAATGAATTCAAGATGTGTGCATGAATCATGAAAGTCTCGACTGATCTCCAAGGGTTTTTACAGGCATGGTGTGAGACAGCTAAGGACAGGATGGTCTGATGGACCGGCCTATATAACGCAATGTCCGGTCCAACCAGGAGGAACTTTTATCTACAATTTCACGCTCACAGGCCAACGAGGAACGCTTCTATGGCATGCTCATATCTCGTGGCTTAGAGCCACAGTTCACGGTGCTATTGTTATTCTTCCAAAACGCCATGTACCTTACCCGTTTCCTCGGCCTCATGCCGAGAAAATCATCGTTTTCGGTGAGATTTTTGAAGCTCTAATTAGCTAGTTACTAAATCATATAATTCATCTTTTAAGGTGTGTTTAATGAGATAGAACTTTGCAGGTGAATGGTGGAAATCAGATGTTGAAGCTGTGATTAATCAATCTACACAATCCGGTTTGCCACCAAATATCTCAGATGCTCACACTATCAACGGATTTACCGGTCGGTCCAGTTCATTTCCTGGTTGCAATTCTCGTGGTATGAATGGCCTTCACACTAAGCAATTCAGTTTAATTTGGTATGTTTTCAAGTTGATGTTGATTTTGTCTTGCGATCGTAGGTTACACTTTACACGTCGAAACAGGGAAGAAATACCTCTTAAGGATCATCAACGCTGCAGTCAACGACGAACTGTTTTTCAAGATCGCAGGACACAACTTGACCGTCGTTGAAGTCGATGCAAGTTACACTAAACCCTTTAGCACCGACACGCTTTTCTTAGGTCCCGGCCAAACAACAAACGCAATCTTGACAGCAAATCATCCCCAAGGCAACTTCTTAATGACTATTTCACCCTTCATGGACACCGTTGTTGCAGTTAATAACGCAACTGGAACCGCTATATTGCGGTATAAAGATACAAAAACAACACTGTCCTTGACCAGTACCAAGCTTCCTCCAATAAACGCTACAAGCATAGCCTTAAGCTTCTCAGACTCATTAAGAAGCCTAAACTCGCCAGATTATCCGATCAATGTTCCTTTAAAGATTGATCATTCGTTGTTCTTCACCATTGGAGTAGGCGTGAATCCGTGTACCACTTGTCTTAACGGAACGAAAATTGTTGGAAACATCAACAATGTTACCTTTGTGATGCCAACAATGGCTTTGCTTCAAGCTCATTATTTCAACAATAGTGAAGGCGTTTATACCGATGATTTTCCGGGAAGACCGTTAAAGCCGTTTAATTACACAGGCGGTTTGAGTAATCTTCAGACAAAGAACGGAACAAAAGTCTATAGACTCGAGTTTAACTCAACGGTACAAGTTATAATCCAAGGGACAAGTGTTATAGCACCAGAGAGTCATCCTACGCATCTCCATGGATCGAATTTCTTTGTGGTTGGTAAAGGATTGGGAAATTTTGATCCATTAAAGGATCCTAAGAAGTTTAATCTCATTGATCCGGTTGAGAGGAACACTGTTAGTGTCCCTACTGCTGGATGGACCGCGATTCGGTTTAAAGCAGACAATCCAGGTAATGAATCTGTCATTATATCTCTTATTCGAGTAATTCAGGACTCTTAATTGTGATTAAGATTTTAAGATTTGAAATTTTGAATGTTGATTTCATTAGGTGTTTGGTTCTTCCATTGTCACTTGGAAGTGCATACTTCGTGGGGACTTAAAATGGCGTTTCTTGTGGAAGACGGCAAAGGTTCTAATCAGAAACTTCCACCGCCTCCAACTGATCTTCCCAAATGCTAAAAGAGATCTTAATTTATCTTATTGAACTTTGTGATATGTTTTCAAAGAAAATGAGTGTATAGTTTGCTTACTTGTGGTTCAAGAAAAAGTTCATAACCTGAAAAGTTATAAGGCTTTCTCAGTTAGTTTTTACAGTATTTTTTTCTTTGTTCTTGTTCATTTTTTTCCTTTGTAAAAATAACTATAATTTTATTTGTGGAACCCAAATAAATTTCCGAGATAAGTTTGTTCATCACAAAAATTAGCCTAATTTATAGATTTTATTGGATTTTTTGTTCGAAGGAAGTAACATATAACATATTTAGGCTGATCATCTATATCTCCGAACTATCACATATAACATTAGAAACATCCAAAATTTGTTCATCTTCTAAATTGCATACGAAATAAAAATTAAAATTCTAATTTTAGTGACTTAAGATTCATTCGAATATTTTTAATTTTTGGGTCGGATTCGATTCAAATATAGATTGGATTCGGATTTGGGGTATTTCTTAAATTTTTACAAAAATTTAAAATTCAAATTCCAGTAAAATTAAAGTTTTAAATTTAGAAGATGAGCAAACTTCGGATAATTTTAATTGTATATGTAATAGTTCGAATAAAATTAGAATTTTTAGAGATTTTTTGTGGTATATCTGATGG
Source organism: Lepidium didymum (assembly GCA_963920545.1). Taxonomy (NCBI): domain Eukaryota; kingdom Viridiplantae; phylum Streptophyta; class Magnoliopsida; order Brassicales; family Brassicaceae; genus Lepidium; species Lepidium didymum. The sequence goes on along the minus strand of OY986983.1, from coordinate 3,819,924 downwards.
TACCGCAGAAAATAGATAGTTGAATTAATTGAGGTTTAGGTATTGAATTAGTCATACTTTCTCAAAATATCGTCCACCGACTTGTTATTCAAATCGAGACTTGGTAAAGAAAAAAAGATGAAAAGAGAACACGCCAGGCAGGGGTCGAACCAACGGCCTTCTGCTTAGGAAACAGACGCTCTATCCACTTAGCGTGTTACTTTATATTGATAAAATCATATAATAGTTAGTCACCGTGTGGACCAGAAAAAAGGCGATAGAACAAATTTGTCGTATTCGAAATATAATAATTAATTAAAAAAATAAAAAAATAAAAAAACTTTTTAGTGAAGAGCAAGAATCCGAGTGGAGTGGTGCCATTCGCTGTTCTCCAATCCAGATACGCCAAATCTCCATGGGGGTTTCTTAGAGTAGGTTTCTAATTTTAAAAAATAATTAAATAATGAATAGTAATGAGAGAGAAGAATGAGAGTTTCTTATTTAGGAGTTTTTAGAAACCCATTTAGAGGGTTTCTTAACATGTGTCATCATGTAATTGGTGTTTGTATTTTTATTATTATTTTTTTTGTAAGAAACCCAAATCATGGATTTGTCCATTAATCATGCCCTAAAAACCTTTCCTTTTTTCTTCTTCCTCAGTGCCCATTTCTACAGTGACTCATTTTTCTCTCTTTGTATATTACTCTTATTCCTCCCTTCACAATCCATCTCTCTCTATCATAGCTTCATCATCCGAGGAATTACTCATCTGGGATTTCCTGTTTTTGTCTTCCTTGGACGACCCACTTTTCTAGATTCTCACTGATTCTTCAAAGCTCGACACTTTTGTCAGATTCCAAGGTCGGTTTTTTATGCTCTAAATCTCTTACCCAAATCAGGTTCTTTGATTCCCTCAGTATACGCTTCTTAAATTTCCTTTTCCTTTTGCTTCTATATATAAAAGCTTCCACAATTTCCTAATATCACAAATCAATCCTCCAAATTTCCACACACAAAACAAAAAAGTGGACTTTATTGAGCTCTGTTTGTGGTTGAAACTTTTTCGTCCGTCTGATCCTTTAGTTTTTAGCTATGGAGACTCTGCATCCACTTTCTCACCTACCCATCTCTGCCCATCGGTTCGTTACTCAAGAGATGAGGAGCTTACATAGCTCGAGCAGTAGCAGCAGCTGGACTAAAGAAGAGAACAAGATGTTTGAACGAGCTCTTGCCATATACGCTGAAGATTCGCCTGATCGTTGGTTCAAAGTTGCTTCCATGATTCCTGGAAAGACTGTTTTGGATGTTATGAATCAATATAATAAGCTCGAAGAAGATGTTTCCGATATTGAAGCAGGACGTGTCCCCATTCCTGGTTACCCTGCAGCTTCTTCTCCAAATGGGTTTGACCCTGACACGTGTCGCAAACGGCCTAATGGAGCCAGAGGAACTGATCATGATCGAAAGAAAGGAGTCCCATGGACAGAGGAAGAACACAGGTTAAGAGACTCTTTGATCTCTATACTTTTCTTTCCACACAAGTCACTCTTCCTAGGTTTCTTGCAACGCAAGCCATTCCCCTCACCCTGTTTTTTTCTTTATCTCTCTGTAGGAGATTCTTATTAGGGCTTCTCAAATACGGGAAAGGAGATTGGAGAAACATATCAAGAAACTTTGTAGTGTCGAAGACACCAACACAAGTCGCGAGCCACGCCCAAAAGTATTACCAAAGACAGCTCTCCGGAGCCAAAGACAAACGCAGACCAAGCATCCATGACATCACAACCGTCAATCTTCTCAACGCTAATCTCAACCGTTCGTTTTCTGACCATAGAGATATCCTCCCGGATTTAGGGCTTATAAGCAAAGATGATGCTGATGAGGAAGTAATGTTTCTGGGCCAAAATCAATATTCAGAAACCCTATTTACTCCATCGTCAACTTTTTTCGACACTGCATTTAACTTCGCCGGAGTAAATGCCTTCGATGTTGGAGCTTAAGGTAAACATGATAGAATCCCAAACTCAGCTTTCGAATGAAGTTGAGTATTGAAACTGTAATTAGAGAATGACAAGTATATATTTTGTGTGGTTTAAAAGATTAAGAATGTGTGATTTTGTTACATGAATGTGAGTCTGTATTTCGTCTGTGTCTACTCAATACCTATTAATTAAAAATGTATATGTTTTCATTAGTGTTATAGTTGTGGAAAAAAGACTTGTGCTCTACATAACAATTGACCACAATTTAGTTTATGGTGTTAAATGCAAAGATATAAAGAAAGACTCAACAAATCCAACACCACATAAATAATGATATTCTTTTGTCAACAATTAAACTAGATCGACATGTAATGTGTCCAAATTATAGTTGTAAGAACTTACATTAAAAAATTTGGGGCCAAAAAAAGTGATGAAATAGTAGGAAATAAAAATGGAGTGAGTGTTGGTGGAAGGTATGAAAAATTGATATGAGTATAAGATAGAGGCTGAGTCTGCTTTCCACTTCTAACCAAAGAATCTCATTCCTCTCATCTATTGCAATTACCCCGTCGCCTCCCAATTTATTTATACATTAATATATATTGCAAACAATATTGTTGTATATGATTAAAAAAGTTATTAAAGTTTTTAATTGTGCTCAATAGTTTAAAAATTTATAAAAACTAAAGATGTTTTCGATGTTTTAAAAAAAAAGAAGACGATATATAATATTAAAATATGGACTTCCAACTCAAAATTAATTGGTAATGAGTGGGGAGGTCCATATCTTATATATAGTAGTTAGAATTTTTTCTAACTTCTGATGTGGAATGTTATTCACTAATACGTCCCCTCGAGATAATGACTCTTTGGCCATTGATCTCGATATGTTTGGGGATGGATCGACGACACCAATTTTGGGTCCGGATTGTCGATAATTAGACCAATTTTGGGTCGGATTGAGTTGAACAGTGTGGATCGTAGGTTCTAATACCATATTAAATACTAGTTATACTAGTTAGAATCACTTCCAACTTTCGATGTGAGATGTTATTCCCTAATATATAATAGATTAAATAAATCATTTATATTTAGTTATAAATATTATTTTATGGCGACCTCCAATCTATATAAACTATACCAAAATATAATATTTCCATGTTAATAAAAAAGTTTGAAAAGATACATATGCTTTTCTTTTATGATATGATCAAATATTATCATATTAAATCAAAAATAGTAGTAGATTTGTCCACCTATTTTCTCTAAATTTTGTAAAATAGTGAAGTTATATTGTTTTTTATTAAAAGAAATATTTATTGTCATGCGAATACAAACTTTGAGATACTAGTTAGATATGTCGGTAGAGCTTGAGGTATATGGAATTATTCTGGTCACATAAATGATTATGCAGCTTGCAACGACATTATTCAATAATAGTATCATGCAATGTAGGTGTGATACATGATGAAAAAGTTTATCAATGTTTATGAAATAATCTTATAGAGGTCGGTATATGTATATTAGAAAATAATTTGAATGTTAAATAATCATTTACAAATGATCAGTCAACATAACTAGGGACAGTGAAAATAAGTCTTTTTCTCCATAATAAGCTAAACCTAATGAAACAATTGATCTATCATATTAGGTAATGATATATACCACACAAGAAGCTGAAAACATTTTAATTTAATATATATAATTTAGCGATCAATTTTTTATTATCAAATGATTTTGAATTAGATTTGTAATTGCATGTGAGATTATACACAACTCAAATGAGATTGATTGAAATCCGTACAATATAAGATGAATCTAGATCATCAATTGTGACAGATGCTATTGCAATTTGAGAGTCCTATTTCGGATAAAGTTGAGAAAGTAATTTGATTTCTCTTTTCTTTATTGATGCAACTTTATGGCTTTATTAATTTCACCATTCTTTCTTTCCTTCTTTAGTTATTTTGTCACATTCGATCTGGTCGCTATGATGGGATCTACATGCCTTACACTGATGTGTACCAATATCAAAAAACAAAAACAAAAATTCAATGTTCTTACGTCATTCATGCATTACTATATTATACTATGAATTCGATTGGTAAAATTGCATAATCGCTTAATGATATAAATAAAATAAATTTGCAGAATAAAAATTGTAAAATAAAACCTTGCATAATAGATTTGGCAGAATCAGATAGTGATTGACATAACTTTTGCTGAATGACATAATATAATTTAATATTATTAATATTCAAGTATTGGTTTTCTTAATAAATTTTTAGTATATTATAAATATTTTTTATATTTTAAAAATTAATAATTTGTAAAATTAAATTATATATTTAATACTTGAATATTTTATAAATTATAAAAAAAATAACACATTTTTTATTTTTATTATAATTAATTTTAATACATTCATAACACACAAAAATAATTAAAAATATCTAATGATGTTGTAAAATCCAAATCATAAATGCAATTCATTTCTTACAATCTTCATGTATCGACATGCATTTCCTTGTTCAGCGTATATTGTATCTTGTTATTAGTACATGTAAGTGGTATTAGTGCATGTCAATATTAGACTATTTAATTTTTTTTTATCATTAGGCAAAAAAGCAACAAAAACTTATTTATTTGCCAAATGACATTTTCCTTTGTAAATTGTTAGGCAGAAAAAAAAGTTACAGAAATTGCATTAGATTACGTCATTATACACATTATGCTGATTGACAAAATTTTGACAGAATCGCATTACATTACGCCATTAGACGATTATGCGATTACAATTGAACCCTATATATTATATACTATATGCGTGTGTATATATCCACTATTTGATTACTATGATTTGCGACGTTGATAACTTTAACAGCAACATGACGAAAATTAAAGATTACTAATTTAAAGTGGAACTACTATTTGTTAGATATTTTCCATATCAAAAATATAGGAACATACATTTTAAAGTGTTTGCTAAATAACAGTTAATTTTTTTTTTAATCATTTAACAATCACGATAATTTATAGTGTTAAAAATGATATTAGTATATATATACCCAATAATTCAAGATTATATATGAATTACATCATTTTAATACGTGTAGTTTATTGTTATGGAATATCATGGAATGGAAATAGTGTATATTTTTGTACGGACAAATAAATAAAGCGGCTACATGAAGGCTAACGTCATAAAGACAATTTAAGAATTAAATAAGGAAGAGAAACGTCATTACGACCCCAAGGCTAATCCTAACCATGATCATATTTTAAAATCATTCAACAATTTTATGTAAACGACAAATTTTTTAGTATTAATCATAAGGTCTATTCGAATAAGCACAACACCTTTTTTATTATGATAAACTAATTAATAAGCACAACTTTAATTAAGGCTAAAAAAGGAGGTCCAAAGTAGGCTTAAAAGCAGCATATTGCGTAACAAAGCACGTTCGTTTTGATTTCTAAATTCATATAGATTTTCTCTTACTTTTTTTTTGTCAGCATAGATTTTCTTTTACTTATATGATTCAAATCATTGCCTTTGGATAAAAATTTTGTTGTCGGAATATCGTTCGGAAACTCCTAAGACGGTATCCAGCCTTGATGCATTGGTTTTGGTTTTATCATTAGATAAATTTATATCATCTCTTTTGCTATGTAGGATAGATTGCTTCATTTATTCTCTTTGTGGTTTTTCGTTGACTTCCTTATTGTAATCTTCCAAATTTATATCATTCAGATGAAAAAATTAAAATTTCTCTTGCTTATCATCATATTACGCTACTGGTAAACTTTATTTTCCTTCAAAATTACCTTTTTTTTTCTTGTTGGCGGCCCTTCATAATATAGTTTTCTATTTTCATGACAAAATCTCAATTAAAAAAGGTATAATTCTTTTCCTTTTTATCGTCTATCAATGTGGACACTTATTCACGCTTCGGCATGACAACAATTTTATAATCCCGAGCCGACCTGTTGTGTACAGTGTACGACTATTAAATTGTAGTTATCTTCCATTACTTGATTTGTCAACACATCGATGTTAAATTCACTATTTATGTTACCCTTTTATGGAAAATTACAGAATCTACAAATGAAAATCAATAAAAAAAACACATATTGCCGATGATAGGTGAGCTAACGATAATTAACAAAATCTCCAAGCACTAAAGATCGAACAAAAATCCACTACGCCAAATGGGCAATGGTAGTGGGATAAGGCCCGTTGACAAAAAAAAAACCATATTTCGATATATGAAGGATATGTTAATATTTTGACCATTGTAGATCCATCGGAATAAGACCGAACCCGTTTTGTCCCCGAATTGATTATCTTCACATTAGCAATTAACAGAGTAATATCCGATTAGAAAACCTCCTAAAAGCTCTAAATTTGAATGCATTTTTAACTCGCAGTGATTGCGGGTATGGCAACCGGCTTTGAGCCCTCTGCTTTTTTCATGTTCTTTGTTCAATAACTGAAACATACGATTTAGAGATGATTAAACAAAAATGTATATGACAAATTCAATCAATCAAGAGAGCGAGAGAGAAGGATGATCATTAAACCTTGTTGTTGATCGAATTGTGGAGGGCAATTACACTTCGAATGAGGGAAGAAACGTATAGATAACGAGCATCATGTCATTTGTTTTCACTGCATAAACATGAATACAGTTAGTGTATTAAAAGAGTGAAGATGAGATAATATAAGTACGAACATGAAACTTTAAGGTAGAAAAAGCAAAACCTGCAAAGGCCTTAACCAACTCGTTGATCGTCCTTGCCGATCGATATCTGCTGCGTTTTTATCACATCCATTGTTGAGCTAATCCTCAATTCGGTTGTCAACTACTCAATCTTTTTCTCCGGGAGTGATTAAAACCTGAACTTCCGGTTCTGTTTCTCTCCGACGGAGCTTGAATTGGCTTCTTCTCCACGAAAGCACCCTCTTCAATAAATCTTCTTTAGCTATTTTCTGACACACTATGGGTTTAAATGGGCCTTTATTTGAAAGCCCAATTTATGGCCTGAAAAGTTATTTTTTTTTTGTCAAATAGCAACTTCTAAGAGTATTACAGCGCCACCCCTATTACATTACTGAAATTTAAATGAGACAGAAAGCTCGAAAGTTTTGCCTTTGCCATAGAATCAACATCAGTATTGAAATTTCTAGAGATAAATTCGAAATCAACACAGATTCGAAGAGAAGGAGAAGGTAGATTACATCCACAAGGATGCTAGAGATCTCCAATAAATTCACTCCATTTTTTATGGCGGTGATGAGAGTTAGAAAATCATATCGGAATACGATCTGAAAGAGGTCATTTGCTAACGCATCGATCATCGCAGATCGGAGGGCCAAAACTTCTGCTATCAACGGCGATGCAACAAAATCATGGATCTGTGCACCTCTTCGCAGTGGATCTTTGCCCGATTTAATGATCCACGCGGATCCAGAAATTCGATCTTTTTCATTTTATGCCACATCAGAGTAGCAAACGGCCGTATTAACATACCTGAAAAGTTTACATTTTGGATAATCTTTTATATGGAAAATATTAAAATTTTATGTTTTATATGAAACAAAACTGAATTGATGTATTTATATGGAATATATGGTAAGTTCATGAATTTATGTAATATTTCACCTTTGATTTAATGGTTGCTATTTTTGTTACGCATAAATAGCTACTGTAAAAAAAAAAAAATTTGTCCTAGGTTATATAAAACAAAAATAACATATATCAAAGATCAACTAAAATACTACATAAAAATAAATTAAAAATATGGAAGGAAAAAGAAAAAAAAAGAAGGAAATTTTACTTAAACTAAACCTATAGTCACAAGGAAATTTTACTTCTGAATCTGTAAGGATACGTAGGTTTAGGTTCTATACTTCTATATAAACACTCTTAGTAATTAGTCCCTTCTAAACTTTCCACCAAACAAAATTCACTACTTCTATTAGTTATCTCTTTCAAATCTTTTTCTCCCGAGTAACTAAACAACATTGATCGATCATGGCTTTTAGTAACAGTAAAGTTTTCTTCACGTCTCTGCTAATTCTTGTGGCTCTTTTTTTGGGAGTTTCCGTTGGAGGAACTGTTCACAAAGTGGGTGACTCACAAGGATGGACGATGATGGGTGTCAATTACGAGACTTGGGCTTCCTCAAAAACTTTTCAAGTCGGAGATTCCTTGATCTTCGATTACAACAATGGTTTCCACGACCTGACTCAAGTCACTCATGATGACTTTGAGTTATGTGACGCGTCTAAACCGATAACAAGATACGAAACCGGATTTGATACAATTACTCTAACCAAACCGGGAATCCAATACTTCATATGTGGAACCCCTGGTCACTGTAACATTGGACAAAAGCTTCAAGTTCATGTTATGCCTGCTTCCTTGGGACCCGTCGCAGCTCAGCTTCAAACTCTGTTGTTTGGATCGGACTCTGCTTCGTTCTTTTAATTTTTCTTTCGGTATTAGATTGATAGATTTTTAACATGTTATCTTCTCTTGTCTTTTGATTTTACGTTTGAGACTTTGAGTTGTAGAGATTCTATTTTATTTTATTGATATGTTTATATGGAAATATATGGTTAGTTACTAATAACTAATAAGTTCATGAATTTATGTGGGATTTTTCTTAAATGTATAATCATTCAAAAGGCACTGTAAAACCGAGAGATAATAGGTCAAAGAAGTGATGTGCAAGTAACAACGCCTTTCAAGTCCAGTGTTATGTACTGTACTGAACCAAATGACACGTTAAATTATCATATTATACTCAACGCTCTAATATGTAATTAGGCAACTAGAACAAAGTCTGACTGAATTACATGCCCTAATGAGGAAGTCAGTATCTAAGAATCGACTCAAACTAAGTCAATTTCGCAGACTGAAGTTCACTACCTCGGAGCCTTCATTTATCATCCTTAATCTATAGAATCAAAAACAGAAATCACATAAAGTAATAAAAGTGTTGGTGAGTTTTGCAGACTGAAAGTTCACTACCTCAGGAGCCTTCATCATATGAATCTTGTTAAGCTGATTGGATACTGTTTAGAAGGAGAGAAACGACTTTTGGTATACGAGTACATGCCCAAAGGAAGCCTGGAGAATTATGTGGAAGACGAGGATTAAAGTTGTGATTAGCGACTTCAAAGCCTCGAATATTCTACTTGATATGGTACACCATCTTCCCCCAAACTTCGTCTCCCTCGCAACTAATTCTCACAAATCATCATTACTATAAAAGGATATGAAAGCGACTGATTAAATTATTAGATAGTAAAATTAAGAATAAGAAAATGGACGCCAAAGCCAAGAGAGCGACTAAACGTATACGAACATGATAGAGCAAAGCAATGTAAAACTCTATTTCTTATTGAATATCGGAACTAAAAGTGTGTACAATGATTCACAATATGCCAAAAGATGCAGAATGCGTTCATGACTCTGCTATTTAAACAAGATACAGAGTCTAAAACAGAGTAATAAATTAACAAACTTCACAACCAATAGCAGCTTGCCATGTCATCCAGAAGTGATATTTAACACGTACGCCTGATTTTGACAAATTTTTAACACCGTTAGAATTTAAATAAGGGCTAAAAAACAATAATTCATGTTTTATACAGAAAATATTAAAAGTTTTATGTTTTATATGAACCAAAACTAAATTGATGTATTTATAAAGAAATATATGGTAAGTTCATGAATTTATGTGGGATTTTCCCTTTGTTAGACATAATTAATCGCACGCTATAAAAAATCAGTTTTATTGTAGGTTATATAAAACAAAAAATAACATATATCATAGATCAACTAAAGTAATACGCAAATTAAATTAACATAAAAACAAAAATTATTGAAGAAAAAAAAAGGAAACTTTAATCAAACGAAACCTAAAGTCACTAGGAATGGGAAAATTCTATAGAAAAGGATTATCTCAATGGAATCTCTATCAAATCCTAAAAGAAAGGGAAAAATCTCAAACGATATCTAGCTTCTATATAAACCCCTTACTTCTTTCTTAATCATTCACCAAACAAAATACATTCTATTAGTTATATCTCTCAAATTATTCTCTCTTCGATCGGTAACAAAACAATAGATCATGGCTTTCACTAAGAGCAAAGTTTTCTTCACTTCTCTGCTGATTCTCGTGGCTCTTTCGGGAGTTTCCGGTGGAAGAACTGTTCACAAAGTCGGTGACTCACAAGGATGGACGATGATGGGTGTTAATTACGAGACTTGGGCTTCCTCAAAAACTTTTCAAGTCGGAGATTCTTTGGTCTTCGAATACGACAACGGTTTCCACGACCTGACTCAAGTCACTCATGATGATTTTGAGTTATGTGACGCGTCTAAACCGATTACAAGATACGAAACCGGATTGGATACGATTACTCTAACCAAACCGGGAGTCCAATACTTCATATGTGGAACCCCTGGTCACTGCAACATTGGACAAAAGCTTCAAGTTCATGTCATGCCTGCTTCTTTGGGACCCGTCGCAGCTCCAGTACCTGTACCGGTCCGATCACCAACCTCTTCTTCCTCTCCTGCACCGTCACCGGTTACTAATGCTCCACAGTATCATATGGGACCATCACCAGCTCCAGTTAGGTCTGCTTCAAACTCTGTTGCTTGGATCGGACTCTACTTCCTTCCTTTAGTTTATCTTTCAATATTAGTTTGATAAATTCAAACATGTTATCTTCTGTTGTCTTTTGATTTTACGTTTGAGACTTTGAGTTGTAGAGATTTTATTTTATTTTATTGATGTATTTATATGGAAAATATATGGTAAGTTCGTTAATCTATGTGGGATATTCCTTAAATGTATCATCATTCAAATTATTTTTTATTCTAGAATTATAGATTATGATATACTATAGATTCCATAATATTGATTAATTCTTTTTTTTTTGTCTAACATTATTCTTATAATTGGATCGACAATACTCGATCCATATCCAAAGCTCATATCCTGAAATCTCTTTTTTTTCTTTGTGTATCTGGGAGGAATCGAATCCGGTGCCTAAAGATTTGTAAAATGACCAGTACCACTGGACCACCAAAATGTAAAACGAGTTAACTTTGTCTCTATGTCACAACTCATACGTTGGATAATATAAGTCATAATTTAAAATACAACAAGATCTCTGAAAAGGTTGAAGATAATTAAGATAATTCTGATGTAGTCATTATTAAGTCAAAGAAAGCTTAATCGAAGATCTAACGGTGGTGGATGCTCCATCTGAGCTCCACATGTTGAATATTGAGAAAACGTCGTCGTATTAATCTCTCGCATATACTCACGATACTGGTTATTATTATTATTGCATCTGACTCGCATTTCTCCGCTTTGGAGTTAGAGTTGGAGTCTCCGAATGAGTTCACCGGAAATAACTGTAATGTCTCTATTACTCTCTCTTCCTCTTCACAATCTTCTTCACTTATTTCAAAGAAATCTACAATAATATTCATTCATCAAATATAGCGTATAGAACAATCATGATATAGATAAAGAATCTAGTACTAATTAGTTACCTCTAGTTGGTGGTTGATGCTGATGATAGTGCTGATCAAAATCAATGGAGATTTTGCGACGTTTTTGTCTCTCCCTAGCTTTATGATTCTGGAACCAATAGAAAACGTTTTTGCTCTCAATCTTACCATAGAAACTGAGCTCAGTTGAGATCTTCTGAATCTGATCAGTAGTCGGAGTTCTAAGACCAGCTCGAAACAAATCCGTTAATATTTTCAACTGCTCCACCGTCGGATTCCACCTCCCACACTTTGTCCCTGTTCCTCCTCCTCCTCCGT